>CM053787.1:520693291-521115791 GCA_028749045.1 Cupressus sempervirens
AATCGATTATGGGCTAGGATAACCAAATTTATAGCTGATTTTCACTGAATCAGTGTTCTAGATGCAATGGAAAGGTCAAATCTAGCTCTAGATGCTCCAAATTTCTACAATACTCTAGATTTGGGCCAAGGTGATGAAGCAACAATGGTCTCAAATGGCTATGTTAAGAGAAAATCTCTAAGCTCTAGTACCATGTAAGAATTTTCTTTAGGGCAGAATTCACCCAAGAACTAGGAACTCAAACACAAGCATAACTATAGACCAGAAAGGAGTATGATTAGAATAACAATGTATTCAATTCAATATGCATTAACCTAAGTAAACTTAAGTAAGTGTAAATAGTAAATACGTATTTACATCAACAACTACCAATAGTTGAATAAGGTGATGGTGAAGAACTGATATCCTTTTCCAAGGATAGATGACTTGTTCGATTAGATGAAGAGAGTACAAGTGTTCTCAAAGATTGATATGAAGTCATGATACCATTAGATTCATATCTAGGAGGTTGGTATTCATCAAACAACTTTTTGTACATAATATGAGCATTATGAGGTACCCTTTTGGTTAACCAATGCACCATCAGTATTTATGAGTTTGATTAATGGAGTATTTTGCACTTACCTTGATTAGTGTGTCATTGTATCCTTGGATGACATATTGATCTATTTGAAGACTATGGAGGAGCATGAAGTCTACTTACATAAAGTGTTACAATTCTTGAGAGACCATCAATTGTATGGAAACTTGAGTAAATGTGTTTTCTTCTAGTTAGAGATGAAGTACTTGGGGCATATCATCATTGGTGATGGTATTGTAATGGATCCAAAGAAAATTCATGTTATTATGAATTAGTCGGTACCCACTAATGTTCAGAAGTCCATAGTTTCATGGGATTGGTAGGTTATTGCGATCACTTCATGAAGGATTTCTCACAAGTGGCTTATCCCATCACTTCTCTTTAGTGGTAAGGGAAGAAGTTTGTTTGGTCAGGTTAGTGCAAGGCACCATTTAATGCTCTTAAGGAGTGCTTGACCAATACACCAATCCTTGCAGTACCTAATCTTGTAGGTAATTTTATGGTTTGCATAGATGCTTCATTAAAAGGCATGGGCATAGTGTTGATGTAGGATGGTTGAGTGATTGCTTATGATTCTAGAAAAATAAATGACCATGAGCTTAACTACCCCACCCATGATTTGAAAATTGTGGCTATAGTGCATGTTGTAGTTTGTTAGAGGCATTTCCTTTTGGGACATAGGTTTGAGTTACATAGTAATCATAAAAGCTTGCAATACATCTTTACTCAACCAAACCTAAATGCACAACAACATCGTTGGATGGAGTTCCTATGAAAATATGACTTTGATGTTCAATACATTAAAGGGAAGGAGAATGTCATCATGGATTCCTTGAGTAGGAGGGGACATGAGGTATATATGTTGTTTTTGGGAGTGGATTTTTTGAGGCCATATATTGGAGGCTTTTCCTAGTGATACCTGGTATCAGGAGGTGAGGGTGGAGATTGAGTCTGGACATACCCTTGAGGGGAGATTTTTTGGATACTTGCTAGAGTCTAATGGACTACAACAACACTTGGGGAATATCTATGTACCTATGTTAGGTGATCTTCATGTCTTGGTTTTGTTGGAAGCACATTATGCACATTATTCTGCACATCCTAGTGTTAAGAAGATGCATGCTAATCTTAAACAACTTTACTTTTTGGTAGGGATGAGGCACAATGTTGCTGATTTTGTTGCTTGATGTCTTAAGTGCCAAAGAGTGAAGGAAGAGAAACATCATTTGATAGGTCTTTTGTAGTGGCATGCCATTCTAGAGTGGAAGTGGGATATACTATCTATTGATTTCATCACTAGGTTACTTATGTTGTCATGATGACATGATTGTATCATGGTGATAGTGGACAAGTTGTCCAAGGTAGCACATTTTTCACCCATGAGAGCACCCTACACAACTTCTTCTCTAATGCCTATTTTCTTGGAGGATATTTTTTATTTGAATGGGATCCCTTGTTGGATTATTTTAGATAGATATCTAGTGTTTACTTTGCACCATCAACATCTCTCCAACATGTTTTGGGCACATAGCTCAATTTTAGTTCATCTTATCATCTAGAGACAAATGGTTAGACTAAGAGAGTGAAACCAGGTTTTGGAGGACATGCTTTTCATCTATGTGATGGATAGGCAGGTAAAGTGGGAGGATTATTTGTACCTTGTTGAGTTTTTATGCAAAAATGGGTATCACAGTTCTCTTGGCATGTCACCTTTTTAGGCCCTGTACAGTAGATTTGTCATACCCCTTTGAGTTAGGATCATTTAGAGAACCCAATTCTTTTGGGTCCAAAGATGCTTTAAGATATGGAGTAGTAGGTTGTACATATTAGGGAGTATTTGATTATTTCTTAGGATAGGCAAAAGAAGTATGCAGATGCCCATAGGTTGGATTGTCACTTTTCTATTGGTGGCAGGGTGTTTTTGAGAGTGTAGTCAAGCAAGAACTCCATTCATTATAAGAAATGTTCTAAGTTGGTGCTATATTTTGTCAGACCATTTGAGATCCTCAAGAGGATCAATCCTATTGCTTATTGACTAGTGTTTTGACCTAGCCTATCATGCATCCATGATGTTTTCCATGTTTATATTTTGATACAATATATTCTCGATGTGACCCATGTTCTTGATTAGGATGCTTTGCAAGTAGTGGCTGGGAAACTTACTTTGGAGCCCATATGTATCCTTTAGCATTGGTGGCTAATTTTGAGAGGTCCAAACATCAAGAAGGTAAGGGTCCAATGGGACTCAAATGATGAGATCTCTATGACTTGGGAAGATGCCATTTTGAGATGATAATAGGTCTATGATGATATTTGGTTATCTAGTATTCGGGCATATCTATAATTCTATTAAGTGATGGATTTTATTCTATGGTGATTTGCTTCATTCGTGTTTCATTATGCTTTATGAAAACATGAGTGATGTAATAGATTATTTAGGGATAAATTTAATAAATGGTTAAATTAGTCATTCAATGTATTTATTGCTTTGGCTATGATATTATATTGAATTACACTAGATCATTTGTTTTAGTGTGTGGGAATTATATCCCTGGCAGTAGCACATGGAGTTAGTGATTCACCTATTCATATTTCACCAATGTCATCCTTGTATGGTTGATGTATCCTTATTTTAATTATTTAATTAAATCTTTCAGTGATTATTAAATTCAAACTTGTTTGCATTATGGGATTAGGCTAGTGAGTGTGTCTATGCATTTAGAGGTTTGCATTGTCATGAAATTTGTTAAGGAAATTTCTATCTTTTTGGGTTTTTGGGCTTTAAATTTTATTGAATTTAATTTCTAGTAGATTTTCCATAGATGAATTACTATTTCTAGGAATAGCCTATTTCTCTTTGGGTCAACTCAATAGAGTCTAGCTAGCGTAATTAGCTATTTTCCTTAATTAGTTATTCACTCAAAAAGTGAATAAGCATTGAAAGAGGAATTTAATTCCTCACTTCTCACTTTTGCAAAATATAAATTTCAAAACTTTTTTGAGAATCCTCTATTGGAGGATCATGTTTCTTTTTGTTGTGAGAATTATGGGCATGAGATCTTCATAAGGTCTGTCTTGTAGGATCTGACTTGGGGAGACATTGTTGTGCCATGTTTTTCAATAGTTTAGGTGATTGATTCATTTTATTGTGTTGTTTCCTTTTTTAGCCTCTTTTGTTGTTAGGTAGGACTCTCTCATTTCCTTCTTTCATCTCAATTTTTGTATCTATTTCCAGTCACTATTTGTTTGGAGGTTGAGAACTTATGTTCCCCTTCATTTCTATTTGTTGGTTCTTCTCAATTGGTTGGGTTTGAGTGTTTTCCCTTTTTTTGGGATAAGGGTTTGGGGTTTCACACTGCTATGTTGGCCATTTTTTGCATACAATGTTCGGACCCAAATTTTATTGGATTTTTTGAGTTTTTGTGCCTAAACACCAAATGGGTTTAAATTTTGAAGTTTTCCAATTTTGGGGGGTTTTACCTCATTTTTTGTACCACCCTATTTTCTCAAATTTTCTTGGCATGATTTTGGTCATTGTCCTAGATCATCTATTTGGATGTTAGTCAAACCGTTATTGCACTTTTATGTTGCATAGAGATGCATGCCATATCCATCCTCTTGAGTGTATTTTTAGTTGAGTGTTTCTTGCATTATGGTCTCATCCAGTCCTTGTGTTATGATCTTTATGATGGTGGTGCATCGCACATGAGCACATGCACATGCATTTTTTAGGTGACTTATGAGGCTTGATCTTCCATGGTACTTTCAAGAGTTATGATCATTGGGGTTGGGTTGGGAATATACAATTCTATGGGCACTCATCATTAGATGAGCATGGGTAAGGTAGGGTAGCATATGGAGGGGCCTTCTATCTCATAGCTTGGTGATCATTGTGCCCAAAGGGTTGGCAAAGGAAGTTTTAATTAAGTGATAACTAAATAAAACACTATATGGTAAAACTTAAGATAATATAAATTTTTTGTGCTAGAGCCTTCTATCGAGGAGTTGAATCTACATGATTTGAGCTTGGGCTTGTTGATGCCAAGTAACTCTCCATGATGTCAGCCCCTACATACTATCCCATTGAGTGTCTACCCAGGACTTGTTGTACTTGCATTGTTTCATGATCTTGGTTTCAGTTATCATTACTATCTAGCATGAGTGTTAGCCATAAACATTGTGCTTTAAGTGTGTTTTTGGTTGGATAATTATCTCCATCAACATGAAGGGAGTGGACCTACAAGTTTCATGTGGTTGGGAGGTGTAGCTACCTATACCACTTCTGAGGATTGGTGTACACAGACATTCTATTCTCTCAATGTGATCGTTGCTGGATGTTTTCACTTGCTACTTCGAGTTTCAATGTACACTTTCTTGTGATTTATGATTTCATTAGAATTCATGTATATCATGGTCAGGTGATGATTAGTTTATTGATGCATTCCCTTATTTTTGGTGTTTAGCATATGATTAGATGATATTAATTCATTAATTGGAGTATCTATTGCTTGTGTTTAGCATGTTAGATTTCTAGTTCTTATGATGTTATTACGATTTAGTAGTGACATCATTATAAGACAAATTTGACTATCTAGTTAGAAGTTTTGGATATTATGCATGGGGGATGGCTAGGACCTTTGAGGTCTCATGATGCTATTATAGTTGAGAGGAACCATGCACTTAGTTCATTATTTTAGTTCATTGTGATGTTTCTTCTATACAGTACAATGTGGCTTTCAATAAGTTCTTCCACTACTTTGTTAAATGGTTAGATTTAGCTTCCATTTTTTGGTTATTTGATTGAGTTTATGTGCCTCAATATGTGGATCTAGTACTTCCCAATGTGGAGGAATTTTATTCCTTATCTTTTTACCTTTATGTTTTATGTTGTGCTATATTGGATTCTCACATGAAATTGTATATTCTCATGTGAGAATGAAAAATCTCGCATGGTGTGTTGGGTTTTCTCATGTGGCTTCTAGAATTTTCTTGTGTGAAAGACCACACTAGTGTTAGGGTACTTTGGTTGTTGGGCCAAGTACTTCCTCATTCCCTTTGATGCATTTCTTTGCATGAAAGGCAAATCCTTGTACGTAGTATTGCACTTCCTTATGTGAGATTCTATTAGTTTGTTGTCCTCGCATGAAAAAAATGGGATATCTCCACTAGGTTTTAGGAAACACATTTTGGTGTTTTAAGTACCCTTTAGGTTTTCTAGTTTTTCCTTGCTTCTATAATTTGGAGATTTTAGGTTATGCTATCATAGTGGTTTTTTTCCCTTCAATTGGTCATGTCAGTTCAAGTAGTGGTGTTTGGAGATTCATTGGTTGTCAATATTATGTTTAAGTCTTCCATTATGATATTTTTGATCCTTGTATGATGTTGTTATGTGCACTCATACTTGTATTTTTTTAAATCTTGGCTTGTATTGAATCCTTGTTCCAAGGATCTCCGAGCAGGGCATTACAAGTTGCATCTCTCAATAGAAAATTATTTGCTTCTATTGAGAATTAATATGTTATTTTAGTAAATATAAATTTGTAGATGATTTAAATAAGCATTTTTATATTGAATACTTATTATAATAAATTATTATTTATTTTTACTTTCTTAAATATTGGTGATAATCTTCTAGGGGAAAATATATATATTATATATATATATATATTTCAATTATAAATTATTTATTTTATAAAATTACATGCATTATTGTGGGGTTATCACATAATAAAAAAGACATTCATATAAAATAGGTTAGATTGGATAGCTTCCTTGCTTCGTCATCCTAGGAGGTGACTACTAACACATACCTCAAGTCCCTACCTAAAATGACCTATGACCATAACCTACCCATCTTTAAGTTGTTGGACTCACCAAGGCATGAGCCCCTCTTTAGATATGAAATAATATGTACATGTCACTCTTCCTTTAGGGATATGGTCAAAAAATGGTGGGCTACCCCAATCATGGGTTCTTTTATATACAAGGTTGCTTCTAGTTTGATATTATAAGAATTAAAGTTAAGGGGTGGATAAAAACCAATTGATGGGACATCTTGGTCTAGAAAAAATACCTATCTCATACCTTAGAGTTCCTACAAACCAAACAAGCTATAGGGAATACACCTCAAGATGTGCAAAACAAGGAAGACAAGTGTCAACATAAATGGAAGAAACTCTTGGTTAAGGAGGAAACTTACTAGAAATAAATATATTAGGTGCAATTGCTAATAGAGGGGGATTATAGCACATCCTTCTTCCACCAATCTATGACCAATCAAAGAAGAAGGAATACTATTTACTATCTTCAAAATATCAGGGGGAAAGTTATTAATAAAAAAATGTTTCTTGGTCCTCTTATTACTAACTGTAAGAACTTTTACACTTCTATGAGAAGGGATAATAACCTCTAAGATTGCCTTCTACACCACCTTCCCTCTATGGTCACAATAGGGGATAATAAAGGTTTCCTTGGACATGTTTCTAATGATGAGATTAAATTTGTAGTGTTTTCTATGAATGCCTACAAAGCCCTAGGTCTTGTTGCCTTCCCTTCAACTTTCTTTTAGGAATTTTGGTACATTATTGGTTGTATATCTTTAGGGCTCCTAGAGAATTCTTTAAGATGGGTATAAATATTCATTAGTATAACAAAACTTTTATTGTGTTGGTATAATATCCTAGTATGAATATTTGTTCGATTTTATCTCAAAATAATTTTCAAAACATAAAAAGATGAACAAAGCAATGTAAATCAACAACATAAACCAAAAGATTCTCATAAAATGCCTTAGAATATGTTATTGTATTATAAATCAACTATAAAATAACCAAATATAGTGTCCAATCTTAAATACAAAAATAAAGTTAGATTGGAAAAAGAAAGCATCTGTAAGCACCCGTGAGACACCTGTTGTGATGCCTCCACTGACAATTGGGTTGTGTCCACTATTTATTCACATGAGGGTTTTTGTCCTTAGGAGGGATGAAAGATTAAGGTTTGAAAATAACTCTCCAAGAGAGAAACTAACATTTGAATCATGAAACAAGCATCCCCAAATGAGTCTCCCTTCCTTCTTTTAATGCATCCAACTATGACTCTTTAGTTTCCACTTATCTATCTTTTATCATATTCCCTTTTTTGTCACTTTGGCTTACTTTATATTATTAAATTGACCCCCTTTCAATTAATTTATATTATTCTCTCATTACTTTATTTAATATTACATGAACATGTCCTTAATTTCCCAATGTTCCAAAAAGGGGACATTACGACCCCCCTCCTTAAGATTTCTTTCCCCCAAGAAATCATGAGTCCATAAATAATACCAAGATTTCATATCCATCTACTAGAATCTCAATATCCCATATTGGTAACTCTGAGGTCAGGATATGCCATGTTGTAATTCCAAAAATAAGAATGCAACCCATCTATCACTATGCCCCTGGATCTCATGTTAATATTTGAATCTCTACTACAACTATAGGCTATAAAACTTTGATAAAATATCTCCAAAACATGCATCTTGTTAACACTTGAATCCCAAACCAACCTAATAGTATGATCTTGGGAGTAGAAATTGGTGCCTATCAATAGGTCATCTTCCCAAATCAATCAATAGAACAAACAAATCACCCAATCAAACTCATAGAAATGCATGAAGTTAGTCTCAAAAATTCCCCATGTATTGTTGTTATAATTTTTTTTGGCAATATGGAGGTTGACATTGTTTCCACTATGCCCCTATACTAGAAGGGTAACCATCTCATGAGGTGTCGGTCTCAAGATAAGAAATTTCTATGAATCAAACTACAACTTGCTAACCTCAAGAGGTTGGACCAAATTTGAAAACATAATTGCAGACCCTACATAACAACCATTGATAGTTGGAGTATGCATAAAGATAAAATTGCCAATTAACAAATAAATAGTTGCCATGTCACAAAGACTCGGTGATGTGTCTCTAGATACTTGGTAGAAATTATAATTATATATTAAGGAAAATTTTGAATTAATAGCATCTCCATGAGTATCATCACTCAACTCAACATCTCCATCAATGAAATGATCACCATCGCAAATATTTTTTGAAGAGAAATCACTTCATTCATCTTCTTCCTCATGATGTGGTGAGATCATATAACTATTGTTGTAAAAATAAGAACCCAAGTATTTGACTTCTTGTCAGTTCTTAAATCTTCTTTAATCATAGTAAGCCTCATGTAGGTATAATGAAGTGGGGGTACTAGTTTATCTTTATTCTCACCAAGGATATTGATCCCTTCTACAATGTGTAAGATATTCTTGGTTCTATCATCTTCCATGGGAGAAGATGTCATAGAAATATGATTTTAATCTTGGAATATAGAGTGATGTGTCATACTTAGTTGGAGACATAACTAATATATCTCCTTCTCTTTATCCTTATCATGATCAATATCCTTGCCCATGTCTTTCAACAACATCAAGTAATCTCATTACTAAATTTGGGCTACTTTTTTGACATGGATTGGTCAATTTTTCTACTCCAATTGGTCAAAATTTTGACCAAAGTCTTTATCATTAAGAATTTTTTGAAGTTTCAACCAAATTCTATGTTCATCTATTTATCGATGAATACCCTCCTCAAAAAATAGCCCAAACTCTTGCAAAAGGAGGCCTCAAAAATGATTTGATTTGATAAGCATGCCATGTCATTCAAGACATTTCTTGCCAAAACATCTACCAAATTCGGTTGGAGCTTTTTTGAAACTTCTACTTGTTTCTGTCAAAATGTGATGAGTTCCTAGTATTGAAAAAAAGTTTACCGATGAGTATGTCATGTCATTGACAACAATCCTCATGGAAACATCTACCGAGTATGTCAAAAATTTGATGAGTGCCCAATATTGAAAAAAAAAAGAAATTGATAGTGTAAATGGTTGTAAGAATGCATGCCAAAAAAATATTTTCTTGGCATGAGCCCGATTCATTGATTTGATTTTATAAATGAAAGATACATTCCAAGCATTGAGAACCTCTATGTTCCATGCTGTAACAATGATCAAACTCTTAGATGTAAGGCTAACATTTTTTAGCAATAAAGCTTCTAATTGATCTATATGATCCACATCAATAATTATAAATACTATAACATATTTCAAATAATTAGATATAACCTTCTTTCCTTTATCTATATTATTAATTTATTGATCATTGAATTTGAACTCTAAATCTTGAGGGACTTGTATTTGCAATTTATACAATTTACTTTTTCTTGTAATGTTTCTAATATAAAAAGGAAAAGTAGATTAGGATGAGTTTTCCTTTCAATAATTGTCATTTCAAATTTTGCTAAAACTTCTTTAAGACCTACAATATGTGTTGCCACCTCTAAATGTAAAATTTTCATTACTTTTAACACATGATTCACAATATTCTTCATGACCCTTTGGTCCTCCCTAAAAAATGGTAGAAAAATGGATTTGGAAAGTGAAAAAAAAAGGAAGTATTACTAGACCAAGATAAGTATATACAAAATAGAGAAATACTATGTGAAAGGAAATGTATAATAACAAATGTATAGAAGGAAAGATCATGAGTTACTTACTCATCATTATTGATGATTTTGATTGTATGAAGTGAAATAGTGTGGAATGCTATCTTCCACTCTTCAAGCTTGTCCTTATTATATCTACTCTTCTCTTCATGCTCCATAAAGGAAGATATTTAGATTCCTTTAACATGAACCAAATTATTATCATTCTAATACATTATTTAACATGAAAGAAGCTACATCTAGGTACATTAGCTACACTTGCAACCTTGATCATTTCAGAAACATATTCTACATACGAAATAGAAACTAACTTGTACCATAAAGAAAATATAAAATATCAACATTTTCTTAGAAAAAAAGTATAATAGGAACAAAAGGCCAAAACAAAAAACATAAGTATAGGTGGAAAATAAAATACTTCACTTATTATACAAGTCTTAGAAAACTCTACAAAAACATAGATAACTTAATAAGGCTTAAAATGAACTTTAAACCCAACCTCACCCAACAAGTCCACAATGAAATCCCTCTATTCCTTGTACTCCTAAAAGGTGCAAAAGGAAAATGTAGAGCCATAGAAAAAAAATGAATTAAATCATTGTATGTTGCACTCATAGTTCTCAACTTTTTCAAGTATTCTAGACTACTTTAAAAAGAAACCAAGGAAGCTTCCAGAAATGCTATTGTTGAAAATAATTATTCAATTTTATATTATCTTTTATGTTACACAAAATTTCATCTATTTTCCAATCAATGTCTACTGATCTCACTCAGGTGATGAAGATAATTTCCAGAATAGATAGTGTCTGCAAAGTTCACTCGCATACCAAAGAGAAGTTGGTGTGAAACTAGTGTTAACCAAGCCCACTTGGTTACCAAAGAAATATAGTTTAGGATATAGTGTTAATTGAGTTCATGTGATTAGTAAAAGAAGTCTATAGAATATCTTTTCTAAGTTAGTGTTGACCAAGTTGAATCGGCTAACAAAGGATTTTCTTGAATCAACATATCTAGTTTGATGAATTTATTTGTTAATTCTAGCTAGCTTGAGGGATCAACATTGAATATTTTTAAGTGTATTCAATTTGAATTGAAAATATGAAAGATATAATTATAAGGTGTGGGGTTGAATATGAGAACCATAGTATTAAAAAGATAAACCAAGGAAGCAAATTGGAAGGATAGTAGAGTATCCTGAGTTGACCAAGCTGCAAAGTTTTATTTGATCAAGGAGGATCAAGTATTCAAGATAGAAAAATGAATTGAAGTCAACAATAAAGTTGCATTTACAATCAATTTGTATCATTTTTACTCTCTAATAATAATAGCAGTGTATCAAATCTCTTAACAAAGTCATCTTATCAACTATTTGCCAAATCCTCTAACAAGGTGACATTTCTAGATTGAAGTGTCTAAAGATCTCTAACAAGGCCACTCCTAAAAAGGTGATTAAATCTTTTGATAGGGTCACACCTAATAGCTTTTTTTTGTAACATTTAATAGGGTTCGCTCCTAACGGAGCTCACTTCAAAAGAGTGAAAAATAGTAACTAGTTGTAATTGGTGGCTTTTTCCAAATTGTGTTTCTACGTTAAATCCTAGTGTCATATGTGTTCATGTTATTTTATTTATATTTTTGCAACTAAGTTAATTATATTTAATAATACTAAACATCTTAAGAAGTAAATATTTAAGTGTTTTTTAGTAACAGAGATTCATAGTGTTTTTCGAGTGATTTAGTGCTAACCAAGTTATAGCAGTATTTTAAATTTCAGCAGAGTTTGGTTTTTATATGTATTGACATCTAAGGGATTTGGGATTTATTTTGTGGTAACTAATTCACCTTCCCCTCTCAGTTAGTCCTTTTATATTTCCAATAATTGGTATTAGAGCTTTTGGTGCTTATAAAGAAGTTTTCAAGGAACTAAGCTAAAGATCAGGATGTCTTATAGAAGAGAGATCCCTAAGCTAAATAGAGATAACCTCAAGGCATGATAGGAACTCATAATATTGTATTTGGAAACTATTGGAGATTTTTTCCAAAAGTACCTAGACACTAAGTATGTGGCACCTACTAGAACTATGATTGTTGAATAAATTACATAAAAGAAGAATCATAACATTATGATGATCGATATTGCTTCAACTCTCAACTATGTTGAATTTGATGAAGTCAAAGACTATGGTACTATTCATGAGATGTGGATCAAGATACAAGTCTTCTATGGAGGATAGCTAAGGTAGAAAGTCTTAGAGATTGATTTGAACAAATGAGAATGAGAGAAGATGAGAATATTGCAAAATACAAAGATAGAGTCAAATCTAGTGTGTGTACAATTATGGCCTTAGGAGGAAAGATAGAAGATGAGATAGTGGTAAGAAATGTTCTCAAAACACTTCTTCTTATCTATGCAATTAGAGTTTCAAAAATTTAAGAAATGAGATACAATTCCAAGAATGATATATCATTATATGCACTAGGAAGGTTGATAGCATTTGAGTTAGATAACTATGATAAGTATGTTCCTAACTCTAACAAGCTTGAGTCTATATTTCAAGAAAAGCTATCACTCAAGAAGCAAGCTAAAAAATCTAAAAAAAATTATAGAAGTGAGGATGAAGATGGTTCTGATGAAGATCTTGAAGTCATTGAAGCATTATTTGCAAGAAGATTTCCTAAGGGAAAAGGGAAGTACAAAGACAAAATTCCTTTGATCATCTATTCTTGTGAAAAGTTGGTTACTGTAAGGTGTCCAAATAGAGAAGGGAAAGAATAAAAGAAGAATGACAAGTATAAAAGGAAAGAAGGACATTAAAAGCTACAAGGACTATAAAGAAAAAGGTAAGAAACCTTGTTACATTGCAAAATATTCTAACAGTAGTGAAGAAGATGAAATGGTCTACATTGTTGTCAAGGATCATGAATCATATGATGAGAATGATAAGATGACACTTATCTCACATATTAGTAAAAATGATACATGGATTATTTATAGTGATTGTCCTCACATTATGACTGGTGAAAAATCTAAATTTGAGAACTTGGTATACTATGATGGTGTAAGTGTTAGATTTGGTAATGATGGATGATGTTATATGAAAGGCACACTTTGTATTGCACTAACTAATAATCTTAGATGTGATAATGCTTTTTGGGTTGAAGGAGTGAAGCATAATCTATTTAGTGTGGCTCAATTGAATAATATTAGTTTCAAGGTAGAATTCATAAACGTAAAGGCCAATCTACTAGATGGGAAAGGAAGTCTAGTTGGGACTGGCAAGCTAGCTAAAGGTAACCTATTCTACCTAGATCTTAATGGAAGTTCATGTTTCATTTCTCAAGTAAAAGAAATTTGGTTATGTCATGTGAATTTTGGTACCCTGGTAAACATAAGCAAGAACAAAAGGGTTAGAGTCATTCCAAGCCTGAAGAAACCTGACATGGTCATGTGCAAGAATTGTCAAATTAGTAAGATGGGAAAGAAAAGTTTTAAGAGAAAAAACTATCATTCTAAAGAAGTGTTGGAGCTGGTTCATATAGACCTTTGTGGACCTATTGGCACAAAAAGCTACATATAAGTACTTTATTTTATTTGTTGATGATTATTCTAGAATGATGATTGTTATGTATTTAAAGGATAAATTAGAAGCTTTTCAAAAGTTAAAATGATATCTAGCTAGAGTGGAAAAAGAAATAGGAAAGAAAAAATAAAATTTAAGATCAGACAGAGGAGGAGAATTCCTTTCTAATGAATTCAATAAATTCTATAGTAAGAGAGGAATAAAAGGGAAAGTGTCTATACTTGGTACACCTTAATAGTATGGCATTACTAAAAGAAGGAATAGATCAATCATGGATTGTGCAAGGACCCTGATGATAGAGAAGAATGTTTCTATCAAATCCTAGAAGGAAACAATCAACATTGTAGTTCATGTTGTGAATCGAGTTCAGTTGATGAAGGATTCAAATCAAGCACCTTTTGAATTATGGTATGGCTATAAACCTAATGTGTGTTACTTTAATGTATTTGCCAATAAATGTTATATTCTAAAAGAGTCTAAAAAAAGAAAATTTGATGTAAAAAGTGATGAAGGTATATTTATGGGATATTACAATAAAAGAAAAACATATAAATGTTTGAATCTATCTACACAAAGTTATAGAAAGTGCACATTTGAAGAAAGATGAATTTGTAGAAAAGAATGGAGAACAAAGCAATAAGAAACCTGAAGACCGCATAATTTTTTTTACTATGAGCCTGATAATGTACCTAATGTTCAAGTAAGTGGCAATCAACAACCTTCACCACCCGAGTCCACAAAATCTCCAATTCAACTCAAGTTGTAGCAAGTGCAACTTGAGTCATTAAAAGGACCCAAGTCATAGTCAAAAGGACCCAAGTTTCAACAAGAGGAAATTGAGTCACAATTTGATGGACCTGAGTCATAGACAATGGGACTTGAGCATAATAGAGGAGATCATGGTGAACCTAGTGATTTCAAAAAGGAGGCTAGACTTGTTGGATATGTCAGAAGGCATCATGCACTTGAGGAAATCATTAGAGATCAATTAGTTGGTACAATGACAAGGAAAAAAATTAAACGTACATGTTTTCTTACTGAATTTGAACCTAGATCTATAAAAGATGCATTAGAGAATGAAAGATAGATTGAAGAAATAAATGAAGAAATTGACAGATTGAAAGAAATAAGACTTGGACTCTTGTTCCTAGACTCAAGGATTAAAATATAATTGGCACAAAATGGGTATTTAGAAATAAGTTGAATGAGAATGGAGAAGTTTCAAGAAACAAGGCAAGGCTAGTTTGCAAGGGTTATACTCAAGAGGAAGGTATTGACTATGGAGAAATTTTTTTCTTGTTGCTAGACTAGAAGGTGTTAGAACACTCCTTGCATATGTAGCACACAAATGGTTCAAAGTGTATTAGATAGATGTGAAATTGACATTCCTAAATGAAATATTAGAAGAGAAAGTCTACATTGAGCAGCCAAAAGGTTTTCATTGATCTAGAAAAAGGGACATGGTTTGCATACTACACAAAGCTTTGTATGGTCTTAAACAAGCCCCTAGAGCATGGTATGAAATGTTACACAATTATCTCATAAACATTGGTTTTTAAAAAACTAATGATAAAATTAGCCTATACATCAAAGAAGGACTAGATAAGAAGATTGTGTTGGTAGAAATCTTTGTTGATGATACATTGTTTACTAGAAATGATGATTTGTGTGAATCTTTTTTTGAGGAAATCAATAAGGAATTTGAGATGTCAATGTTTGGAGAGATCAAATTCTTTGTTGGCTTATAGATTCAATAGAAGAAGGATGGTATCTATATTACTCAGTCAAAATACATCATGTAGATATTGAAGAATTTTGGAATGGAAGATTTTAGACTAGTTGGAACAATTATGTCTATTGGACATAATCTTTCTAAAGATGATGATTCAAAAGAGGTAGATCAGACCACATATAGCTCAATGATTGGAAAAATTCAATATGTGGTGCATACAAGAGCTGATATAGCATTAGAAGTTGTAATGGTGGAAAGATTCTTTGCTAATCCAAAAGAAAATCATATGATGCCAATCAAAATAATCATGAGGTATCTAAAGGGTATTTAATATTATGGTTTTAGGTATAATAAAGGAGGAAACTTTGGATTAAAATCATTCACTAATGTTGATTGGGCATGAAGCATTGATGATAGAAAGACCACTAGTAGTGGAGCATTCTTTCTTGGAAAGAGGGTAGTATCTAAGACAATCAACAAGCATAATTGTATCTCTCATTCAACATCAGAAGTAGAAGATGTTGTTGCATTACTCAATTGTTCAAATATTGTTTGGTTTGAACAACTATTGATATATATGAAGGAAGAGATCAAGGATCTAACTGTTGTTTTCTACGATAACACTAGTGCAATTAACATATTTGAGAATCTTGTGATGCATACCAAAACCAAGTACATTGCAATTAAGTATCATTTCTTAAGAGAATTGGTGCAAGATAAGAACGAAAGATTGTAATATATGAATAGAAAAGAACAAGTTGAAAACATATTCACCAAGCCATTACCTAAGGATGCATTTTTGTATCTAAGAGGTAACCTAGGGGTCATTCCCCTATTTGAAGCTTACTAATCAAATTTTAGTGATGCATCAAAAAAGAATATTGAAGATCAATCAAGTTGATGTGTATTGTGAATGTTGGATTGCATATGAATTAGTACATTAGGTACATGGAAGTTCATCACATGCTATCTTTGGCATGAGATGTCAAAGAAGATGAGTTTTATCATACTTTTAAGAAATTTTATGTCTAACAAGGAGAGTTTTCTATCATATATCATAGATATTCTTTATATATGTCAAATATGTCAAAGAGGGAGAATGAAATTGAAGGAATATTTGATATTGCAGTCATTGCAATCAGAGATTGATGACAAAGGGAGTTCACATTGATAGAGGGAGTTCTCATGGATGAGAATTAGAATGAAACTAAGGATATTATCCTTTTATTTTTCTCTAAAAATTTCATCATATTATGAAATGTTGTATTTCCATCAATGCCAAAGAGGGATATTGTTGAGAACAATTGTTTAATTGTATATTGTCTATGATGCTATACAAAATGTCAAGTCTTTACCAATCAGTATCTCTCAAGTTCACTCAGGTGATGAAGATGGTTTCTAGTGTCTACTAAATATTCTAGAGATAATCAAGTTTAGAGATAGTGTCTATCAAGTTCACTCGGGCACCAAAGAGAAGTTGGAAGGGAACTAGTGTTAACCAAGCCTACTCAATTACCAAAGGAATTTAGTTTAGAATGCAGTGTTAACTGAGTTCACATGGTTAACAAATGAAGTTTGAAGAAAATCTTTTCTGAGTTAGCGTTGATCGAGATGGGTTGACTAATGAAGGATTTTCTTGAATCAATATATTTAGTTTGATAAATTTATTTTTTAAGTCTAGCCAACATAAGGGATGAATATTGAATATTTGTAAGGATGAATATTGAATATTTGTGAGTGTATTCAAGCTAACTTGACAAGACAAAAGATATAAGTATAATGTCAAGTTGTGGGATTTAATATGAGAAGTATGGGATTGAAAAGATAAACCAAAGAAGTAAATTGGTAGGATAGTAGAGTATCCTAAGTTGATTGAGATGTAAAGTTTTACCCAATTAAGGAGGATCATGTATTCAAGCGAAAATAGAGATCTAAAATTAGCAATAGAGTTGCATCAGAAGTTAGGTCATATCATTGTTACTCTCTTAAAATTTTAGTAGTGTATCAAATCTCTTAATAGAGTTAGCTTAACAACTATTTTCCAAATCCTCTAACTAGGTGGCATTTCTAGATTGAAGTGTCTAAATACCTCTAACAAGGCCAATCCTAATAGAAATCCTTTAACAAGGTCACACCTAATAGTGTATTTTGTAACCTTTAATAGGATTAGCTAAAAACAGGGCTCACTTTAGAAGAGTGAAAAATAGTAACTAGTTGCAATTGGTGATTTTTTCCAAATTGGGCTTCCACGTTAAATCTTGGTGTCATCTCATATGTGTTCATGTTATTTTCTTTCTATTTCTACCTCTAAGTTAATTATGGTTAATAACACTAAACATCTTAAGAAGTAAATATTTCAACAATTATTGAGTAATTGAGATTCTTAGTGTTTTTCAAGTGATTCAATAATAACTGAGTTATAAAGTATTTTCAATTTTAGTAGAGTTTGATTTTGATTTGTATTGGGATCTAAAGGATCTAAATTTTATTTTTGTGGTAATTGATTCACCCCTATCCACCCAGATCAAACTTTCACTTTGATACCACTTGATATAGTTCAAGGTAGGAGAATCTCCAAAGGAGATGTCCTAGCCCCCATCAAATAATCACATAGTAACATATAAACAATAAGACATACATTTAGATCTAAAATAATGCTAACTCTCATATTGGAATTATAAGATTTACATCCAACATGCCTAACTGTAAGGTCTTCTAGGTTATAACCAAATACATAAGCAATTATAATAGTAATTTTGAATGATCCCTCAAGATCCAACTCAATCCTAGCTAGCCCAGATCTATAACATAACAACAATATGGTAGAAACCTCTAGTGAGATCTAAACTTGTACTCACAAGCCACCAAGCAACCTCCTTGTTTCTAAACTATAGCCACTAGCTCTTCTCCAAATTTTCTATCTTAGCTACTAATCTACTAAGGATTTGGTATCCTCCAATAATCTACCCTCCTCCTTTCCTACAATAATTTAACCTCCTTATATAGCCAGCTAAGCCACGAGTTAACTAGTCAAGCATTTAATTACATTATAGGTCCACCTTGGAAGAGTAAACCAAAACTATAGAAAATATGAACAAAACTTATTGAAAAGTTATATTTGGGTCTACACATGACCCAATAACATGTCCCTTACTTAAAAATATCCCATTTCATCATACAAAATCATGCAAGGTGAAAAACTCCACACTTTTCACAAAAACTAGCTGAAAATTGATACCCAAGGAAAATAGTGATATCTCCAACTTCAAATGAATTAGGAATTATTATTTTAGATAAAGGTAGTATTTTAGGTCCTATTTAAGAGCCTAAATGTGAAAATTCTAATTCATTAATGATCAATGGCTGCATTACTTACAACTAACACTCTGAAAATAGAAAATATAGCTCCAGGAGCAAGGTAAATTGACTCTAAATTCAACATGATCCATCCAATCCTTATGTAATCCTAAGGAAAGGTTCCTCAATATACCTTGAAAAAATACCCAACCATTTAAATCAAAACTCAACCAAAATCCAAGATAGATTCTCCTACATCAATTGTCTAACACAATATCAGGAATCTCTCCCAATAAATCTACAACTTCTGTAGGTACCTCCTCAACTTTTTCCTTACCATATTTTTAAAATATAGAAAAACACATATGATAATTCCACATACCATTTAAAAAATCCTTTCCATAAATAAAACATGTTCTGGCAACACTACATACCTTCTCTTCTTTCTCCTTCAATGGTTTCAACTTGTGTTTCACTCTATCTTTTATCAGAGTGTACATATTTACACATCCATCATCTACAACATTCTCATCAAACTACCACAACCTACCCAATAACATATGACATAGGCTCATAGGTATTTTGATGCAGTATTATCTTGGGTTTTCTTACAATCCTACATGTTTGGAGGGATTTTGGATAATTGTTGTGGAGCTTAATAGGTACTGGTGCTCAACATACACTGGGAGCTCAACATGGTCTTGAAGCTCGACATGGTCCTCGATTACTTGGCATGGTCTATGAAGATCAACATGATCTTGGAGCTTAGCATGGTCTTTGGTTACTCAACATGGTCCTTGGTTACTTAGCATGGTCTTTGGTTTCTCAGCATGGTCTTGGGACTTGACATGGTCTTTGGTTGCTCGGCATGGTCTGGGAGTGTCTTGGCATTCCTTAGGAATTTTCTACCTGTTGTTGGTCTTGTAAATAATTTTCCAAAATGAGTTAGAGGATGAAAAATTTTGGAATTGAAGAGGGCCTAGATTTTTACCTATTATTTGAAGCACGAGTTCTAATTGATTCAGAGCTAGGAGATATCACAATTTTACTAAGACATCAATTTTGGGCATTAAATTATTGTTGTTGGCCAACTTGTGGCTTAGATTGGTATAAGTAAGGGTTTTTGGGAAGTCTTTAGTTATTATTGATCCATCATGGACAAGTGGAGGAGCTTGGAAGAGCCAATTTGGAGAAGAGCTAGTAGCTGTGGCTTGGAAAACAAGGAGATTGCTTGGTGGGCTTGCGAGTGCAAGTTAAGATCTTCCTTGGAGGTTTCTACTAGAGTGTGGATCTAGACTAGCTAGGATTTGGGATTGGATATTGATGAATCTTATAGAACTATTACTTTATTTTTATTTGGTCATAACCAAAAAGGCCTTACAACCTAGTACATTGCATGTAATCAATTATATTTTATGAATATACTATTGTGATTTGGTATCAGATCTTGTATTATTGCTTCTTATTGTTGTGTTTTTGTTGCATGGTTATTTGTGGGGGGCTAGGACATCTCCTTTGGGGATTCTCCTACCTTGTGCTATGTTAGGTGGTATTAGAGAAAAGTTTGTTCTTGAGCACATAGATAGATTGTTGAAGCTAGCATAGTTTGCACCAAGACTTGGATTGATGAAGGTTGATCTTGCAGTCGATTGATCTGGATTTTAGGGTTTGCTAAAATTTTGGAAGATGCCTCCAAAAAGATTGGACCCTAGGGAAATTGCTAATCTTACTAATGCTATAGAAGAATGGATTTTAGAGAAGGTTAAAGTAGATTTTAGATCTATGTTTGAGGATGTTAGAGGAGAGTTTAGATCTTAGATAGCATCAATGAAGAGTGACATGATCACTGAAATTGTGAATGCTTTAGGTGGTGTACCTAGGCATGTGGGTACTGAAGGTATTTATGAGGAAGTTGTTGAAGACATTGAAGTTGCTGAATCTACTGGTGAAAATAGATTTGATCATGTGGAGAGACTTATCAAAATTAGGGTTGGTTAGTTTGCTTGACTTGGATCTTAGTTTAAGCTGAAGCATAAGATGGAGGTGTCTAATTTTTTAGGCACTTTGAATCTTGAAGACTTGATTGATTGGATTGGTGAATTAGAAGACTACTTTGAGCTTGAGGGTATATAATATCCACTTAGAGTAAGGTTGGCACAAACTAAGTTGAAGGGACATGTTGCTCTTTGGTGGAAGGAACTATAAAGAGATAGAGAAGAGAAAGGTGAAATGAAAATAACTAGATGGAGGTTGATGGTGACTAAGTTGAAGGGTAAGTTCATTCCCATTGATTATGAACTTGAGTTGTTTAAGAAGTTGTAGAATCTGAAGTAGAAGTATATGACTATGAAAGATTATATAGAGGAATTCTACAAGTTGACTATTCAGTCTAGGAATCAAGAATTGTCAAAATAGAAGGTAGCTTGGTATATCAATGTTTTTAGATTCAATATTTAGGATTAGGTTGGTATGCTAAATATTTCTTCAATTGAGGATGCTTATCAATATGCTTTTAAGGTAGAGGAGAAGCTAAAGAGGAAGAATCAAGGTAATTCTTGAGGGAAGGAGAAGTAGGATAGTTCAACACAAGCTAAAACAAAAATAGAAGGTAAAATAAAACATGTTGAACAAAAAAGGAGGATAGGTGGAGGTGGGTTCAGAGGTAATTATTTCAAGTATGGTAAAGAAGGGCATAGATATTTTGAATGTCTAATTGGTAGGACAATTATTGTTGTGAATGAGGTTGAAGTCTAGGATAGTCAGCCTAAGTAAGGAGAGAGTTTGTTGGCTCGGCTAGTATTGGTTGGTGAGAGGACATTGGATTCTTGTTAGAGGACTAGTTTGTTTAAGACTCATTGTAAGTCTAGTGGTAAAGTCTGTAAAGTGATTGTGGATGGTGGTAGTATAGATAACCATGTGGCTAAAGAGATGGTTCAAAAACATGGTTTGAAGAGAACAAGACATCCTTATCCTTATAGGATTGGCTAGTTGCAAGGTGAGCATGCTTTAGAAGTGAGGGAGCAATGCCTTGTTGATTTTAGATTGGGCAGTACAAGGATCAAGTGTTGTGTGATATTGTGGATATGAATAGTTGTCATGTGTTTCTTGGTAGACCTTAGCAGTATGACTATAGGGCTATACATGATTGTGTTTATTATTGAGAAAAGTGTTAGAAAGTTTTCCTTGATTCTTTTTCAGAATGAAGAGCTTGGTAGGAGGAACTTGAGTATTGGTAGCCAAGTTGATTTGATAGATTCTAAGAAGGTTGGAGGTTAGCATGGAAATTTGACCTATGGAACACCTATGGTGGATGTGAAGAAGAAGAAAAATAAGTCAGAGGATATGTATGTGAAGAACCAGTTTGGGATTTATGTGTTGAATCCCAAAAGATGTTCTTCTAGTTACTAGAACATCTTTTCAAACTTGGGGTGTCTAATGTAGGAGAATCCTGGGTTTTCTTGTAATCCTACATGTTTGGAGGGATTCTAGTTAATTTTTTTGGAGCTTGATAGGTATTGGTGCTTGGTATACACTGGGAGCTCGGCATGATCTTGGTGCTCGGCATGGTCCTTGATTTCTCGGCATGGTCTTGGAGCTCGATATGGTCTTTGGTTACTCAACATGGTCCTTGGTTTCTCAGCATGGTCTTTGGTTTCTTGGAATGGTCTTGGGACTCAACATGGTCTTTGGTTGCTTGACATGGTCTAGGAGGAGCTCAGCCTTACTTAAGAATATGGTGCCTATTGTAGGCCATGTAACTAATTTTCCACAATGAGTTAGAGTATTGAAATTTTAAGAATTGAAGAGGGCCTAGATTTATACCTATAGTTCAAAGTAAAAGTTCTAATTCATTCAGAGCTAGGAGATATTACAATTTTTCTAAGACATCAATTTTGGGCATTTAATTTTTGTTTTGGTCTAACTTGTGGCTTAGATTGGTATAATTAGGGGTTTTAGGGAAGTATTTAGTGATTATTGATCCATTGTGGAGAAGCAAAGGAGCTTAGAAGAGTGAATTTGGAGAAGAGCCAGTAGTTGTGGCTTGAAAAACAAGGAGATTGCTCGGTGGGCTTGCGAGCACAAGTTGAGATCTTCTTTGGAGGTTTCTACTAGAGTGTGGATCTGGACTAGCTAGGGTTTGGGATTGGATCTTGAGGGATCTTGCAAAATTATTACTTTCTTTGTATCTGGTTGTAATTAGGAAGACCTTACGGCCTGACACATTGCATGTAATTAGTTATATTTTATGAATATATTATTGTGATTCGGTATCAAATCTTGCATTGTTGCTTCTTGTTGTTATGTTTCTACTACATGGTTATTTGTTGGGGGATAATACATCTCCTTTAGGGATTCTCCTACCTTGTGCTACATCATATTCTATTACACAACACCTCATATTGGTAGCTTCATATCTTGAACTTCACTAAGCATTTCTCATTGACCATGACCTTGTGGTCATCCTTCACCTAGGCAATACAATATGGAAACAGGTGTTTCTATGTCATATGATTTAACTTCATGACCATCTTTTCTAACACCAAATTCTTAGTTCTTTCACCATCAATGATAATATTGCAAAAATTATCTTTACATTGCATCTAGTGCAAAATAAGCTTCTCCTTTGATCAATTTCACTCTCGTTGCTTAGTAGGACTCTTCTATCAACTAGGACTTCTCCTTTTTCAACATCTTCAAAATGTGATGATTTAGCATCTTCATCATCATGTGCAACTCTAGCTTGGCCTTCTACTATTCTATCATTCCTTCCTTATCACTAGGAATAATCAAATTCTTGATGCCCTTTTTCTTTGGAGTGAAACCATTTTCTATAGAAGCCTCCTCTTCCAGCTCCTTTCCCTCTTCCTCTTCCTCTTTGATCACTATTTTTATGATCATGAAAATGATTGGAATTATTTCCCTTATTGTTTCTACTACTAGTCTCATCCTTGTTCTTTTGATCATAATGTTGGCCTCTATGAGACTATCTTCCAAATCTAATGCCATGACCCTTTTTTCTATTTTTGTTATCAAATTTATTATTCATCTTTTTCTAAACTCTCAAGGAAAACTATTATGCCTCTTCAATACTATTCACTTGGACTAGACTCGATTCCTGTTGAATACATGGTCTCAAACCATTAAGGTAATGAGAAACTTTCTCCTTGTCAACTTCTACATGGTGTGTTATGATGAAAACTTAGTTAAATTCATCAGTATACTCCTGAATAGATCTTCCTACTTGCTTCAACCTATCAGTGTTTTGAAATTTTATAGTTTCAAATTATCCTGATGAGAACATAATACATCTATGGTAAGATACTTCCCATCTACAACATATCCTTTTATACACTAGTCCAACTATAAGGGTAGACCCTTCTTCTACTTCAGGCTTTGCAAAACCTAGGTGGGTGAACCTCAGATTCACTTATATGGTACTAGTGTTGAAACATACACTTGAATCTAACAAAGTAGATAAAACCCTTAATGTTCAAACACTTATGCAAAGATCCCAGACATGAAATAGCTAATGACATGAACTAAAAAATTGATAAGCTAAGTGAGGGCATATTTTTCAATTCTTCAACATTAAAGGGAAATATATTTTATTAATGATGTTGATTTAACAAAACTCCAAATATGTAGTAGTAAGAACAAGTTAATCCTATAGCTGATCAGTGCCTTATCTATTGGAAAAATCTACAAATTAAACACATACATCTATGATACTAGTGACATATTCCATACACCAAGATATTAGATCTATCTTATTACCTTGTGAATCAAACATTGGTGTTCATAAAGACCTCATTCTCATGAAATATCCTTCTCAAAATAACCAGCAACCCTATCAAACACATCAAGCATTTCATTGGCCCTTTGTTCCAACAACAAAATATATTAGACATACAACCTTAAGGGGATGTAAATGGGTCTTAGTTCTCTATCCCTAAACCACATAAGATTTTAGATTATAGAGATAAGAGATGAGAATTAGAATGAAACTAAGAGATTCTTGCTTATTTGTATTAATTTCTTTGAAACTATACATTCAAATGCATGTAAAACAATTCATAAAACCACTAAGTGGATCAAAATTAGCTATATATCTTAACTACTACTGTTCATACAAGAGAAATATGCTAAAGAATGTGGTGGAATCATAGCTTTGGGTCCAACAATGTGGTCTCATAGACAAACTAGAACCAACCCCTATAATGGATGAGAAAGAGAAAGATATAGGAGAAGAATGAAATCCCAAATCTAATCTAGAAGTGACATGTGTCCACTTGAATCTTCATTCCTTACTATTGTGAAACATCTCTCATCTTTCTACCCATGAAATTAGATATGATTTTCATCATTATTTTTTAACACACTTGGAAATATCTCTTATGAATGATGAAAGCCTTGGTATCACCAAAATATCTGAAATGCATCATGAAATGATGATAATATCTTGATTCAACTAACTTGGATGTGATAAAACTTGACCCTAACTACATTTTTATTGTCTTTTACATACATTTAATTCATCACCTCACTAGAAAACAAAATTGAACTTCAATGCCTAAATGTGGTTGCAAACTATCTATGAGAAAACCTTGTATATCTTGAGAAAAAGGCATCCTATGCCAAAAAAAAAAAAAAACTCCAAAAGAAAAAATTTCATTCTCTTCTGATTCTAGTGATATATTATATTACTATATTTTCTTATCGAAAATGTCCATAATCTTAGTTTGAAAATCATGCCCTTGTCATGGCTCTGTGACTAAATTTTATGAAAAGTATATAAAATTTACTAAAGTTAAAAATTTAGCTTATAAACCATTATGATTTAAAAAATTTTTACATCAAAATTAGAGAAATAATAAAATATTATTTTTTCCAAACTCAGGAATTTCCCTCCTATTATGCATGTTGTGTCAACTAAGTTTGACTCTCTATGCCATGTGGCAACACATCATTGGTCAGTGTTTGTCACATCACCTGCCACTAGGTACTACATGGAACCCTCTAACTACTCCATCATCACCATGTCATTACTATGTCTATACCTAACATGTCACCACCATGTGGCACTTTTCCATTGGCCCTAAGACTATACCCACCATGTTAGTATCAAGTGGGGCCTAGATGTAGCATGTTAGCGAGGTGCATTCCTACATCATAGTTAGTAGTTGTTGACTGTGCATGTAGGGATACACCTTTGTGACATGTGACCCCCTTGTTCCATGTCAACATCTCAAAATCTGCACTAGGCTAGAAATCCTCTAACACATGTCATTTGGTGAATTGACTAACTCAATCTTGCCCTACCACTTGTCATAATTTGAGTGGTCATTGGAAATGCCATGCCATGGATCTTTGGGCCATGTGTTTGGTCAAAATTTCTTACTTTTCTCTTGTGGCTAGCCAAATAGGGTCCACCATGAGATCCTTGGCTTGTGTCTTGAAAGGAATGAACCTTTAGACACTTATTTATTGTGTATTTGGATATTTACTCAAGTAAAAACATTCACTAAACAATGTGGAACTAATGACTTTGGTCATCCTGTTACCCTTGGATCTATTTCTCTAACTACTTGTCACAGATCACATCAAGATAGGTAAAACTAGTGACCATTCTATCTAGCAACATCGTCATTAGGAAGAAACTTGAGAGCCAAGTTGTAATATGATAATGAGAAACTAGGCACCAAAAGAAATAGGAGCTCCAACCCATGCATACACTAGATGATGACTAGACATTGGAAACTTTTACCTATGGAATCATGGAGGAAAACACTACCATGTCTACTTTTAGTAGAGGCAAACCTCTAAGAATCCTCAATTAGCTGCCTCCTAAATTGAGTGCTTCCATCACATATTTGAGTAATTAAAAACCCACTCATAGATACAGATACGTCTCCATCTCTAGAAAGTATCTCTTTTCCTAGATCAACATTCATAGTGAAGAGGGCCAGAAAGGCATATTATAGCAAAGATGTCCCTAGCTTTTTATTTCATAGTAGTAGGCCTTCTCGCTCCCTATCTTTTTCTTGCTATAAAATGAATGGCACTTGGCAAGTGCTTCCTTTAGTGACAAAATTTGTACATTATAATGCATTTATTTGAAAAAATTTAAACATTGGCTAGTTTAACCTATTTTGTATGCCCCCAACTATGTTCAATCCATGCTTCATGGGCCATAGCTTTATGCCCTCTAGTTTTAGGCAATGAATTTTCTAAAGTTCCTATGGGTGTGGAGGTATAAAAAATTACGAGTCAATCTTAAGGCAAATGTCTCATAAGTTCTAAATTCTTCTTTTCACTTTGAAACACATCCAAGCTCATTCAATTGTTTGGGTTTGGTGGTTACTTTTGATTTGTACACACTATTCTTTAGGAGGAGTAGTTTAATTACACTCAAAATGTGGTCATGGAAAATTTGAGTTTGTTCCCCGTCAGTCTTCATGTATGGGTTTTGTTTTAATTTCCAATTCTAACTGAATACATGAAAATGAGCAGATTATGAATTACACAACATTTACATGATGTCATTGAAAGAAAAATAAAAGAGGGTCAAGGAAGATGTACATACTTTCTCTCTAAAAAACATGCTTAAACTGTGGAGAAAAGTAATCTAAAATTTCCACATCCTTACTTGAAGAAGAAGTGGATTCACTTAATTCTTTGTACTTAATGTGTTCTTTTCAATACATAAACATATCACCCCTTCATACCTTACTGATTAAAGTTTACATGATGGTTGATATATTTGAATACATGTGTTCAATTGGGCATAGGGGTATTCAATTAGTGATAAATGATGATGATAAGTGCATGTTAAAATAATTATCCCTTTGACTAAGAAGATCTCATCCCCTTCAGTGGTCTGATGGATTTAGTTAGGCTCTAGAGAGGGTCTGATTGCAAAAAATTGTTTTCAAACAATTGGCATCTCAAATTGACCTACTGAACATCTAACTCTAATTTGAAACAAAATTTGACCATTGAATAAGATTTTAAAAACTCAATTCACCTCCTACAACTTGTCAATTTCATGCCAAGGGATCCTTTGATTGGCTTTGTTGGTCAAATAAATAGTATTGAAAAATGAGTGTCAACACACTTAACCATTTTCACCATACATGCCAAGTGCACAATAGATGCCAAGCCATAATTTCAATAGGTGCTAAGTCATAGTTAGTGTCGAGCAGATTACAATATAACACATTCTGAGCAAGACAAGAATTGTTCACATGCCGAGTAACAAAATCATTTAGATGTCAAGTAATAGAATCATTTAGATGTCGAGTAAAAAATCATTCAGATGCTGAGTGATACAGGATACAATAGGTGCTGAGAAAAGTAGGAAGTGTAGTAGATGTCAAGCAATCCAAAAATAGTATATGCCAAGCATCAGTAATACTTCATGTGCTGAGCAACACAAGATCAACATAAGAGTTTGTGCCTGCACAAACTAAGATGTAAATCATTTTTGGAGCTAACTTAGAGAAATTTTGAAGGAGAAAGAGGATAAGGACAAGTCATTTGTATTTCCTATGAAATCTGCATGCAACCAATCAAAAAATTTGTGAAGGCATGCAACCAATGAGAAAAATGCAAAATATGAGTGAGAATTTGAGATTCAATTTGGATCATAGATCCATACCTAACCCTAAGTCTTTGCATTCTTTATAAGGAAGATGAATGCACCATTGTATGCACAGAAAAAAAGTTGCATAAGGGGAGATTATAGTGAAATCTCAGTATGAAATAAAAAACTTAGTGAAAGGGATAGCAGTTATATTTGGTTGACCATAGCAGAACATGAGACATATATAGAGATCAGATCAAGCAAGGATCAAAAGAGAAAGAGAAGATCAAGTGCCTAAACCCAACAATTCAAGATTGCATTCAATCAGATCAAAAGTTCTAATACTCTCTCATAATTGTATTAGAAGTTGAAATCCTATGGTGATAGGTTAGCTTAATAGCTAAATAGGAAAGTCTTTGGAGAAGGACAAGAAAATCCTATGTATTAGGTAGGTTTAACAACCTTTATGTAAATCTTTTAATAGTGTGACACTTCATGTAAAGTGTTTGTAAATCCTTTAAATAGGTCACTATTGACACAGTGTAAAGCCTTTAATAGGGCAGGCCTTTAACATGGCAAACCATCAGAAGTGGTTGAATTCATTGTTGCAGTAATTTTGTGGGTGTCATCCCCACCTCAGTTTTACCTTCTTATTCCTGGAGGGTTTTTGGGTAACCAAAATCTCTTGTGTTATGTGTTGATGCATGCTCTCATTTTATGTTTGTTTACTTGCATGCATGTTAATTTTAGTTATATGTTATTATGAGTTTGAGTTTGAAAGGTTAACAATTGGTACTTCTGATTCACCCCCCCCTCTCAGAAGTTCTCTTCCCATTTGAATATTCTAACAATTGGTATCAGAGCTTTAGTTCTCATAAAGAGAAGCCTAATAGCTTGGAGAAAAAGTTTAGAGGATGGAAGTCTTCAAAATTGGGAAGATCATTGACAATAAGGTGATTGATGTGCAACTAGCTCTACACAAAGTAGAGGAAGCCAGGGAAGAACTGAGAAAATCTTTGAAAAGAAGGAAGGAGATAGCCATAGCTGAAAATGACATACATTACAAGGAGATTAATACCACACACATATTTTGCAATGGAGATTCCAAGTAATTTGATGTAGCTATAGTAGAATTAATGGAGAAAAATAGAGCACAAGTTGAAGAAATCAAATTACTCAAGCTTGCACAAGAATCACAAGCTACAATGCTTTGTGAAGTAACTAAACAAAAGAAAAGAGCTATTAAATATGAGGTCATGGTAGAAAATGACAAGAGAAATCTCATCAATAAACTAGAAGAAAAGATAATTGAATTTGAAAAGACTTCAAACATGCAGCTAGACACCTTGAGCCAGATGCTGAATGCTCATCATGAGCTGAACATGAAGGACATTGAGATCTCCACCTTGAAGATGTAGAATGAACAATTGCAGAATGAAATGAAGAGAGAAAAGAAAATAGAAAAAAGCTACAACAAACCCAATGAGGCCATCAAGTATTTTGAGCAATTGCTAAAATCACCAAGTGCTAGTAATGATACTTCAAGACTTGGCTACATTAGCACTGAACAAGGAGAATCATCTAATACTGCAGAAGAAAGAATAAACAAAGGTAAGAACACTAAACCCACTTATCATTGCTGTGGTAAAAAGGGACATACCTCTAATATGTGCAAAAGCAAGAATATTCATCAACATGTTAGGCCCACAAATGCAAGTTTTTGTCACAAGTACAAAAAACAAGGACATCAAGCACATGAATGTAGAACCAAGACACTAAGATTGTAAGGTCACTGCTACAATTGCAAAAAATATGGACATATAGCCTTTGAGTGCAAATCAAAGCCTATGTGAACACCTAATCAACCTACAAAGAGAACCAATCATGTACATCACTAAAATTGGGATTACAATGCTAGGTATAGCTATCACTATTGCCAAGAGTATGGACACATTCCTGAAAATTGCATAAGAATGCATTTTAAGGGAAATTATAGTAGATGGTTAAATCAAACTACTTGTTTTAGTTGGTTGAAGACTGGTCATATCAACAAAAACTGTCCAACAAAAGTCAAAGCACCCAAGATTGAAGTTAATAAGGGCAAAGAAGAAGTTAATGAGGAACACATTAGGGAAGAAAGGTGAATGTAGCACATCAAATGCAGAGATCACTTCACCCAAAAGGTCAAGTGATCACACCTCATCAAGTTAAGCACTAGAAAGGCACATAGGGCGGATACATATAAAGATGTATCATACATCAGTCCAAAAAGAACATAGGAACACTACAAAGAAGAAATTTACATAAGTTAAGATGCCAAGATAAAAGTTGGAAGATGATGCCAAGCTATCTTTGGTTTTCGAGTAAAACTCCAGTACAAGCTGAGTTAAAATAGTCTAGTGCATGCTGAGTAAAGTGATAATAGTAGTTGCCGAGTGAGTGGAAAACAATTGATGCTGATTTGGAAAATCCTTTAGAAGCTGAGTGTACAACTGTAAAGCGCAAAAGCAATAAATGTTAGGTTTCAATCCTAATAAAAGTGAAAATTATTCATTTTCACAGTATTCAAACAAAGAGAAAAAATTAGAAGAGCTAAGAGGCAATCAAGCAGCTACCTTATAGTCACTCACATCAAATGCAATAGAGATTTAGCACAAACTTATCAATCTAAAGGCATTTATTAAGTGCTGAGCTACACAAGTTTTAATTTTTAATACACTTTAAAGCCCTAGTTTGGTAATATGGCTTCTAGCTCAAGAAACCCTAAGGCTAAGGGAGATCATGAGATTCAACTGGTTAGCAATGAAGTTAAATAGCCTAAATTTAGACCAATCCTTTAAGTAGCCTATAAAAATGACCCGGCTAGTGCACTATCTATCGTTCCACCCGAAGTCATCATGGTTCAAGATGTATGGAAATGCTACAATTGTAAAATTGGTGCTATAGGTTTCCTAGAAATCTTTAATGCCTATGATAAGTTATGTGAGAATAAGATATTGAAGGATGATTTTTTAGTTGTTGAGAAGAAGGGTTTAACTAAAACCCTAGTTTTTCCCATAGTGTTTAAAATAGAATGGATCTGCATTGTTCTGAGCCAAATTCATGATGGATGTTTGTGGCTAGAGTTAGGACTGTTGAAGATTACTAAGAGGATTGTGCATAGGGTACTGGTCTTCCAACCCTAGATATACCAAAAACATTGAGAAGTGAGAGAAAGGAGGTAATTGAGAAGAACACAGGTGCAAAATGGAACAATAGGGGAATGACTATTGATACCATGAATGACCCTCTACTTGACTTTGTTGTGAGGATAATCTCACATAAATTTTATCAATCTAGCAAACTAAATGACATTCCCTGCATAGCTATTGATGTGGCATACAAGTTAGTAAAGAAAGATCACACCTATGATCTGGCTGAACTCATGTAGCAACAAATCAATGAGAGCTTAGGAGCCATAAGGAGATCAAAAGGTGCACAGTGTAAATTTGGCTTAGTTCTCATGTGCATATTCTTTTATGTAATGGAAGAATTCCCTTCATTTGGGAAGGTAAACTAGAATTTTAACAAGACAATACTTAGTTAAATTAATGATTTTATTGATGAAATGGGAAACAATTTTGAAGCCCAGATGACTAGCTATTTTGAAGATTTTAAAAAGTCTATGAAGGAAAGGATGAGGATACTAGTCTCACTAGTTGAGAAACATGTCAATGACATATGCTTCTTGGTTGATATTGACTTCACATATATTCAAGTTGCAATACCAAGGGTAAGATGGTTAAGGCCATTAGGATATGAACTGGATATTGATGAAGCCTCAATAGCAATCACACCACTATTAGAAAAATAAATTTATAAAGCAGCTCCTCACTTTGGAACTTATGATGTTTTTAAGTCCAAAATTGAGACAGAACTAAAATCTACTTCAGTTGTTAAGAAGAAGGATAAAATGGTGAGGAAAATAAAGAAGAAATTTGGAGAAAATATTGAAGGTGAAGCAAAAGAAGCAGAAGAAGTGGAAGGAGATAGTGAAGAAGAAGAAGAAGAGCAAGGGAAAGAAAAGGACAAAGAGGAAGGTGTCGAGGAAGAAGAAGCCAAGGAAGCACCTACATCTACAAGTAGAAGAAGAGAAAGGCAAAAACATAGCTTGCAACTAGGTCAAAGCCCAAGAAGGTAATAAAATCAGCCCCAACCAAGCCAATAGCAACAAGGGTCACAACAAGAGCATCAACTCAAAAGGCCAAAGAGTCAGCAAAAAAAAAGAAGAAAGCTACTACATAGCCAATAGAAGAGCCCAAGAAAAGAAGAAGATATGTGGCTCAACTAGACACAAAAGATGAAAGGACAAAATCTGAAGATATAAGTCAATTTAAAGTGGTAAGTCATCCAAGAAATTCTTCCATTGATAAATTATGTGCTAAGATTAAGAATGGAGACTTAAATGATTTGAAGAATGTAAATTTTAATAAGCTCATAAAAGATGAGAAAAATAAAATAGAGACATCTGTCTATAATATGTTGGCAGAATATAAACATACACCTCTTGAACTAGATAGTTCATTGCCAAAGGAATTCTATAAGATTGTAGAGGAAAAATGGCATTTTTTTCTACAAACTGAGAAAGAAAAAAGGGAGTCTACCTTAGCAAGGATGTTTCTTGATCTGACTAAAAGTCAAATAAAAAATGTAGTTAAAAGGAACAATAGTAGATTTACTCCCAAATATAGGGCATTTAGTATTCTACAAAATAAAATTGAAGAGGTTGTGAACAATACCACAAAAGTATGGAAAGTTATCTACAAGAAAATTGATGATGTATTTGATGTAGAATACAAGGTAGAAGAAAGTTCCAAAAAAAAGGAGACAAAAGAAGCAAGAAGAAAGAAATTAGAAGAGAAGAAAGTGGAGGAAGAAGGAAAGGATGAAGAAGAAAAGGAGGAAATAAGTAAAGAAGACAAGGGGATAGGTGAGCAACACGAATAGAGTGTGCAAGACACACAATTGCCACCTCCCAGCTCTCCTCACTCAACTACTATAGAGATAGTCATCATAAAAGATGTTACTAACAAAATAGTTCAAAATATCAACCCACTCACTATAGAGGATCTCTCAAAGATCCTTCACCAATCTACTCTTTAGGCACAATTATGCACAAATCCGGTATTGGTGAGTGTAGATGAAATACAAAGAGCAGCTGTAGCACCACAAAGAAAAAAGGTGAAGTCAAAGATATAGCCTTTTACATACACTAAAGCTAAAGTTTTGATGTTGCCACCACCACCTCCACCAAGTGTAAATACGAATAATGCTTAGATGTCAAGTACAGAGGAGAGGAAATTAGATGAGAAGGATGATGTAGCAAAAGAAAAGGAGCAGGTCACCATTCAAACATTGGTAGAATTACCAAAGACTGGCACTCCTAGTAAGACTATTCAAGAGTCAAGCACTAAAGCTATTCCATTGCAATTTTCCACACTAGGCTCAAGTTCAACAAGAGTGGCTAGGGTACTTCACTAAGGAGACCCTGAACTAGATGAAGAAATTGAGATACCCTCATGTGATTCCAAAACTATCACAATGGCACAAATGACTAAAATGAAAAATGCATTGGATAGAAGGATGAGGTAGGAAATTCTGAGAAAAGAGTTTAAACAAAAGCAAGCACTTCATGATATCAAGGACATCTTCATGGATGCCTTCAACTTGTAGTCACCAGATGAAGGAAAACCAATAATTGAGAAACTATCAAACATAGTTGATAAGGTGACAAATGAGGAGTAGGACACCAATGTTAAACTAATGGAATGGTCACAAAGAAAGTTTCAAGGTAAGGTTAATGAGAAGATATCAAATGGAATTGCACTTGAATAGGTAAAGTTAGCCAAAACAATTGATAAGGCCAAAATTGTTCTTGAAAATATTTTTTCATTATATAGGAATTTGTGTGATTTTTCAAATTTCACACAAGAAACTAATCAATGAATAATGAGCTTGGAAAGGAACTTGAAAATATTTAGTATGCAATTATCTAGAAATCCAGCTCAAAATGAGAAACATTTTGCATAGATGCTTCAAACACAAAGGGAGTTAGTTGTGCTAACAATAGAGAGGCAAATATAAAGGCTAAATTGATGTAGAACCAATCATCTATAACCCCTCATTTAGAAGTCCTCCACAAGGAACAAGTTTATGCTAAGATAGTATTAAAGAAAGATTCCAATATTTCTACTCTTGATGGAATTGTACACCTTTCTACAGAGACTGTCATCCAACACAAGTCATTGGACATTGCTTTGGAGAATTGGGATGCAGCTCTAAAAACAATAATGGAGGTAAATAGCAATTTTTTGGCTAAATATGGTATTAATCCATAGAACCCTTTGACATTAGTGTCAAAAAAGGGGGAGAATGAAAAAAGGGGGAGATATATATTATAGGGGGAGTAATAACAAAAGGAGGAGATGATATGTAATTACTAGAGTAATTACCAAATTTTGACAAATTTTGATCATTCTTTCATTTTGAAACTAAAGTGGAATGATTGTATATAGCCAAAAAGGGGAGACAAGGAATAAAGGAGTGAAGATGAGATGTAAACTTTTGGTAATCACATGGAATACAGGCACATCATATAGATCAGATATAGCATATAGGGTTAGAATGCAAAAATAGATCAAAGGACAGAAAGGATCAGGCATATTGGTACAAAATTTCAAAATTCAAAGGCATAATCAACTCAGGGGGAGCTATAAGTTAAGTGTTTTTGACACTCATGTCAAAGGGGGAGATTTTTGGTCAAATAAATAGTATTGACAAATAAGTGTCAACACACTTAACGATTTTCACCATACATGCTGAGTGAAAAATAGATGCCAAACCAAAATTTCAATAGGTGTCGAGTCACAGTTAGTGTCGAGCAGATTATAGTATAACACATGCTGAGTAAGATAGGAATTGTTTACATGCCAAGTAACAAAATCATTCAAATGTTGAGTAATAGAATCATTTAGATGCTGAGTGATATAGGATATAATAGGTGTCGAGCAAACTAGGAAACATAGTAGATGTCGAGCAATCTAGAAATAGTATGTGCCAAGAAACATGGGATCAACATAAGAGTTTGTGCCTGAACAAACTAAGATGTAAATCATTTTTGGAGCTGAAGAAAGAGGATAAGGATGAGTCATTTGTATTCCCTGTGAAATCTGCATGCAACCAATTATCTAAATTGTGAAGGCATGCAACCAATGAGAAAAATAAAAAATATGAGTGAGAATTTGAGATTCAATTTGGATTGTAGATCCATACCTAACCCTAAGTCTTCACATTATTTATAAGGAAGATGAATGCACCATTGTATGCATGGAAGAAAAGTTTCATAAGGAGATATTATAGTGAAATCTCAGTATGAAATAAAAAACTTAGTGAAAGGGATAGCAGTTATATTCAGTTGACCATACTAGAATAGGAGACATATAGATAGATTAGATCAAGCAAGGATCAAAAGAGAAAGAGAAGATCAAGTGCCTAAACACAACAATTCAAGATTACATTCAATCGGTTTAAAAGTTCTAATGATCTCTCACAATTGTATTGGAAGTTGAGATCCTATGGTGATAGGTTAGCTTAACATCTAGATAGGAAAGTCTTTGGAGAAGGACAAGAAAATCCTATGTATTAGGTAGGTTTAACAACCTTTATGTAAATCTTTTAATAGGGTGATACTTCATGTAAAGTGTTTGTAAATCCTTTCAATAGGTCACTATTGACCTAGTGTAAAGCCTTTAAGAGGTCAAGCCTTTAACAGGGCAAACCATTAGAAGTGGTTGAATTCATTTTTGTAGTAATTTTGTGGGTGTCATCCCCACCCCAATTTTACCTTCTTATTCCTAGAGGGTTTCTGGGTAACCAAAATCTCTTGTGTTATGTGTTGATGCATGCTCTTATTTTATGTTTTTTAACTTGCATGCATGTTAATTTTAGTTATATGTTATTATGAGTTTGAAAGGTTAACAATTGGTACTTTTGATTCACGCACCCTCTCAGAAGTCCTCTTCACATTTGAATATTCCAACAATCTTTAAAAACAGACCAAAATATTCGACTAGGCTTTGAAATTAGACATACTAATTTTTTGTTCCACATTCTTGTACCTTGTCAAACCTTATCTCCTAAAAAATTCTTAGTCAAAAGATATTAACCATCGAAGTTGCCCTCTTAGAATTGCCTAGAAGAAAACATGTTAGAAAATAATAAAACATGTTTGGACTTGGCTCTAAAAATAGGGCAAATTGACACTTGGGAGCACAAAAAATGGGGCATTGGTTCACTATCATAGGAAGAATATAAATCTAGGATCTAGGATCATGAAAAATAATTGGGTGCATTTGGCAAATGGTCAAAGTGGGCTACTAAGATTTGCAAGATTGGAAACACTGACAAAAAAGTGATTTTTTGCAAATGGAATGGACTTGGGATAGTGTGCAGACAGATTCATCAAGATTTTAAAATTGGCACACTTAAAGAATTTTTAGAGTAGAATGCAATGGTATAATCCATTTGATCTCACCTATGACAGATTTAGAGTTATGACATCCCGAAATAGGGGTACTGACCAATCTACACTTTATGACACCAATAAAACTTTACAAATTACAAATGGAATCACATTAAAAAAACTAATCAAATGGATTTTTCATAAGCACAAAATTGAAACACAAAAAGTCTCTAACCTTTAAAATGTAATAAAAATGGGTCAAAATTATAAGAAGTCAAATAGGACCTTAGAGAATTATGAACAATTTGCATCAGAATGACAATAATAAATGACCAACTTTAGGGGATTCAAAACCTAGTCAAAACATATCAAAATGAATCAAAATATAAAACATAGGTTCTCTAATATGGATACTAAACACTCCAAAAGTGGTGAGTTATGAAACATTACTAGATGCAAGATATTCAATTGAAAACTAGGCCTCCTATCATTGTTTGACCTTTACACAAAAATGCAGATTTGGACATTACTCAAAATGAAACTTCACGAAATGACTCAGAATGATAGTTTATCTTCATGGAAAGCATGGATGTATTGAATGCAAGTTTTAGAAACATTAAACACCTCTTAAGCCTCAAAACGATAGCTGAGTAAACATGCATTAAAAAGTGATTATAAGGCTTGATTTTTAGAATGGTACTCAAAATCAGGGCTTCAATTTTGAGTCCCAACAAAACCCTTACATTCTCTTTTATAGATCAAGCTCATGATCCATCATAATTAATTATCACTTCAATGTAACTATCATTTGATCCCATCTGGTGATTTTTCCTTTCCTCTCCTATTTCACTCCAATTGGATCTCTTATCACTAGACCTTTGCGAGACCCTTCAATTTGGCCTTCACAAATTTTATCCTATCTCAACCTTAAATATCTTCATACTTAATGTATTCCTCCAGTTCATTGGTCTAATTGATCAATTCATTTGGGTCAAGATTTCCCAACAATGTGGGAACCCCAAACTTAGGTCTTTTTCCAATCCTAGAAATGGCCTTTAGAAACATCTCTTCTTCAAGGTTAAAAATAACCTCTTCTTCAAGATTTGTTTCTTCTTCTTCTTCTTCTTCATCCTCACTTTCATCCCTTATAAAAATATTTATTCCTCTACACATTTTTCTTCTAATACTTGCATCTATCTCTCTACAGCTCTAAAACCCTTGGGCATAACTCCTATGAATCTTCCACCATGCTCTCTTTGTTGAGACATTTTTGCACTTCCACTAAAACACTAGTGCAAATTATTTCACAATTGGTGATCTATCCACATGGTCAACCCAAAACAAAGTCCTAGTACAAACTACCTTCTAGTAAGTGATCTATTTACACACTCAATAACTCCCCTTAATACCACAACAAATAATAGAAATAGAGAAAAATGAAAATTAAGAGAACAAAATATGGGCTTCATATTATCCTCAAAAAATATGAAATTACAAACTTAAAATATACCAACCTATTGGCATTAAGTTAGTATTGCCATTAGTAACAAAAATTATCCATATTACTATAGCTACCAAGCTCAACATTTAGTTTTCTACACTCACTGAGCATTCTAGTGTTAACCAAGCTTCAAAGAGTTCAACGGTTTACACTGAGTAGGACAGTGGCTAATGAGTGAATTTAGGCAATGTGTAGACCAGCAATGTCTACCAAGCTTCATAGTGTCTACCAAGCAGTAAGTTTGTGCCATGGAAATTTAGTGTAAACTGAGCATTAGAAGAAGTAGTTTTTACTAAGTGAAGCAAGGTAAACTTAGTATGCAGTATCTACCAAGTGACACTACATCTACTAAGTCACCAGTGGTCACTGAGTTTAAAACTGCTTTGAGTGATTAGTATGGACCAAGCCTTCACCTCTACAGAGTGCATGATGATATCATGTAATGCAATGGATGTCGAGTATCAGAAGGTCATCGAGTAAGTTTAGTGAACTTGAGTTATTTACTATTGGACCAACTTTGTAATGTGTTGTTCACTTGTATTTTGGCTGACCTTGCAGTTTTGGAAATTGGAAAGGTATATATATAAGATGTATTGTAAGACATCATTGTATTGAAGTGTCATTTTGTAATTTTGAGAAGTGCATGTGAAGAATTATTAGCAGTAGTTTAAGGAATGTAGCAAGGTCAATATAGAAGCATAAAACTCATATCTATCACATAAGGTGATCAGTGCATAAAGGATCTTATCAGCAATTAGTTGTAAGTAGATCCACTACTTCATCCTAATAAGTGAATTAGTTTCTAAATCCTTTAACAAGGTAGACTTAACAATCTTTTGTATAAATCTCTTAACCGAGTGCATACTTCATTGTATTTTTGTAAATCCTCTAACAAGGTGGACCTAGTAGTCCTTTGTGCTCCTAACAGGGCAGATCACTAGAGGTGGTCAATGTAAGCCTTAACAGGCCAACTTTGTGGTGTAGTAGTGAAGTTTTTTGGGTATCATCCCCACCCCAATTTTACTTTTTATTTGGAAGGTTTTTAGGTCACCAAAACATTGTGTTCTTTTGTGTGATGAATGTTTTACCTTTCAATACTAATGCATGTAGTAGTATAGCTAGATTTATGATGAAAAGTTTTGAAGTTACTGATTCACCCCTCCCCTCTCAGTAACTTATCATATCTTGAATATTTCAAAATATTGGTATCAAAGTGTTGTGGTTCTTAAGATAAAGTTTAATGTCTTGAGCAAAGATCGAAGGACAAATGGAGATATTTAGACTCGACAAGGAAATTGAAAATTAAAAACTAGATTTGGAGATGGCCATAGCTCAACTCAAGGAAGCAAAGGAACATCTTTCCCAATCCCTAAAAAGAAGGAAGGAACTTACAAGACAAATGGATGACCATTAGTATGTTGAAGAAAAGATTGAAAACCTTTTCCCATCAAGTAGTTTAGATGAGGCTAATGAGGAAATGAAAGAACTCCTAGCAAAGAATGGCTCTCTACAAGAAGAAGTAAGGAAACTCAAAAGAGAACAAGAAATTCAATCAATCAGGCTATGTGAGATTTTGGAAAAAAGGAATATGAAAAATGAAGACTTGGAGGCAAGAAACAATGAAGAACAAAATCAATCCAATCAACATGAAAATGTCATTGATCAAATCACTAAAGCAAATGAAGAAATCAAGATTATCAAAGCACAAAATGGAAGAATAACAAGTGATCTAAATTATGAAAGGGAAATTAATGAAAGGACAATGAGAGAACTGAGATCTAAAAAGAAAAGCATTGAAAAATTGAAGAATGACCCAAATTCTAGAAAACAAATCAATGAGAGAATGTTGAAATCACAAGAAGACATGAATTAATTGAATCAACAAAATGAGCAGAATCTTCATAGGCAAAAAGGTAAAGCAGGACTTGGATACAATGAAGAACAAGGTGAATCTTCCAAGCAAGGTGCAAAAATAAATAAAAAGCCCTTATGCAATCATTGTGGGAAAATTGGTCATACATCAAACAAATGTTGGAGCAGTGGAAAAGCAAAATTCAATGAAAAGTGCTACAACTGCAATCAAAATGGTCACAAAGCCAATGAATGCAAGGAGAAACCAAAATTTGAAGGTAAATGTCACAAATACAAAAAGAATGGTCACAATGCATCTCAATGCAGTTCCAAATCATTCAATCCAGCTGAACAATTTGTAAAGGCAATATTTGGATGGGACTACAATACCTAGTGTAGATGTCATTATTATGGAGAATATGGATGCACTAGCATAAATTATGCAAGGCATCACCTAAGAAAGAAGGATACTACTATAAGGTGTTACACATGTACTGAAATTGATCATATAGCTAAAAACTGCATGAATATAAGAAAAATTGAAGATGAAAAGAAAGCAAGGGCTGACAACATAAGGAAAAAAATGAGGCAGCAATGGATTCCTAAATATATAGAGGATACAAGCTCAAATCATGGTAGTGAAGTCACTCAAGAAGTGGGTGACTCCATCCTCTCAAACCAAACTTCTAAGAATGTGTTGGAGCTATGCTCAACAAGAAAATCATAAGCAGTTCAAACAAATATGAGGAATGCAAATGATCCAATCAATATTTTAGATACACAGGGATCACAGAAAGGTTATCTTTCACTGAGTTGCATCAAACTCCACCAAGGAAAGTTGGTTGAAGACCTTACTGAGCAAGGTTAGGAGTAAAGGAAATTTGGTTTCTTCATCGAGTTGATACTCTTGTCAAGTTTGGTCAATGGATGATAGTCCATCACACATTATATCATAATGGCACCAAGCATTTATGAAATTTTCTCAACAAAAGGGGTAATTTTGACTTCATTTTTCATTGCATTCTCAACATTTGAAGAGCAGAGCAATTTGAAAGATTATTGTAGTGTTTTTGAGCGATTTAGTAGCAAGATCTTCATGAATGTATCATCTACCAAGTAGCGATGGCATCTACCAATAGAAGTAGCACTAAACCAAGGGTTCTAAAATTCTGGTTAAGGGTGTCAAATGGAAAGCACCAAACTTCAAAATTGTTTTGGCCGTTGCTGAATCACTTGATCCTTATGGTGCTCAGTCTCAAATCCCGCCAAAGGTACTCCTAATTAATGACATAAGAACTCATTTTAAATGTACTATTTAAGAATTAGGGACATTAGAAATGGATAATTCCTTAGCTAAAATGTGTGTTGATAGAGTTTTGAAACCCGAGCATAAACATTTGGAAGCTAAAGGATTAACTCATATCCCTCACATACCTCAAAATTTCCAAGTAAAATGGATAAGATATATATTGATTCAGTTCCATAGTGATCAATTATGGCTGGAGCAACCCATTTTGATTACAAAGAAGATGATACACAAGGTTATGGGTCTACCAATACTAAGCAAAGCTAAGTCAACCAAAACCCTAGGTTAGGAGGAACTGCAAAAGAAAACCCTAGCCAAGTGAGATGATAGAGGTTTGAAAATAAAAAATGTCACTAACATAGAGCTTAGATTTGGCATCCATATCATTGCACATAAGATCTATAGCTCAATTCGGTTGAACAATGTTCCTTGTGAGGCAACTGACCTAGCATACAAGGTTATAAAGAATAATCTCGATTTTGATCTATCAGATGTATTACTGAAGCAATTGAACAAAAACATTGAAAGTGTGAAAACTTCCAAGAAGAATTCCTTCAAGTTTGGTTCATTTCTTGTTTACTTATTCTTTTATGTTCAAAAATTCTTTCCATCTAAGGGCACAGTCGTATGGAGGAAAGACACCCCTATTCTTTATCAGATAAATGAATTTATTGAAGAAATGGGTGAAAATTTTGAAAGGGTATCGAATAAATATTTTGAGGCATTCAAGGAGAAAATGAACAACAGATTTCATATCCCACCCAAGCCTATAGAAGACTACAAGGATGATATATGTTTCATGCTGGACTATGATAGAGTATACATTCAAGCAATCATACCAAGAGTGGCATGGGTAAAACCATTACCTTATGAAATTAACATTGATGAAGCTAGAGACATCATTGAGGCATTAGTAAATGAGCTAGCCAATCCTAATCTTCCTACATTTGGTACATATGAGGAAGCCAAGAAGAGCATAGAGCTCAGTATCAAGATTCCTCAAGCTCTTAGCAAAGGCAAGAAGAAAATTGTAAAATTGAAGATAGTTGAAGGTCCTCTAAAGCTTATTGAGGGCAAGGGTAAGGATGAAGAGGAGGAATATTAAGAAGAAGAAGAATTAGAGAAAGAGGAACTGGTGAGGAAGAAAGGTAGAGTGATTATCACCAAATTTTAGAAGAAACCAACTGTAGTGTTCTCTAAGAGAGGTAGGAAAGGTAAAATTGAACCTGTATTCATTCACTCTCCACCTGTAGTTGAGGAAAGGATGAAATAGCTAAGAGTTGGAGTAGGAATTTGTAACTTCAAAGTTCTCAAATATGATACTCAGACTCCAATTAAGAAAAAAGAGATTGAGGACTTAGTCATGGAGAAGATGGGTATTTGGAAATACTCCCTTGCACAAATTCAACCTCAAATCCATGCAGATATTTTTTCCAAAATCCAAGTCAGATGGGAGAACATAGTGCAAACTATAAAATACATATTTGAACAACAATTGAGATAGTTAGTACCGAATCTAACTAATGCAAAAGTGAAGAAGGAAATAAAAGAGCATGAAGACAGAATGATTCTAAAGCTTAACACATGTTTCATATTAATGAATAACATAGAATAAGTGGTTAAGCATGCCTCAGACATTTGGAGAGATGTATATCATCTCAACAAGCCATCAGATGAAACTGTTGTAATTAAAGACAATGATAGTGATGATGATGATGATGAAAACACTCCTTCCATCTTAGTTACTATAGAAGAATTACATGCTCTAATGGAGGAGAAGGAAGAAGAAGAGAGAAGGAAGAAGAAAGAAAGGCGGATGAAGTAGGAGAGGAAGAAAAGGATGAAGATGATCTGGTTAGAATTGTAGCATAATAAATTGCATCTCTTCCTCACACTCCATTGCATATTGTCACATCTATGGAGATAGCTTCTACTAATAAGATTGTGAGCACAACAACAACATCAATTGCTCAATCTTCACTAGCTGCCTCCCAGCTCCAAGTGTCTACAATGGAAGTGTCAAGAACTTCATCTACTGAGATAACTGTTACTTCTTCAGCTACCAAGTTAGCTCCCTCTACTCTGCATCTTTAGTAAGTGCATCAATAAGTCCTACAATTTTGTCTTCATCAATTCTAGTAAGCTCTATAGTTTTGTTTTCATCAGCATTGTCTGCATCTACTTTGATTCTAGTTAGTTCAGACACTTCTATGGGTATTCTACCAAGTGTGGTACCATTTTTTGGAAGTATTTTAGTTTTTGATCTGGTTAGTACTCCTATTGGCATTCAATCCTTAAACCCTATTCCATTTTTCACTGCTAGCCCTTCTATCTCTACTATTGTGTCTATTCCAAAGGTCAAACTAGTAATCATTGAAGTAAAACAAAGGTGACCATTAAAAATTTTGATCACTAGAAAAGAAATTGAAGAAGACATTAACTTAGAAATAGAGATAATAATACCTAAGATTGACTATGAGATTGCTACTATTGAAGAAATGAGGTTAGCTGCTCAACTCATAGAGAAGAAGTTAAGGTCTGAAAGGGATAAGGAGTACAGAATAATTGAAAACACCAAGAATATAATTACAGATGCTATAGGTGTTGAAGTGGATTCCACTCAACATATTTTGATTTAGTTAGAAGAAGCTGTATAGAAATATAATGAGGACTCCTCTGGACAAGAGAAACTAATTGAAAATATTGAAAGGAAGTTTGATAACAAGGTGCTAGAGCATATTGCTCAGCAGATTGCAATCAAACAAGTGGAGTTGTCCACATTTTTGGGTAATTTTGAAAATTCTTTTAATAATGCCGCATCACTTTTTGCCAAACTTTGTGATGTCTCTAGTTTTACCAATAGAATAAAGGAAAAGCTAAATAAGATTGACGTTGATATGAAATCAATTGCATCAAAGTTGTAGACTAACCCCTCTTCTAGCTCCTCTCATCACACCAAGGTAAAATATCTGGCAAACATGCAGGCACAACTTCTAAGGGAAGAAGCAAGAATAAGAGAAAACTTGATTGATATCCAGAACATAGTTTTGCCAATAATGGATACAATGCAAAAACATATTGCTCATTGCAAGACATTGGTCTAGGATCAAAATTTCTTAGTGGCTGATCACATGATCAAATTATTAGTACAAATTTAGATTGCTCTCTCCACTTGCCAAATTTTGCAAGAGAATTGGGATAACTCATTTGCCCTCATCCTCAAGGTACATCAATAATTTTTATCTCATTTTGGTGTAAATATATAGATAGGATATGTAGCCTTTTGGCATTACTGTCAAAAAGGGGGAGTGCTATGTAATATTAGTATAAGTGAAAGGGGGAGATAACACTCAATAGAGTCAACATGTATATGTGTATAGCTTTTTACATAAGTATCTTTGTATATAAATTATGTGTCATCAAGGAGATATATGTAAAAATGTATATGCAATAGCTTTACAAAGATCAATTTTGAAAAATCAAAATTCAGTGAGTCAAATTGTGTACATATGTTTTGGATTTTAAGTGTTTTTTTACTGATGCCAAAGGGGAGATTGTTGGCATTAAGTTAGTATTTCCATTAGTGGCAACACTTATCCATATCAGTATAGCTACCAAGCTTAGCACTTAGTTTCCTACACTCACTGAGCATTCCAGTGTTAACCAAGCTTCGAAGAGTTCAATAGTTTACATTGAGTAGAACAATGGCTACCAAGTGAATTCAAGCAATGTGTAGACCAGTAGTGTCTACCAAGCTTCATAGTGTCTACTGAGCAATAAGTTTTTGCCATGACAATTTAGTGTAAATCGAGCATTGGAAGTAGTGTTTACTGAGTGAAGCAAGTTAAACTCATTATGCAGTATCTACCAAGTGACACTACATCTACCGAGTCACCAGAGGCCATCGAGTTCAGAACTACTTCAAGTGATTAGTATGGACCAAGCCTTCACTTCTATCAAGTGCATGATGATGTCGTGTAATGTAGTGGATGCCAAGTATTAAAAGGTCACCAAGTCAGTTCAGTGAACCTGAGTTATTTACTATTGGGCCGACATTGTAATGTGTTGTTCACTTGTATTTTGGCTAACCTTGCAATTTTGTAAATTGGAAAGGTATATATGTAAGATGTATTGTAAGACATCATTGTATTGAAGTGTCATTATGTAATTTTGAGAAGTGCATGCAAAGAATTATTAGTAATAGTTTAAGGAATGCAACAAGGTCAATATAGAAGCAAAAAAATCATATCTATCACATAAGGTGATCAGTGCATAAAGGATCTTATCAGAAATCAGTTGTAAGTAGGTCCACTACTTCATCCTAATAGGTGAATCAATTTCTAAATCCTTTAACAAGGTAGACTCAATAGTCTTTTGTATGAATCTCTTAACTGAGTGCATACTTCATTGTATGTTTGTAAATCCTCTAACAAGGTGGACCTAGTAGTCCTTTGTGCTCCTAACAAGGCAGATCACCAGAAGCGGTCAATGTAAGCTTTAATGAGCCAACTTTGTGGTGCATTAGTGAAGTTTTGTGGGTATCATCCCCACCCTATTTTTACTTTCTATTTGGAAGGTTTTTGGGTCACCAAAACATTGTGTTCTTTTGTGTGATGAATGTTTTATCTTTGAATACTAATGTATGTAGTAGTATAGATGGATTTATGATGAAAAGTTTTGAAGTTACTAATTCACCCCTCCCCTCTTAGTAACTTATCATATCTTGAATATTTACAAGACAACCCACATGGGCGTGTTCCTTATAATAGTTTGCAAGACAAAGTTGTGACTATCATCTAGAACTATCCAAGAAAGTTCGACACAATAAGCCCTAACCCTTGAGGCTAATCTACCTCATATTACATCATTTTATTTCACTTTATTACATAAGATCAACTCAAGACAAATTAGAAATTACATTTTCAAAAGGGTCCATTTCTAGAGACTATTACTAGAAAACCATTGACCCAATGGCCTATTATATCACCATTCCATAATGCTCAACTAGCAATTTGGAGCAACTGATTGTGGAAGAATCTATTAGTTGAGGTTTCATCTCATTTTGGAACCATTTAGGATTTCACTGATGGACCTAAAGTTTGGATAGCCAAAATTCATATAAAAAATCTACAATAACTACACCAATTACATATGATACAACAATAAAACTCAACTGTCAAGTTTATATATTTAAGATGAACCTCCATGTATGATATTAGAACAATATGAGCACATAATACCAACTTACTAAAATTAGCAAGCTTCCACAACTAGAAACTTTGTATAGAAATGATCTATATTGAAAACAAAACAACTAGAAAACTAGAAATAGATATATTTTTGGTTGATGCAAAATTTCCCTTACACCCAGGATGCTCATGCATAAGAGGAAATCAACCACTTCTTTATCTATTGTGAGTTTTCTTCTCTTATCTAACAAAAAATTATCAAGAAGCTAATCTTACCTAGGCCATGAATAAAGACATATAACAATGTGTTAGTTGGCAATGTACTTTTGATAACCTCTCATTAGAATTCTATGGAAATTGATACTTTCCCACATCTGTTAGTACATCTAGAAGGAGAGGAAAAATATGATTTTTTAGAAATGACAAAACTACACCCAAAACCACTCTCCACCTAGGGCTTCATATGCTATTAGAGAATATTTTTGAATTGTAATTTGAAATGTCCTAACTTACCCCTCACTTCTGGATCAAGGAATAGATAAAGAATGGAACATCTTGTATGGATGTAACAAATTTGATAGCTCTAAAAGAGTGGCAAGAGCCAATATCAAATGGTCTCTACAACCCCTAGGGTGGTATAAAATTAATTTTGAATGGGCTTCCAAAAGTCATATACAATCAGATGGTGGAATTTTATGGGACCATAAGGGGTAACTAATAGAATCCTATGTCAGACCACTAAAGGATGATAAGGCCAACCTAGCTAAAGGTATGGACTTGTTGTGGGGACTAAATGTTTCTAGCTCTTAGAGATCACCAAGATTATGGTGGAAGTAGATTCTAACATCATTATTGAGACTATTAAAATTGGGTTCAATGTAGGATGGAAAGTTAACTCAATCCTAAATGACTCTATCATCCTTCTTCATCACTTCTAAATCTACATCATTGAACACATATATTGGGAGGGTAATGTAGTTGGGTTATAGATGTAAGGTTTAAGATGTTTTAGGGAAGACAATCAATTTCTAGATGATACTCAGAACTAGTCTAAAACCTTTTAAGGATGGAAGAACCCAATGCCAAAAAATGTTAACCATCAAGGAAATTAATAATATGGTTAATGAGAGATTGAGTAATGATATTGATAACTATGGTGATAATTTCCTTATTATTTTAATGATGACTACCCTTTATGATGACACTTGGGCTGATTTAATGATGAGCTAAAGAGTTAACAATAATAAACTTCCAATTTTTTTTATATCAATATATTTTAATTATGACAAGGAATGAGCATTTATAGAATTTGAAAGTAATAATTACCATATATACATACACACATATATAGGTAAATATATATGTGTGTATGTATGTATATATATATATATATATATATATATATATATATATATATATATATATATATATATATATATATAGACATGTATATAGACATGTATATATATGTATACATATGCACATATATATACATATCTATACATAAATATACACACATATATACACACACATATATGTATACATATACATATATATGTTAGATACAATTGTCTAATTGTGTGTTTTCTTTGATGTTACACAAATGTCATATCAATTGGTAGTGTTATAATTCTTTAGAATAACTGAGAGGGTGGGGGGGAATCAGTTATTCAAGGTCCAATGCAACTTTTTCTACAAATCTTTAATGGCGCATAACTAAAATTATCATGCATGCAATTGAACATTAAACAATTATGAAAAGTAAACATGCATCACACCATAACACTAAGAATTTGATTACCCAGAAACCCTCTAGGAATAAGAAGGTAAAACTGGAGTGGGGATGATACCCACAAAATAACTGTGCAATTGATTTCAACCACTTTTGATGGTCTGCCCTATTAAAGGCCTGCCCTGTTAAAGGCTACAATACATTGTTAAAAGTGATCTTGTTAGAGGATTTCACCATACTGTTAGGAATGGGCCTAGTCAAAGGACTTTGGAACATTCACTTGGAATGTCACCCTATTAAAGGATTTACAAGATGGCTATTAAACCAACCTAAGTCCATAGGATTTATTCTAACTGTTACAATTGCTAGAGAGTAACAATAATGGCTTTTGATCTAATACAACTTACAACATATCTTGCAGATTATAGATCACATTTCAGTTCAATCCTTTGCTTGGCTTTAATCATTGCAGCTCTAACAACTTGTCATCTCAAGCTTCGTCACCATGAGTCTTCTTGCTCATCATACAAATGCAATCATATCTATGGTCACCTATTGAAGTAGAGTATATGTGCTCTCTTCCACCTTAGCACCTTCTTCAACACTTCATGCTTTCATGCTTGACCATCTCTTTGCTTCGTGACCTTATGACTCCTTAAATAGAAATCTGGGATACCTTTCTTGCTCAATTTTCCCTCTCCAACTTTAGGGTTTCAATAGATTAGGTAGGATACAATGTATCTATCTCATATCTTGCTCTTTATCTAGAAACTTCATCTAGAATCCAGTTGTATTCACCAAAAATATTTTACATAGTGTTCTGTGCCACTAGCTCATTATTTTGATTCACAAAATTCTAGATAACTACCATGTCGGCTCAGATCTGGTGAATCTTCAATTTTCAAAATAATGCAGCAACTTGGCATTATTGATTTACTGATGCTCAACTTCTTCTATGTTACTCAGCACTTGTATCTTCACTCGGCACCTGTTTCTTGCTCGGCACTTGAAGATCACTCAGCACTTGATCTTCACTTAGCACCTAAAGATCACTTGGTACACAATAAAATTGAACTTGCTCAGCTTCAACTAAGAATCTGTTCGGCACTAACTAGAACTTAGTTAATCCTTGTGTCTTAGAGTATGTCATCAATGCACTATTTCATCAATGGCTTAGCTGATCCTTATACTTCATTACAACATCATAACTTCAACCTTTCTCTAAGTACTCTAGTTACATCTTATTGATTTCCACCTCCTTGTCAATCAACCAACTTATAGTATTTGGATCACTAAAGCAATTGTCATTCCTGCAAGTAACAAGTTTGACATCAATGACAAAATAATGATTGAAAACATTCTTTACCAGTTCCATTACTCTTCATTCATGAGCTTTTCAATCATTTCCAATAGGTAGAAAATGCTTATTGAGCTCAGTTGATCAGCAAAGCAAATTTCAGAGTCTACTAAGCATTCTTGGAAATTACTCTATGGAAACAGTGTCTACTGAGCTCACTTGGGCATCAAAGGAAATGTGGCAGAAAGTCAGTGTTAACTGAGCTCACATGGTTAACAAATGGAAATTAGTGTTTACTAAGTTCACTCAATCTCCAAAGGGCTTTGTAGGGTTTGTAGTGTTAACCAAGCTTCTATTGGTTAACACAAGAAATTGGTTTAGGAACAATGTTTACTGAGTAGGGTCAACCAATGAAGGATTTTGTTAATTTGAGAAATAAAGTTTAATTATTTGAAGTAATGATTATAGCTGACTAAGGTAATGATTATTAGTAATTGTAACTTGTAATTGAGTTGACTTGATAATTTGTAAGGTATAAATAAAAAGGTCAATTTGAGAATTCTAAAGTGTAATGAGCGAGCATGCAAGTGTATTGATTATTTGAAGAGGAAAGTGTGAGTGAATTTTGAAGGATGGTTAGATATCCTTGAGGAGTAGCAAAGTTTTATTTCATCAGGAAGGATCTAGTGAAGTAGAATAGAGATTTGTATTAGCAATTCAGTTGCATCTCATTCAAGTCATTTCATTGTTACTTTCTCACCATTATAATAGTGATTCCAAAATCTCTTAATAGAGTTGGTTTAATAGCCATTTGTAAATCCTCTAACAAGTTGATAGTTCTATTAAATTGTTCTAAAGATCTCTTGCAAGGCCACTCCTAACAAGGTGATTAAATCCTCTAACAAGGTTACACCTAACAAGGTTACACCTAACAATGTGTTTTGTAACCCTTAACTAGGTTGGCTCCTAATAGGGCTCACTTCAGAAGAGTAAAAATTAGTAGCTAGTTACTTGGTGGTTTTTCCCATATTCGGTTTCCACATTAAATATGGTCTCATGTGTTCATTTTATTTCTTTTATGTTTTCATGTTAATAATTGTGAATATTAAGATCTGTTAAAGTTAACATACCCTGCATCTACCAAGTTACAACATTTTTTATATGTTTACCGAGTGACAATAGTAACTAGTTTTATTAGACATCTAAGGGATCTGTGGATTTGTTTTTGTGGTAACTAATTCACCGCCCCTCTCAGTTACTCCATCTATATTTCCAACAATATATGCATATATATAAATCTATATTAGTGTGTGTGTGTGTATATATATATATATACATACATCTATGGGTGAAAACATATATGTATATGTATATATAATTTATATATCATTATATTTTCATGATTATGATATTGTTTATAGTGTATATTTTTTGACTAGGGTAAAGTATACTATTGTTAATAATTTAATATTACTTAATGTGAGGTATGAAATTCTTAATTCCTTTATATTAATAATATGAATAGGTTACACATTTTTTATTAAGGAAAAAAAGTTTTAAATGGGGCCTTAAAACCCTTACACAACAAAAGTCAGACATAAAAAAAGTGCTTAAAGTAATAGTTTAACTAAAAGCAACCAACTGAAACACCCCCCAACATATAAAAGAAAGAAATCTGACAAAACCAAGGGAACAAGACAAAAAACTAGGAGTGGCTAAATAGCTAAGAAGGCTGTACATGTGATCTCTCTGAGCATTTCCATAGCATGAATTTCTAGCTCCAACATTCTTCTAGCCACCTACTTCATGTCAGACAGATCTTTGTCAGGTTCCTAGATAACCTTCTTCTTTGTGCTAGATATGGTTCTCTTCCTCAAACTATCCTTAGGAGACCTATCCTTGGCACTATTGGGAGAAAGATCCTCCTCCTTGCCAACCCTATGTTCTTCCACTTTTTCAATGAGCATGATTACATTCTCATTAGCCTCTTTGAGAATGTTATAGTTTTTTTTAGCAATAATATGCATTGAGTTGTCCATGGTTTGACCTTGCTCTTCACTTCCTCCACTCAGTTTTCCATGTACTTTTCTTCTTTGATTTCCCTATTCTAAAAGCTATAATTCTCCCTCTCAAAACTACTCACTTTGTATTTGAGCTCCTAGATTTCATGGAAAATCTATTTGGTGGTGTGATATCTATCCACCACATTGTTTTTAGCATTGTTGAGAACATCCATATGAGGATTTTCCTTAGTGTTGTCACTAAAAATGAAAATAGGTGGTTCAATCAACTCTTCCATTTGGATTTTTCCCTCTTTATTCTCCTTGACCAAAGTTCTGATCAGTTCTTTATTAATGCCCATCCTAGCAGAAACAATCTCAAAATTCCTCCACACTACATTCCTATCTTTTCTTGTAATTGTGCACTTGTATTGGCTAGTTCTGAATTCCTCATAGTCTCACTCCTGCTCATCCCTATCACCCTAATTGATATCCCCCTCTACACTTCCCTTCCTACCCCCTATCTTTCCTCCTTAGAATTAGTGACTTTTTATCTTTTCTGTTCCCTGAAGGTCTTGACTTCACAATCCTCCTCATTGTTGGCCGACATTTTAATGGTACTATTTCTCTTACCACCCTTCCTCTCAATGCCCTCCCCTTCTCTGAGATATGTCTCCTCCTCCCCTTTAGCATTGTCACCTTTTTTTTCTATGCCCTCTACCCTTTCATTGTAGTCCCTATTCGAAGAAATGTTGAAAACCTATTTAGGTTTGGTTAATAATTTTATCTCCTTTCTCTCTATTTTGATAATTTTTACCAGTATTGTACAATGGGGAATCTTCCTCCTTCGAGTCTAAGTGCATCTCTTGGCTATCCTTAGTATTAGAAGGCATATAGTCCTTTCCTAACTCATCTAAGTCCACTTTACCCTTCTTGGCTTCCATCCTATTCTTAGTTTGTTTCCCCATAGACCTAGTCTTAAAAAATTTGTAGATTAACAACAATAGCCCCTCATGGAAGTCTAGGTTACTAGAGTGCTTCTCCTTATAGTCATTAATATTTTCATTACTAGATGAGTAAAGGTAAAACTAAATAGCTATCTTCATCCCATACATGAAATGGTTGAGAAGCATGAAATGGTGGGTGTAGAGGTGGTTGAATCTTGTATCAAGGGAAATGTACTTGATAATAACCCATAGCATAACCTTCACAGTGGCCTAATGGTTCTTGGTAGATAGTAAGTACCTTTCTTCACTAAAGCCTTCTTTTCCTCCAAATCCTTGTTGAATTTAACCACTGCCTATCCTAAAATCTTTCTATCTATATATAATTTATTTCCCATAATGGGAATACCAGTCATCACAAAGATAACATCCTCTATCACTACAGAATCCACCCCACAAACTTAACAATCCCATCATTCCAATTCTTTACCATGCTCCAGGTAATAGAGGGTTTCCATCCATGGAGCCAATGTATGAAATTTGTGACCTCGCCATTTTTTTGAATGCTCCACACCTTGGAGCATATGTGCCACTTTTGAGCTTCATCCTTAGGTTCCCTCCATTGTCTTTCCACCATCATGATTTCTTCCTCCTTGCAAATTTTTTCCTGGTATTGATTTTCTTTGAAGTTAGATTATCTTTGGCACTAGTTATTTTCTTGAGACTTCTTTTCACATTATGTACTTTATGCCTAAAATCAATCCTCAAAGTAAGATGATGGATATTGTTGATGTGAGAAGTACAAGTGCTTTCATACTTACACATCACATTTTTGCACATTTTCCATAAATCATAAACAATAATAATGAATCTTTTATGATTCCTAATCTACCTAGGATCCTTTCCCTTTCAATCAGCTCATTAATATCTGGTGGAAAATTATGCTCGTCTATCCACTTTGCCACTTCATTGTACTTGACTACCTAGTTGGCCAACCTGTCAGCCACTTGATTGGCTTCCCTATACTCGTGAGCCACATAAGTTTTTTCAAAGGTCTTAAGGTGTTGGATGCATTCTTCAATGATATTTTTAATCATCCATGTTGGCTTGCTCTTCTCATTAAAGTAGTCTATAATATTCTTTGAATATCCTTCCAACCAAAGATTTTTGACTCCCATGTCTCAAGCCAGTTTGATAGTTTGATAAGCCACAATCGCCTCTACAAAATTATTAGTTTGAATTCTAAAGGGAGCAGAAATAGTTATAATCCCTTTACCATATGCATTTTAGATGATGCCTCCCACCCCTACCTTTCCTAGTTGCCTTTGGCCACCCCATCAGAATTTTCTTTGTGCCAACCCTTAGGCAGAAGAGTCCATCTATAATATTTCCTCTTATTATTATCCCTGCCCTTTATGTTGAGAAAGGGGTTAGGACCTTTAATATTGGTGTAGTTTTCTAATAGAGTGTTAAGGCCATTTATGGAAGACAATGTTTGTATTTGTTTCCCTCTCCCTAAATTTTGTTGTTGTTCTGCTCTATCCACACTCCCCAACACACATGGGGCAAAGTCTAAATCTACAAGCCCATGATACAATCCTCAAACAGCCCATGGTGCCATTGTTCAAAGAGCCCAAAAATGTTGGAAGGAAAACACCAAGTCATATTGAAAAAAGACATGAAATGAGACTAGATAATTCTAATTAATTGGTAGTGGATAAAGATATGATCAACACTCTCACTATGATTTTTGCATAGAATGCATCTATTGGGCATCATATTCCCCCTCTTGATGAGTTTGTCCATCGTTAAAATATGGTTTTGGAGCATAATCTAGAAAAAATGTTAATTTTTGGAATGAGGCTTGGATACCAGGCTTTGGCCCAAACTAGGGTAGGTCTATTGTTTTGCATAGGCTCATAGCCAAAGGCTATAGTATAATTGTCATTCACAGACTCCCACCAGATAATGGAATCCTTATTGTGGGATAGGGGTATATGCCTAACCATGTCCATCAGTGGCTTGAGCTTCAAGGAAATATTAATCAGATCAATCCACTTATTATGGACCCTATAGTCACTCACCTTGTTTCCATATTTTTATATATAAATAGGTTACATATTATTCATATCTTCTATACCATATATTCTAAATATGTGCACTAATTAGTATAGAAGTATTTAATATAGTTACATTTATGTATTACACAGTTGTGAATTTATAATTATATTGAGTTAATTAATATGTCCTTTAAATAAGAGCTAGTTTGGAGATTGTTACCTTTGGGAAACATATTTATATGGATTCTCTTTTTTTATTTTCAGGAGAGTGGCAAAACATCAAGGAGAGTTTAGTTGTACTTTTTCTGGAGATCTTTTTGGTAAAGACTTATGATTTGTGAAGGATTATTTTTTAGCAAAATTCTTGAAGGATTTATAATTCTCTTTTTTTTTTTGGGAGAAAGAGTCATACATGAGATTTTAAAGGGTTGAGAGAGAGAGAGAGAGAGAGAGAGAGAGAGAGAGAGAGAGAGAGAGAGAGAGAGAGAGAGAGAGAGAGAGAGAGAGAGAGAGAGAGAGAGAGATTTTTTCTATGCAACTAGCCATTCTTCTTCCATGTATATTCATGAAAGTCGAGAGGGTTTGAGTGATTCATCTCAAGTTGGATGTATCTTCCTCTCTTTGTCTCCTTCCTCCTTCTTTGGTTTACTCTTCATAGGCCTTGAGGTATGGATTGAATTTTTTGATTGCATTATTTATCTCAAAAAACATTGACATATTTATATATTTTCATTATCTATGATATATGCACTTTCTATTCCTAGAGTTGTTTAAAAGTTTTGAGCTCCTTTTTGTGAAAATTGCTATGTATTTTCTAGGGTTCTTAGCAACCCATCTTTGGAGATTTTTTATTTGGAAAATCTTAATAGAGTATATACTTCTTCTTGTTTTATTTTCTATAAGGGAATTTTAGAGATAATGATTATCTCTCATATTTTCCTTTTAGGGTCAAATTAATGTTGTAATTTGTACAAATTAGTCAAACTAAATCTCTCCCTTTTGGGTTTCAATATTTTTGTTAACTTTATTTGAATGGTACAAATTATTAAATTCATGAAAAAACCTAATATTAATATCAAAGATAATCCCATTTATTATCTTTTATTTTCCACAACTTTGATGGATTTTTTATATTTTGTGAAATTTACAACAATTTTAGTGAAGGTAGGTCTTAACCTTAACTAGGGTTCTTTCGTCTTAGAACATAAGCCATAATTTTCATCTCCATTGTTACATCTTCATATAAATTTAAGATAAATTTTACATAGATCTTTTCTTCATTCTCATCAATTTAATTAAATCAATTATGTGTCTTGTGAAAAATGGTTTTCTTGTCATTTAACCATTATTTGAAATAAATTAATTTTGAATGTTCTCAAGTGTTAGAGGGTTGTAGGTTACCAAAGGATTTTACAATATTAGTTTTGATTCATTTGGACCTTAAATATACTACATACAATTTTGATATCATTTTAAAAGTATTTTTATTCCTTCTCATGCATTTTGAAGGCTAGATTGTTGTTTAGGGTTGTTTAGTAAACTAGGGACAACTAGAGGTTTCCAACACCTAATCATTTTCTGATTTTTTGATGGAATGTTTAGTCATTATTATGTATTTTCCTATTCTTTATGGTATTTTCTTATGAGTAGGGTAAATTAGATACCATAGATTAGTGTTATACCATAGATGATAGGACCCAAAAATGGTTGTTAGAAGACTCTATAAAGTAGGAGACTAGGGCCCTAAATAGGTTGGCTTCAAAGTGTGAGTTTGGTAATAAAACTAAAAATATATTAATTAAATAAACTAAATATTGAGAGGCTTGGGTTAACATATTAATATAAATAATAAAGTTTAAGATGTTTATTATGCCATTTGGAGTAATAGAAGAATATGTCATTTTATACAAGGCATTGGTGCAAAAGGGTGACCATGGATTATAAGGTTAACACATTTACATTTGTGGAGTATGCAATTATAGTAACCTAGTCAATACTGTAGAATCCCTTACTTTTGATGTTATTTTCTCTATTAGTCCTTTTTGTATTTTCTTTTTTGTGACCTTATGCTTAATTTTGGAAAGGGTACTACCAACTTAAGAACATCCTAGTTGTCACATCTTGTGTGGACCTTGGTTTCTATCTTATAGCTCAGGGGAATGGGCCTTTTGGGTTCTACATGTTTGGTGGATAATTTTATTGAGGTACTATTTGTGGTCTCATGGATGATTCTTTCCCATGTTCCCTTATAGATTGGTCTTTGTGGGCTTCATATTTGAGTATATTATTTTATGTTGATATGTACTAATGTATACATGTTCATCTAAAAGTAATCTCCTAAAAGAAGTCATAAATATATGGCATAATTATGTATATAAATATAAATATGGGATTTGTGTCTAATTCCCAAAGTTAACTTCTTTTTATGGACTCTCCTACATAGTTTTAATCTTGCTAGAAGATACATTTTGTTTTAAAATGTGGTCAAGGAAATCAACCACTCCTTTATCTTCTATGATTTTTCTTCTCTCATCTAGCAATAAATTCTCAATAAACTAATCCTTACTTGGGCCATGAATAAAGAAATAAAATAACATGTTAGCTTGCAATGTACTTCTAGATAACCTCTCATCAAAATTCTATGTAAATTGATACCTCCCTATAGCTTTTGGTGTATTTGGAAGGAGAGGAACAACATAATTTTCAAAAATGATGAAAGTACACCCCAAATCACTCTCCATCTAGGGCTTCATATGCTATATGAGAACATTTTGAATTTTAATTGGAAATATTCTAACTTACCCCCCTCACTTGCGGATCAAGGAATAGATAAGGACTGAAATATCTTGTTGGGATTTGACAAATTTAATAGCTCTAAAATAGTGGAAAGAGTCAAAATCACATGGTCTCCAACATCCCTAGGGTGGTTCAAACTCAAATTTGATGGGGCAACCAAAAATCATATACAATTGGGTGGTGAAATTTTATGGGACCATCAAGGGTAACTAATGGAATCTAATGTTGGACCACTGAAGAATAAAATGGTCAATCTAGCTGAAGTTATGGCCTAGTTATGGGGATAAATTTGTCTAGCTCTATAGAGATCACTAGGATCATGGTGGAAGGAGATTATAAATAATTGTTGAGCCTATTAAAAGTGGGTTCAATGTGAGATGGAAAGTTAACTCAATCCTCAGTGACTCTATTACTCTTCTTTGTCACTTGTAAAACTACAACATTGAATACTTATATTAAGAAGGGAATGTCAATGTTGAGTCAATTACTACAATTGGGTTCTAAATAGAAGGTTTAGGATGTCAGAGGGAAGATGATCAACTGCCAAATGATACCTGGAATCTACCTAAAACATTTTAAGGAAGGAAGAACAAAATTTCCAAAATATTAACCATGAATGAAACCAATAATATGGTTAATAGGAGATCATGTAATGGTATTGATAACTATGATGATAATTTACCTATTATTTCAATGATGACCACCCTTTATGATAATACTTGGGATGATTTAATTATGACCTAAACAATTAACAATAATGAACTTCCATTTGTTTTATATCAACTTATTTTAATTATGACAAGGAATGAACATTTATATATTTATGGAAGTATTAATTACACTACCACTCCCAATGGTGCAGAAGCACCTAAGATAACTCCTAATCCTAGCTCCTCATTTTGGTTTTTGGCTTGTACTAACCTTGGCCAAGTTATTTAGGTGTGTTTGGACCTTAGAAGGCCATGTGAGTTTTCCTCTGGATGTTTTTTCTTGCCTTTGTGTTTAGGTTGTTAGGAAGAAAGATTAGGGTTATGAGTCTTATACCCTAGAAGTATAGGGAAAATTTGGTTTTGAGTTTATTTGTCCTCTATAGTGTTTTTACACATTTTTACATAAGTTGGAGGCTATATATTGTCATTTGATGCAAAGTTGGGAAAGATGTAAAAAAGACATAAATCGTTGAGAAGTTGTTGATTAGATCAAAGTGGTCCAAATCATATGATTTGATGCTTTAAAGGATAAATCATTCTTATAAATAATAAAGAGGTCATAGTAGACCTATTTGGAAGATTCCAAGGGTTAAATGTAAAAGTTGGTAGGAGATACAAAAACTTGTTAGCAATTTTGAAAAATTGCATGACAACATTGTGACAAGAAAGTTGCATGTTGTGAGGAAGGAGTTGATAGTTAGGATAACTATCTAGAACCTCTAATAAAACTTATAAAATCACAAAGGAGACCCATTCCAAGGGTTGGATATTGTAATAAGTGGATTTTGAAAAATTAAAGGCACATATTGTTGTTTAGAATTGACACCTTTCATGTTTTTGATTTCTCAAGTACTTTAATGGATTGAAAAAAAAAGTATGTTGGATCCTTGTATTTTATGTTATTATAGTGCACTTTGGTTTAGATTCCAAGTTGGTAGTAGTTCATTTTCTTATAGTTTGAAAATCATTTGTAAATAGATGGTTTGTTGTTCCTATTTTGGCAATTTTTAGAAAAATGGCTCCCCTATGTACCTTCACCATGAAATCATCAAGGTCTTTAGGGATGTGGAAGTGGAGTATTTGTATATTGTACATAGAAAATGAGAATCTTGGACAAGCTTGTTTTCCATTTTTCAAGTGATGCCCTAGGCAAGCTTTTGATGCATGGCTAGGCAATCATAGTGCTTGTAAGTTATTTTTGATACATTAAATGTGCTAGATAGTTCTATTTGAGAGTTGAAGAAGGAGGAGAGATGTATGAGGAAAATGTGTGTTAAAGGAGAAGTTCCCAAGACAATATTTTCTATGCATTTCATTAGACCCTAGTAAGTGGTGATATGAAATACTTGAAACCCTTATTTTTAGGAATAAAAGTAGAAAAGTGGTGTACAAACAAGTTGAGAACCAAAGATCTCAAAAATATTGAAGTACTTCCAAAAGGCTATTCATGTTGATAGTGTTTTTCCACCTTATTAAAGGAAATTTGGAGTTATAGTCCAAAAATTGAGTTTGGAGGCCTAATTCAACTAGGTCTAATTAGGATATTTTTGCCCAATTTGACATAATCTATAGTGAAACCTATGGATTTTGAGACTAGTAGGATAGGGAAAGTCTAGATTCCTTCAAGTTTAATTCCTCACTCCAACTTGAAGGTATAATGACCATTCTTGGTGAAACTGTGAGTTTGGAGAACAAGTTGGAATGTCTCCATGATGGATGCAAGTTGTAAAAACATTGGTGTAGCTAGATAGTGAAGTTTGGAGGATAAGATAGATATCCTCTTGAGGTTAAGGTGACCAAGCGAGAAGAGAATCCTAAGTGAGTCCTTAGTGAAAGAAAGGTCTTCTACCATCCAATTTACATTAGATTGGTAACAAAGCCACCAAAATTTTGGTGCTAGTGGCATGTCTTTATATACTAAAGAGTTAGTAGGGTAGGCTAACATGGTGAAAAGTGTAGAAATTTCCAAGGAGAAAAAGGAGAAAAAGGAGAGGAATAAGCTCTTAGAGGAAGCACTAGAGGAGATGAAAACACAATTTTAGGAAGTTGTTGAGGTAGCTAAGAAGAAAGATCAAGATGGAGAAACTGGTGAAGGTTGATGAAGAAGTCATCATTCTTGAGCTAGACCCTTCATTGATGAAAGAACCATTCCTAAAATTCATCAAGTAATTGGGTGAGAAATCCCTAGAAGAAATACTATTTTTTAGTAGAAAGATGGACATTGAACTTGTGATGGAATGGATTGAGGGGATGGAAAACGACTTTGAGTGTGAAGGTGTTATTGAAGCACAAAATATTAAGGTAGCCAAATATAGGCTAAGGGAGTTAGTTAGCACTAACATGGTGAAAGTACTTCCAAGAAGAGAGGGAAAAGATGAGATAGAAACCAATTGCAAATTGGAAAGACATGGTGGCTAAGGAAAAGGAACAATACCTACCTGAAGATTATGAAATTTAGTTACACAAGAAAAGGTAAAGCTTAAAACAAAAAGATATGGATGTGGAAACCTATACTAAATAATTCCATAAGTTTTGTTTGAGATCAAGAATCCAAGAAGAAGAATCTCTTAAGGTGGCTAGGTATCTAAGTGGGTTGAAGTGGAACATACAAGAATAAATTAGTCTATGGACACCTACAATAGTTTATAAATGTTTCCAATTAGCACAAAAAGAGGAAGAAATCATAAACCAACTTTAGAGGTAGAGGTAGAGGCAGAGATGGTAGGAATGAAAGAGGTTATGGTGGTAGAGGTTCATATTCAAGGACCCAAGGGAAAACCAAGTTGACTAAATAACAAGAAGGGAACTCAAATAGGGGGAGTTTTAGTAGGGGAAGAAGCTCTAATAGTAGTAGAACAGAAAGAAGCATCAACCAAGGTAGAGGATCCTACTTTGCAACTATGAAGTGTTATAATTGCAACCAGATGGGACAACCTACATATAGATTCCCTAATAAAGGTTCTACTTCCTAAGGTAGTGGGAAAGGGTCAATTGTGTACAAGAAGAGTCTAGTAACAACATTAAACCATCTAAATTTCCCTTAGATTCTAAAGAAGGGTAAATTTTGATGATAAGGAGGACATTGATTAAAGAATCCATAAAGGAGGAACCAATCCAAAGAAGGGCACTATTTAGGGTAAGTGTAAGATTATTGGAAAATTGGGTAAGGTCATCATAGAATTAGATTCCATGAACAATATTATATCAAAGGAGGTAGCTAGAAAACTAAGTATGAGAAGAATCCCACTTAATAATCCCTATAAAGTTGCATGGTTGAACAAAGGGCAACATGTTCTTGTAAGTGAACAAGCATTGGTGGAATTCTCAATAGGAACATATAAGGACAAGGTGCTATGTGATATTATACCTATGGATGCATGTCAGCTTCTACTAGGGAGGCCATGGCAATTTGCTAGACAAATAATGCATGATGGAAAGAAGAATGCATACTCCTTCCAAAAAGATGGTGTGACATTTAAGATTCAATCCTTAATAAAAGAGGGAGAAGTAAAATCTCCAAGTCATTATATCCTCATGGTGGGTAAAAAAGAGTTCTTAATGACCTTGGAATAAGGAGAGGGAGTATGGTTTTCCTTAGTGTTGAAACCTAAATGAGAAGTTGTTAACAAGGTAGGAAGGAAAATAGAGCTACCTAAGGAAGTGCAAGAAATGCTTGAAGAGTACAAAGACACTATTACTGATGGACAACCTAATACCATACCTCCCAAGAGGCATATTAGTTACTAAATTGAATTTATTCTAGGAGCCACCCTTTCCAACAAAGCTTCCTATAAAATGGCCCCTCAACAAATGAGGAAATTTCCAAGAAAATCTAAGAACTCTTAGGCCAAGGCCTAATTAGGAAAAGTATAAGCTCTTGTGTTGTGCCTACTATTTTAGCAGCTAAAAAGGGGTAAACTTGTATACTTTGTACTAATTCAAGATCTATTAATAGGATTGCCATTAATTATACATTCCCAATACCTAGGATTAAAGACCTAATGGACTGTTTAGGGGAAGCAAGGTATTTTACCAAGATAGATTTCAAAAGTGGCTATCACCAAACCAAGATAAGAGAAGGGGATGAGTGGAAGATAGCCTTCACAACCATATAATGTTTGTGTGAATGGTTTTTCATATGGTCCCTCTACTTTTATGAGGCTTATGAATGAGGTATTAAAAGACTACATTAGTAAGTTTTTTTTTGTCTATTTAGATGACATATTGATTTTTAGTCAATCTAGGGAGGAGCATATTAAACATTTGAAAATTGTTTTCAAGAAATAACATGAAGAAAAGCTAATGATAAATTTGGAGAAGTGTGACTTCATGACAAAGGAGTTGGTGTGCCTTGGGTTTGTTTTGTCTTAAGGGAACCTTGAGATGAATCAAAGTAAGGTGGATGCCATCCTAAATTGGCCTACACCCAAAGTTTCAATAGAGGTGAGACATTTTCATGGTTTGGCTCATTATTATAGGAAGTTTATCAAAAAAATTAGTGCTATTTGTGCTCCTATGTTAGACATTATCAAAGGTGGAATGAAGAGAAAGTTACATTGGACTCCTCAAGAAAATAATGGTTTTGAAACACTCAAGAAGAGGATATCTACTCAACCCATTCTTATTCTATCTAGTTTTGAAAAACTCTTTACTATGGAGTGTGATGCTAGAAATGTGGCTATTAGGGCACTTCTAATCCAAGTAGGGAGGCTAGTGGCTTTTCATAGTGAGAAGCTCAATGATGCCAAGAGGAATTACTCTTCCTATGACTTAGATTTATATGCTCTAGTCCAAGCTTTAAGGAAGTGGAGACATCATTTGCTTTCAAAGAAGTTGTGGTGTATTTAGATAATCAATGCCTTAGTTTCCTCAACTCCCATGATAAGCTCAATAGAAAACACATGAAGTGGGTGGAATACCTACAAGCTTATACTTTCAACATCAAGCATGAGAAAGGAGTGCAAAACAAGGTAGTTAATGCCTTGAGTAGGAGACTCCTCATAGTACAAGAGGTTCAATTGTAGAGCATTGGGATTGAGAGCTTCAAGGACCTATATGCAAATGATGAATATTTTGTCAAAATTTATAAGGTATATCAGGAGTACAAGAACAATTTCCATGGTAAATTTTTTTATTACACTTTGCAAAATGGTTTTTTTTTTAAGGGGAGTCAACTATATGTTCCCAGGGGATCAATGAAGGAAATTTTGATTGAAGAAATAATAGTGGTGCACTTAGTTGCCATTTTGGGACCAATAAGACTCAAGAGTTAGTCACTAGATTGTAATTTTGGCCTTAAATAAAGAGGGATATGAAACAATGTGTTGGATGTTGTGTGGTATGTCAAAAAGAAAAAGGCACGTCTTCTAATATAGACCTTTATTAGCCCCTTCCAATTCCTAGTAGGTCATGGGAGTGCTTAAGTATGGACTTTATGGTAAGGTTACAAAGGACCAAGAAAGGGTTTCATTGTATTTATGTTGTCATGGATAGATTCATTAAAATGGTACATTTTATCCCATGTCAAATATACTTTTCAAACTACACATTTCTTCTTCAATTATGTGGCATAAGCTATGCATGAAGCTATCTTTTGGATTTTCCTATCATCCTTAGATAGATGGTCAAACTAAGATAATAAATAAGAGTATTGGAAATTTGATAAGTTGTCTTATAGAGGAATATGGACAAGTTTGGGATCAACTCATTTGGCAGACTGAATATGCATACAATGATATAGTCAATAGGTCAATTGGTTAAAGTCCATTTGAAATTGTTTATGAGTTTCATCCTAGAGTGGTGTTTGAACTAAGGGAGGTGGATATTCTAAGGAATTTTCCCACTCCATTAGGGAATTCCATGAAATAGTGAGGAAGACCTTGATTGAAAATGTTGAGAAACTCAAGCATACAGTGGATGATAATAAAAGAGATATACAATTCTAATTTTAGGATCTTGTGATGGTTAATCTACACAAAGAATAATTGTAGAAGGGAGTTCCTCATAAGCTTTAAATGAGAAGGTTGGGACCTTTCTTAATAATAGACAACTATGGCAACAATGCATACAAGGTGGAGCTTCCTAAAGATATTAGGTTATCCCTAATTTTTAGTGTTGCTAATCTAGTTAGGTACAAAGACCCTACTCTAGATGTTGATTAGATACTTAAGGAAGTCATTTGAGATGTAGAATACCTAAACTTAACTCCTCCACCACCTAAGACATTTGAGAAGGTACTTGACTCAAGAGTTTACAAGAAAACTAGGAAAAATGCTTAATGGGAACATCTTATAAGGTGGCATGGAAAAGATGATGTAGAGGCTACTCAGATCAAGGAAGAAGACTTTAAGAAGCTAGGCATATATTTTGACTTTCTTAATCCAAGGATGGATTTAAATTGTGTGTTTGGGGAGTATGGTGCCAAAACACCTAGGCTAACTTCTAGTCCTAGTTCCTCATTTGTTTTTTGTCTTGTACTGACCTTAGCTAAGTTATTTGGGTGTGTTTGGACCTTATAAGGTCATATCAGTTTTCTTCTAGATGGATTTGACTAGGTTCAATCCATTCTAGATTTTTTTGCTTGCCTTTTTGTTTAGGTTGTTAGGAAGCAAGATTAGGGTTATGGGTCTTATACTTCAGAAGTCTAGGGAAAGTATGGTTTCAAGTTTAATTTATCCTCTATGGTGTTTTTACATATTTTTCCATAAGTTGGAGATCATATATTACCATTTGATGCAAAGTTGGGAAAGATGTTAAAAAGATGTAAATTATTGAAAAGTTGTCAATTATGTAAAAATAGTAAAGAAGGCACCTAGACAAGCTTGTTTTCCATTTTTCAAGTGATGCCCTAAGTAAGCTTTTTATGTATGGCTAGGCGATCATAGTTCCTGCAAGTTGTTTTTTATGGATTGAATGTGCTAGATAGTTCAATATTAGAGTTTTAGAAGGAGGAGGGATGTATGAGGAAACTATGTGTGGAAGAAAAAGTTTCCAATATAATATTTTCTATACATTTCATTAGACCCCAGTAAGTTTTGTTATGAAATGCTTAAAACCCTTGTTTCTAGGCAAAAAAGTAGAAAGTGGTGTATAAAAAAGTTGAGAGCTAGAGACCTAAAAAATCTTAAAGAAATTCCAAAAGGATATTCATATTATTATTTAGTATTCCACCTTGTTAAGGGAAATTTGGAGTTATAGTCCAAAAACTAAGTTTGGAGGCCTAATTCAACTAGGCCTAATTAGGATAGTTTTGCCCAATTTGAAGTAATTGATAGTAAAACCTATGGATTTTGAGACAAGGAGGATAGGGAAATGTTAGCATGAATATTTATGATACTAAATTAGTGGATTATCATAAGCATTGGAGAGTATTGACATGTTGCATTTATGACTGTGTTTGTCATTGATGTCAACATAACATAGTTTCTATGAATATTGGCTAAGTACCAGACATAGATCTTAGTCATACAAACAATGGTTTGAATTTTTTTGTGATGTACAATCATGTAAATGTTCTACACTATATCCTAATGATGTGGTCAAGTGTACAAAGTCTAAGTCAAGGACATATGGAAGTTGTACCTAATTTTTAGAGAGCAGTTTAGAAATAGAGTATTGGAAAACTAGTTCCTAATGTTTGTTCACTATCTTACATTTGAGATATAATATGAAGATGCATAGTTAGGAAGTGACAAAAGATAGTCATTTGATGACATTAGTGAGTGTGCAAGCTTTAGTATCACATGTGTGGAGTTTTATATAGACTGTGAGCCAATAGTGCTATTGTAATTGTAATTAATTAATTATCTTATTATAATTAATTGAAAAAGCATCAAGGCCTACTCAAAGAATTATTTTGAAGACATGCTATAATGAAAAGATTTTTTCCTTGTTTTTAATTAGTGTTAGAGTATCCATTATTATGAAAAGTGCAAAAAGGAGAAGAATGAGGAATGTGAGCAAGGGATCCAAGGGTTTATTGGATGCAAGATTTTTTACTTGCTTAAAAGATTAGAAAGAGAAGAAGTCTAGTTGATAAGACAGAGAAAGAGGAAGGAATAGTATATTATGATTCTATTATCTACAAAGAATAATATAGAGATCATTTGGATAATGGGTTCATTGGTCTTGCCCTTGAAATTGTTTGGGTAGTGGGTCTAGCTGTCTTCCACAACTCCTAACAGGGTTCAAATCTCCTAACAGGGATTCAAAGTCTCCTAACAAAGACTCATATGTACTAAATATATTCATAGACTCCCAACATGGTCCATCCTCTAACAAGGAATATTTATATTAGTACATCATCTTGTGTGTTTTCCCTCGAATCAAGGGTTTGTTAGAAACAATAGCCCACCAAGGGGGGTGAATCAATTATCCAACAATTAAAATATTTATCTTCTTTAAAAAAATTTAAGCATTCAATCAAAGTAAATAACAACCATAATAAGATGCACATAGACAATTACACTAGATATGTTAACTAGGGAAACCCTTAATTAGAGGGAAAACCCCAGTGAGAATGATGCGCACAAGATGATGTACTAATATAAATATTCCTTGTTAGAGGATGGACCCTATTAGGATTCTTTTATAGCATTTAGTACATAGAGTCACTATTAGGAGACTTTGAATCTCTTTTAGGAGATTCCAACCCTGTTAGGAGTTGTAGTACAATGTATGCAAGAAGAGCCCACTAACCAAACATGCAATTTCAACTACAAGAAGAGCTCACTGCTCAAACATGCAATTTACTATTATGTTCTTCTTTCCTTCATTTTATCAACCAAACCAATCACTGTTAGACCTTTTAGACTATGTCATGGACCTTGGATCTAAATAAAAAACCTTAGAGCACTCAATAAAACTTTGGCAATGTAGTTTCTTCACTTCTGCTCTGCTTTGCTCAACTTTGCATTTTGCTTTCTCTATTGCTTATAATTACTTCACATTAATACAATTTTGTACCATGCCAATCATGCTAGATAAAGGAAAATATCATTCCTTATACTAAGTCTATAACTCATTTATGTGAGTCAACTGTTAGACCTTCTCCATTAATCATTTTAGAACACATTACAATTAGCGATAACATTAATCTTTTACCTTGCAACTTAAATAACTTTCTATACACACAATATCATGACAAGAAAAAATAGCCATGTCATCCCCAACATGTCTTCTACACATCTATTGGTGAATAGATTGTCCTCCAAGGAAATAAATACAAATGAACCCCAAAAGCCCAAGTAGGAAGACTGAATATGCACTAACAATTGGGTCACTTTGCTATTGAAAAGCATAAGTGCTCTCTAAATTTATCTAGGTACAACTCCCCATGTATGATTTACAATAAATTTAGAGAAATAAAAATATGGATGCCTTTAACCAAAAAAACAAAAGGTTTACAAACATCTATCCATAAACACAAAATAGATGCATAAAAACTAAGCAGCTAGAGGGAAATAAATGACACGAAGTCCATTTATCCAGATTTTGCATAACAGAATTAGTGCAGAGAAAAGACAAACTATTCATCCCAAATACATGAAAAGCATAGCACCAAGTCCAAAGGATGATCATGAACATGATTAAATGCAATAGATACACATTTAGAGAAAATCAATACCACTCCAAGGTGAATAATGATCAGAAAACATTCATTTAAATTCAAATTTTTAAAATATTGTTGTTATTCCCTCTCTAAACACAACAAAATGACAAAGATTTTGATTTTTTTGTACAATAATCTGTAATGCCCCGCCAAGGGATCAAAAAGAATTAACCTAAAGTTTTACTAAGTTTGCTAAACAATTTTTTATTTTCAAAGTAAGAATGTATAACTTACACATCAAACACATAGTAGCAGAAGCAATAAAATGTAATCATCAACAAACATACATAACGAGTTACATTCCTTAAGGATCCCAAGACGTTGAGTCACATTTAAATTTAATTAATTCTAAGTCTAACAACTACCACATCCACATGAAAGAATAATAATAAAGTCCAATGTCCACAATATAAATTTGTTCTGAATGCCTCTTCGAAAATTAATTTGGAATGCTCAATAATCCACTGTACATGTCACAGGGTATGAAAGGCTTAAAAGAATATACATATGTAAAAATAAAGATACATCACCCTCAAAATCCATGATACAAAGTACAGAAAAATAAATGAAATCATCCACCATACATAATACATCTATACATCAAAAGATATACATCCATCATAAAATGATACAACATCCAACGTATAATATAACCATCTATCATAATGATCCACAAACAGAATGAAGGCATATGCCAACAAGAATACTCTAGCCATGGTGTCTCGGACGGATCTCAATGGTAAGAGTAAAAGCACTACCACTTGACCACATGGAACCTAAATGGTCCACTCCCACCGTGCTGAGGAGATAGTCTCAAACAGGATATCAAAACACAAAACACAAGTACTCTCTAAGTCTGGGAAATCTTAAAAGTACACTAACTCAAAGGTTCCAACATAGATAGACATCTAGACCCAGAGGCACCACAAGACACATAGGGAACCTACTATGCAAGTGGAAAAGTGTCATCACATGAATCACATTGGAAGTTACCCGAGAAATCCCTCAGGAATTTTGGGTCCCCAGTAATCCTTCGACCACTAGTATCCTCTCGTACTGACGAGGCATACTATGGAATGCAAAGTCGCAACCAAGTGTTCTCTTTACCCCATCCTAGTCTGTCCTAGCACTCAAGGCATGGGAGAGAACATACAATTATCTTATTAGGTTCATTTAAGTCAGTATTTAGGTGAGATGTTTTCACTTATTAAAACAAACAACTTACAATGAGTCATTCCCAGAGCCACTTCGGGTCTCCCGTCCCTCATTGCAAGCCACTTCTCGACACTACACATAGATAACCTACCCTAGGCTCATGAAATCACAAAACATAAATATCACCTCAGCCCTATACAAGAGATTGGAAAGCATCAAATGATAATCATAATGATCACAACAGTTCTCTATCAGCAACTGAAGGCATCAATAATAAGTCACAATATCCAATGGTTCTCCAATGAGCAACCAACAAGTATCCCAATAATAGATCACAATACTGATCGAAGACTCCAAAATGGTCAAGTCAAAACATGTCACAACATGACATCATCAAGAACAAATCACTTTAAAACACCTCAGCTTCACACAAGGAAATTGGAAAGAAATAACAAATAGTAAATACATCCATCATAAAGCACTCCATCACATTACCATGGTCGGGTTAAGAAAGATCAAGACCAAATCATCACAACATCACATTCACAACCCCGAGCCTTTGGTAACAACCTAAACTAGTCAATACTAGAACAAACCCTAAAACATAGACAACAGAATAATCACATAGAAAACAGAATCATCTCACAATTGGGCATGAATGCTGATATATTGTTGAGTTAATGTAAGGTTTTAAGTTCCAGTTTCAGAGTTTGCTAACAAGTGATGGAATATTTTCATCATTTTTTTTATAGTAAATTCAAGTATTAGCTTAAGTAAAACAAACAATTATTTACCCCATGATCAATTTCCCTAAATTTACTAAGGTAAATATTATTATATTGACTTTTAAGTTGTTGATGGTAAGATTTCTGTTGAATCTAACTGATCTAGATTTAAAATTAAATGTTTGCCTAATTTAAAACAATTAACTAATATCATTGAATAATTAATATAGTTCATAATATAAATCTTATAAAAAAAATATTATTAAATAATTTTTTTAATTTAATATTTAAAATATATTAATAATATTAATCTTGTTAATAATTATTATTAATAAAAATAATAATTAAAAATTAATACATATTATTAAAAAAAACTATTAACAAATTTTAATAAATTAAAAATGATATTAAAAAAATACATTTAACTCCATGCGTTTATAGGCCGCATGGCTAAAAGTACTGTCGACCGCAAGCCAGCTGCTGCCACAGTTTGTACTGCGGTCAACGCAGCAGTATAAGGCTGCAAGAGGTAAGTGGGGATAGGGTGGGGTAAAACCCCGCCTCCCAAACTTTTTTTTTATTTTTTATTTATTTTTATAAAAAAATTTACATAAAACGAATTTCAAAAAAACAATGTTTTTATAAAAATGTTTCAACAACAAAATTTTGGTTTTTTAAAAAATAATTTTGAAAATAATGAATTTGGTTAAAATCAAACTTATTTTAAATAAATATATATTTACTGTGTGTGTGTATATATATATATACCAAAATTCAAAATTGAATCTGATAGACAAATACTAGATCTTCATTTCTTATTTCCTTATCATTATTTTATTTTATTTTTATTTTTATTTTTAAAGAGGTTTTCCAATAAAATTTCTACCCTTTCTAATAAGTTTTCTCAATTTATAATCTACTGGAGAGAAATTATATTTAACAATTAAAACATTCCATATACAGAATAATTTTTTGATATCCAGAATTCACAACATGATATAAATTCTTTACTAGAATTAACTAGACAATCATTTAGCAAACACAAAGAAGAAAGGAATTAAAAGAACGTATTTAAATTATGCAAATCTTCACAAGCATCTACCTGGACACTAATGCTAATTTGCTATGCTCCAAAAATCTGTAGAGAACAATCCCCCTTTCAGAACTTTCTCCTTCTCCGAAAATTTCCTTCTTCTTCTCAAAAATTCCCCCGCCTCTTGAAAAAAGAACCCCCAATTTGTGAAAAAGGAGTTCTCTCCCTAAAATCGGGGCACTAATTGTGCATTCACCTCAAAGAACTCTTTGCTCACACCTTTTTAACTCTTTATTCACTTGTATTAATTCTATGCTTTATCTTTTAATGCAACTTAAATGAATTATTAAATAACTTTATTTAATATTCCACTTGACTTCTATTTTTAATATTTATTACTTTTAATCCTATGCACACTTTATGAAATTAAAATAACATTATTATTTTCACTTATTTTATCTTTTAATTTATTTCTTTTATTTTCAACTCAAGCTCACATCATGCGATCTAGAAACTTTAATAATTTAATATCTTTCAACTTTTAATTTATTTTAGAAACTTAATTGATAAAATATTTAATTAATTTAAATAACAATAATATTTAGCATTTATTTAAAAATGAACTCTAAATATATATATTATTATTAATTTAAATAAATATTATCATGTTCTAAATTATCCTTAAACTTTTATCTCCAAATTTTAATTCTTTTATTTAATTAATTTCTCAATTAATTAAATATTTAAAGATATCATATTAATTCTCCATTAAATTAAATCATTAATTAATCTTTTTAATTAGACTTAATTAATAGAAAATACATCAAGGACTCATAAAGCAACATATGAAAACCCATCATAGAAAAATACATACAAAATCAAACAAAAGGGTTATGATCACGAAATAACATCATTTGATGCATTCAGAGGGTACTTAACTCAGATACTTGTCCTAATTATCAATTAGGACAATTGGCTAAAGGGTTTAGGAATTGGACTTAAGAGTTTATCTCCCCTCTCTTATCATTGAGATAATGCGATAGGGTACGCTCATCCTGGCAATTTAGGGAAGTCGATACCTAGTACCTGCAACTTGCATATAATCCATGCATGTACAGACACAATATTCTAAGCCAAATAGATAATGGCAAGAAGTGGTGCATTGTGTAGATCCGACTAGCAGGTGACTATGACTCCCTTCCTTAATCACATTAGAAACACCATACATAAAGAAAACAAACATGCACACCATACACATGCAAGATGGTATAAGTATCCATAAGAAAGCACATGTGATAATAAACCATCTAACTAATCATCATTGATAATTGAAAACATTGAATAATCATCATACATGCATGAAATATAGAGTACCAAGTAATCTCATCATATAATAAACTGAATGTAAAATAATATCTGATAATCTGAAAGTAATGCTACTAAATATCAAGTATAAAACTGGCCTAAAAGAGTTTGGCAAGGATGACTGAAATGCGACTTAGGGGTAGGCACTACATAATCACTATCTAGAAATAAAAATTCCCTTCCACTACATTACAATAAAAAATAAAACAATAGAAAAACCACACTCTTCGAAGCCCAAAGTCTACAAATAAAAGGTAGTCTCTCCCCCTGGCAAAAACTAAAATAAATTGGAATAGAACTAGGCCCCATAGTTTCTCTTCCACTAGCATATTTATCCTTTCCCCTATCAGTTTCAATTTGGTTTGATTAATTGTTTCTTGGAAATGTGTACTTTGCCATTTTCTAAATATCATAATTCCCTGACAATATAACATCTATCTCCTTCATAATAAGAAAATATTAAACTTATAACAATATTAAAGTCACAATTTAATCTGAGTTGATAGACTTATTTAATTTAATTTTCTATGCTGAGAAGAAATAGGGGAAATGTCAAAATTCACTTTGGGTGTATTAATAGGGTAATTGCATCGATCAACCTCATTTGAGTCATTGGTATCATAGTATACCACTTCATTTGAAAACTATCCCTTTTAAATCAAATTATTTAGATGCAATGTCTCAATGATCTCCCCTATTTTGGGTTCTTATTGACATGTGCCAAGAAAGATACATGTCAAATATCCTTTAGTTCAAGTAACTCCTGGCCTGTCATCATGCCAAGACCCACCCTAGAGCATCTCATTTCTTCCTTTGGAGTAAGGTGAATGTATTGAAATTTGAATCCATTACTAAATATATCATAGGTCAATCTCACATGATGGCAGTGACTTCAATGATGCAAATCATTTTCCACTTTGTTTCCCATTTACATCTATGGGATCCAACACAGAGTGATGTTAAGTTCCTTTCTCTATGTTAATACACAACAATCAATATATGCATTTCTTAGGTAAAGTTGGCATCTTTATTGGCTCTTGTAAAAAATTATCAATTGATCCATGTTCTGCACACATAGAGGCACCTATGAGCTAGAATCTTTGAGAATAATTTATTTCCCATATGTTGAGTTTGATTAGCAATTTTATGTCATAATTAAATGCAACTTAAAACTCCAAAACCATATTCCAACATGTAATGAACCATGGGCATTTTTTCAAGTAGTCCACATGCATTCCATATGATATTTGATGCATTTCAAGAAATTCAAAAATCATACAAGTTGTGAAAATGGTAGTTTTGGTAATTCAAGATTCATCGAAGGATGTGCACATGCTAAGCCTTTGCTTTGGAATATGGGAAGTAACTAGCTCCATACATTTGATGCTTCAATAAGCATTCATTATGCATGAGAACTCCATTTCTTGGTGACATCGAACCTCAGGATCTATGAAAATGGAAGATCCTTAAACTTATAGTTTAATCTTATCCTTATACAAAGAATGTGTTTCAGACTCTATTGCCGCAACATCATTGTGTGCTCCATCTTGGTTAAATTCATTCTTAAACATTGGAGAGAGTTATGAGGTCTTCAACCTTTTCCCATTCAAGACATGAAGCTTCACTTCTTACATCTGATGTAAAGCATTGTGAAGATTTTAATTCACCATTCTTGCTAATGGCTTATGTCTCTCTACTCTTCTTTGCATGCATTAGGTTCAAAACTACCAGCCACTTAGTGAAGAGAACCTAATTTGACATTAAATACATGTCTATGATGGTTTTTATGCCTTTTAAATTGAGGCCTTCCAACACTAGAGCTTGCTATCAAATAGTTGCTATACATGTCTAAATACTATCATTATATGCACATCTAGCTTACACAAGGCATTTTACATTTTGCCAATTATGTTAAATACTCTATCCCATATCATGAGAATTTTAGGCTTAGAGCTTCTAAACCAAAATTAAATCCATTTGTAAATGTTGTAGAATTACACCTCATTCCATCATTTGGGGGTTGCCAATTGAACATAAAACTTACACTCTGACTAAGTGGAGAAACATTAGAAGAGGATTGTACACCACAAGATTGATGATGTTCTTTGCATGAATTATTAATTTCAAAAAAAATGATTTTCTAAAATTCAATCAAACTTTCCTTAGTGCTATCATTTGAAAATGAGAATTATTGATCCCATATTCAATATAAATATAAATCATTGAATATTTATCACCATCATCTTGTAGAGATAAGGCATGTGATTATCTTAGTAGCATCACCTATTATGAATAGGACTCTTGTGGGGAGAATATCAAGTGATTCATTTTCATTCTTTTTTTATGATATTTTGATCATATTTGGGAACTTAGAGCACTCAAAAGTGCATTGGGATCTCTTCTTTCATCTACGCACACCGCATGCCCTTCAAATTCTACATTTATATCATCAATCAAATCCATCATATTGTTGAAACTACATCCATTGAATATTTATTTATACTTAAGTTCAGATGCTAACCCTGAATCCTTGAACATCTAAATCAACATGTTCTGATTTTAAATGAAACCTTGAACTTGAATGTGAAATGAAAACACTAGAAATCTCACAATGATGAACTTCTGCACTGACACTGCAAGATGAACCCTTTAAACCATCAAACCACTTTGAACTACTTTGAACCTTAGTTCAAAGAGGTTCAAGATTCCACACAAAAAAATTTAACCACTAGGTCCACATGGGTACCAACAACATCCTCAACCTTGATTCTCAAAATAAGAATTATGCTAAGAGATATAACAAGTTTACTAGAGCATGCCTTTGTAAACTCTATCTTAAAACAAACATCATCAAAACCTACATATATTCTTCCAAACTTATAATTTCTTCTTTTGATGTTAACTACATATACTAGATACTCAAACATATCTCTCATAACCTCAGATAGTGAGAATACTCAACTAGCCATCTATACCAACTTGATCTTTTTGCTATTCTTTTGTCAAATACCATAAAAAATTGCTATGTTGACATCAATGAAAAACTTAGTCATGAATGTAACATATCATCATAGAAATATATCCACAATGCTCCCCCATAGGAATATCATTAACATTCATCTCTCAATAAGGTTTTCGTAGTTAACATATCTAGCATTGTTGTGTATGAGTATCTTGTTGTGGTTTTAATTTATATTGCTCATATGGTTATGTTTTCTTAAGGTTGATAATTTTGATAATGGTTGGATAACTAATTCACCCCCCCTCTTAGTTATATCAATGGACTACATAATTTAAAAATTGGTATCAGAGCATCAAGTCCTTCGAGGATAAGCTTAATAGCTTTGGGAGATCGTGGAAAATATTTTCAAAAAGGATAGTACTTGATTTAATGGGGGAAACTATGATAGTTAGAAGGAGAAGATGAAGACTCATCTATTGTGTATGGGTCTAGGATATTGGATCTTGAAAAAGCATAAAAAGAAAATCATTAAAGATGAAAAGCTTGAAGGATGCAATGAAGAAGACAGAGATCTATTCATGTGTAATGTGAGGTATAGAGAATCTCTACTATCTGTACACTTGATTTGTGTCACACTCTAAAGCATTCTATCCAAATGATTCCATGAGTTGGAATGCTCAGATGTTGGCTTAGAGCTCCCTATCCACGGAGTGCAAGAGAGTGTATTTCAAGTTCAAGGGCTCTCAGATGACCTTTAGAAATACTCTTCTTGCTAGTAAACCATGCAATGGGAGGTTCCAAAGACAAGATGCAAGAATGAAAATGTCCCAAGGAGTTCCTCAAGGATGCAATGCAAATAAAGATTAAGCTAGAATGAATATAAAAAGTGCAGCTATCCTAAGCATGGATGAGAGTATTACAAAACCAAATATTTAAACTATGTGAGATTATTTGCATGAATGAAAGCTAAACTAACATGAAACTATGCTAAGAATGCCATATGATCTTATGCTAATATTATGGAATGAGAGAATGAGACAAGGAAGAGAAGTTCTCCACAAAGCTCCAAGGAAACCTGTTAGAAAACCTGCAGCATGACAATATTCAAAAAGAGGATCGATCCTTTGAGGAGGAAAGCTCTCTCCCTTTTAAAGATGTATAGACGGTGGAGATCAAGATGAAGATGGTGGATGATCAACGGTGGAATTTGAAAAGAGGAGTGATCCATGTGCACACACAAGTCAACCAATAGAATATAAGTTGACTTGTCATATAAGACAAAAGTCACAAAGCCTTTTCTTTTAATTGTAAAATAGAAAATGGACTTTATGTGTGCACTTTAAGTGGGTTAGAAGAATGGGGTCTTTTATTTAATTAAAAGGGGACATGTTCTTTTAATCAAATAATGAACTTAGGATGGCATAGTCAAACTATAGGTTATAATCAAATAAATTGATTATTAGCAATTTGGCTTAGGTAAGTGATTAAATTAATTTAGCCAAAATGTTGAAAAGGGGGCTAATAGTCTAGATGACCATTTTTAGGTGATTACATTTGCCCCTCTTTGACTAATGTGTGATCAATCTGGGAACACATTATGTCAAAGAAAATAGAAAGCCAAGTAGGCAGTGGTAGATATAGATGTCTGATTCTGAAGAGTGAAATGCAGAAATAGATAGCAAGTCCTGAATGGACAGCCTGATAGCGGTAGTACTGAACATTAGGAAGATGATGTTAGGATCCGAAAAGAATTCTAACATCTAGCAATACGAATAGATCGAGAGCAAGTGATAAGATCAAATAAATGCTCCTAAGAAATAGATAGCTGTAACAATAAGCAATAGAGTATTTCTACCCCCTCGGGATCGAAATTGAAATGAGGTAAGGGGATGCAAAAATTGGCTAGACATGAGAAAATTAGAATATAGCAATGTCCAAGATGACAGATATATGATTAGAACCCAAGAATGACTATAAGAAACTGATAAAATGCCCCAATTTGACTAGAGTTGACCTTGAAGGATATAGCATAAAAATTAGGTCGAAATGAGTAGAAAGGTGATTTTAGACATGAAACAATGAATTGAAGTAGATATGAAGTATGGAAATGATGAAGACATGAAGAAATGAAGATGCCCCAGTGATGATTCAAAGATTAGACCTCAAAAGGTCAGCTAACTGCTTAGAAGAAAGTAGAATTTTAAAAGACAATTTTGACGATCAAGATGAACTTGAATTTGGATTTCGATCCCGAAAATAAATCTAGGATGTCAAAATTATTTAAGAGGTCAAAACTTTATATAATGTGATGACAAGATAGAAAAGAGATGAAGCAAAAGATTAAGAAGGTGAAAAGACATGAACAAGAAGAAAGTAAAGAAATATATGAAAGGAGTTAGCTGATATGTCCACAAAAAGATGAAGAGAGAGCTCTCCCCATATGCAAGAATGCAAGACTAAGCTAGAAAATGAACCTAAAATGCAAGCTAATATGCAAAGTGGTTTACCGGCAAGAAGTGCATAACATTTAGACTCTTAATTTCATCATTGAGCATTTATTAGGGACATCATGAGATCATACAACCATCACTAGTATAACTATGAGGATATGAATATGATTGATATTAGATAGGTATGTGGAAATGCAATCTAAGCATCAGAGACATGTAAGTCAAGATAACTACTCGATTAGATTCCCTAAGTTTAATTTAGCAAGATTACACCTGTATCAAGGCATAAGCGCCAGGATAAACCCCAAGTGTGGTCTTGCAAAATAGTCAAGGATGATACATTTGTAAGTCAAAATGTTGAATAGGTCAAGCATAAATGCTTACAACACTATAGACAAACAAAGTATACCCACAAGTAGAAATCAAGAAAACATGCCCCATGCCCCCAGTCTTCTAGTCAATGACATCCTTGAAAGACTATTAGGGATGGAACATATAGTAAAGAAATCATCATAGACAACACACAAAGTAGATAAAGATCAGCATAGCTCAGTAGTTTAAGTGTTAAAGTGCATGTGTGTAAGTCACTTGGCCATTTCTTCAAGACTTAATTCTGATAGTGAGAAATATCGCGACATCGGAGACCGTAGGTAAATTATCTGAAAAGTGTTGAAAAACACTTGATGTTAAAGTGGGAGAAGTGTTGAGAAACACCATTTTGTGAGTTGTCCAAGAAACCCTAATGCACAAGAATACCTCAATAGGCTAAGCAGTTGTGCCCCCAAGACGAGGACAAGAAACAATTCCAAGCTAGGAAATGTGTAGCAAAATAGGTGATTGAGACTGATAGACAGAGGTGCAAGGGTCTCAAGTAGCACCTATTTCCAGATTTTCACCACTTGACAGATTTTTTCAGGACTTTTTTCAATTTTTCGTATTTTTGTATTTTTGATTATTTTGGTGATACATCAAAGTGCCTATTGCTAGGTTTTCACTAAGAAGATCTTTTTTTCAGGATCATATATGATTTTTAAGATTTTTTCAGCATCGTATATAATTTTTTTTGGAATTTTTTAGAAGGTTTAGAGATCACTAGTTCTCAAGAAAGATCACATCATTTTCTCCCAATGTCTAGCAAGGTGTAGGACATGATGGAGAAACAAGCTGATAGATAAGCAAAGATGCATAAGAAATGAATGTGTAGCAAGTGAAAGTGATCCTCAAAGACTGACTCCTCAAGAGTACCCAAGCTAGGGAAAGAGGTGAAATAGTCATATTAAGCATGTTTTGGATAAGCAATGGAAGAAATGAGCAAGATAGCATGTAGGATAAGCAGTGAAGCCAATAAGTGAGATAGCATGAAGCATGTAGTCCAAAAGAGTAGACATGTCAAGAGACCTATGAGAACCATGTTTCATTTATTATCATCAAGATCAAGGGGTCAACTAGATAGTATAGCAATGGGATAGAGAAATAAGAATAAAGCTCAAGATAGAGGCTATGAGTGAATGGGAGAGCACAATAGAAAATTTGGTTGATAAGATAGGCAATATGCAAAGATAGCTCAACATTGTCAAGATCAAAGAGAGAAGAGGGGATAGATGGATGATGGAAGAATTACACATGATGCCTGTTTGCCAGGTTTTCGTCATGGTACTTATCTAAGGTGCCACAAGAAGTAGTTTTCACCATAGAATAAATTTATTTCTCTTTACTTTTGCTACCAAGGTGCCACAAGAAGTGGTTTTCACCAAGCCACATTTTCATTTTTATTTATTTTTTGCTTTTTTTTTTATTTTTCTTTTTTTTTCTTTTTTTTCTTTTTTTGAATTTTTAGAAAGAGCTCAAGCTTTGTCAATTTAGATAGTGCTCCTATAGGAAAGATAAGCCATGATAAGCCAAGACCATAGAAAGGTATGCTCAAAGATGTTGATAGGGTGATGAAAGGGAAATGGTAGTAGGAAGAATAGATGGAGGATAAGAGTTCATGTATAGAAAGGAGGTGTAAGCTTTAGAGGATTTCATGTGGGTAGCTAAAATATTGGACAAGATCAACAGTGACACACACCTTGAAGGGTATTGGAACAATGGAGGAATCATGGATGAAGTAGCTTGAGGTTTAGATGTATGAGGTGGTAGAAGAGATTTGGAAAAAAGTGGAGTGGAAGGCTTTGGAATATTTTTAGAAAGAGTTTTGGAAGAAGATGGAATGGAAGCCTTTGGAAGCTTGAATGTCAACTTTGAAGTATTTTCAAAATTCAAGTCTTTTAAAAGAGATTTGGGAATCCATATAGCTTTAGATTTTCCTCATTCTTTGGGTGCTTGAGAGTGCCTTTGTATAATGATGGATTTAGGAACCCATATTTTCTTTGGTTTAGCTCTTTGAGTAGTGGACCTTTGCGGTCTCTTTTGTGCATTCTCCTTCTTAGCATTCACATGTCGATTAGATGGGACATAGTGATCTTTATTTTTCAATGGATTCTTATGTTTATTCTCACTTCCAAAGGACTTGGGATTTGTGGATGAATAAGGATGATATGACTGGTTTAGATGTATAGATGGGTGAAAAGTCATCAAGGATGAGTATCTTTGTTGATCTTGAGGTAATATAGGAGAGCTAGGGAATGAGCTATGAGTAAATGTAGGAGATGGAGGAACATAAGGCCCCAATATGGATGGAAGGTTTGAATTCTTTAGCTTAGATGGATAAGGACCAAGGATAGATTTAGAAGATGTAAAGGGATAGTGGGAAGGGATATCAATATCTTAAGAGTGAGCAACATGGTCAAAGCCATCAATAGACTCATGAGTACCTTTGATAGGAACAACATTTTTAATAGAAGCACTTGAAGATTGAGCACAATTTTGAAGTCGATGTGGAGAAATAGAACATGAGGGGACGCTTTGATCTTGACAAGTAGCTTTGGATAGCATATGAAGAGAACTTTTCTCATAATTTTCAGTAAGCTCAAGGGAGATAATGGAAGTGGTATCTTCATCATACTTAGGAGGTGGACAAGTTATAGGATATGGAGGGGAAAAATATTGAAAGAGATGAAAGGATGCTTGATCTTGATCTTTCTTGACATTTATAGCTTTTTCTTTTTTAGAGTCCTCTTGACATGGAGCCACTTCTAAGGACAAGGGAGAATGAAGAGTGAATGGAGTAGTGCTTGGATTAGGCATAGTGGTGCATGAAGGTTGAGGATGTTTAGGATTAGTAGCATGGAAAAGGTTTGCATCCAAGTGAAGGTTAGCTTGAGTTTCTTTTAGAGGCAGCCCTTGAGGATACACGTAGTCAATGTGGAAAGCATTAGGTTCTTTATTTGATAGAGGCATGTTGGAAAGATTTGAAGTGTTGGGAGATACATTAGTGTTGGAAGAAGTGGAGGCATCAAGGAAATCATCACTAGACATAGGATCATTAATATGATCTTTCTCAAGAAAAGTATGCTCATCACATGAATCATTAGAGGTATCAATAATTCCATTATCAATAAGATCTTGGATTTTATGTTTTAGGTAAATGCAATCCAAAGTACTATGCTCATTATGTTGATGATAAGCACAATAGATATCCAAGAATGGGTTTCCATATGAGCTATACTTAGGTAACATGATGATCTTATTGCCAAGAAGTTTTTGCAAAGTGTCATCATAAGAATCTTCCAAGGGAGAAAAAGTTCTATTAGAAGCATGTCTAGAGTCCTTTTGTTGTTTCTCAAGTGAATGCTATGCATCCATATCTTCATCATTAGCTTGGTCAAAGATAGTTCCATCATGAAATTTTAGCATAGGCTCAAAGGAGGTATCACTTTTTTTTCTCTCTAAGGAGGTCTTTAGATCTAGAAGATGAAGACATTTGATGTCTTGAAGTAGAGGATGTAGACCTAGAAGAAGAGGATGACCTCAAAGAAGGTGACTCACATGCATGTAAAAACCTTAAGGAATATTCATGTAATGATGAAATCTTCTCCTCTAACCTTTTCTCAAGTTTAGACTTCATTTCTGTCATGCACTTAGATAGATGAAGGTAAGAGAGATCATTTGTCTCTTCTAGTTCTTTGTATTGCACATATAGATCTTGAAACTCTTTGGTGACATGGAGGATATCATGATCATCTAGATTCAGTTGAAGTTTGGTAGCACAAGGTTTAGATCCCATAGTTTTAGATGCAAAGCCAATCATAAAAGAGGGTAGAAGATAACTTGATGTTGAAACTATAGGAGGTAGAGTGTTCACTTGCCAAGATAGTAGAGAAAGATTAAAGTGACTTGTTAAAAAATATGTCCAAGAAACTTACAACATGAATGACTCAAGTCAATAGCTAGGCAAGATGCCCAAATAGCCAAATAGATAGAGCAAGCAAGGTGACAAGTGAACAACTCTCCAACCCAAGAGTGTAGTCAAGAAATCAAGGCAACCATTTCAGCAAAAATATAACTAGCAAGTGGACATAGACCATGAAGATAGAAAGACCAAGAGTACCAAGACCAAAGAGTTACTTTAAGCATGTTCAAGAACTAGAGACATAAAAAATAAAAATCAAATGATGAGACTCCCCTTAGCAAGCAACACAAGAAAATGTTTGCATTTGATGTTTTGACTTGGTTGACAAAGTTTGACAATAGTTGATAGCATAGCAAGTTTGATGTTCAAAAGCAATTTCTTTCCAAGCAAGATAGTGACACATGGAGTATTCTTCAAACAATCAAGCAAGGGATAAAGCAACCTTGCATGATACAAGCATATGTGACGTCTTAAAAGAAATCCCTAGAACTATCTTCATGTGTATGTTCAAAAAGATTTTCATAGGTCTAGCACATTTGAGAACACATCAAGCAATATCTACCTAAAAGTCATGGTTCATTACTCAACAACTTGGCCCATGCTTGATGCTCCTTTGTCTCACACCAAGTGGTTTCCCACAAGAGATATTGGCTTTTTCATGGAAGTGCCATAAGCACAACCAAGGGAACACATATGGTGAGTGTAAATCTTGGGGTGATCCGGGTAGTCCACTAGGATCAATCCTTGCACCAAGAAGTTGAGCGGCTAAAAAAGGTAGTTACTAAATTAGGGTTTTTAGATCGGGCTTCTGTTCATAGTGTTCCTCTTGCTCCCAATTATGGGACACCTCACCTTGCCATGAGTAATCGATCTTGTGACCACAAGAGTACCTTAAGCATTCTTGCCTAGTGATCTCCCTATGGTCGAAATCCCATAAGCGATCACACTAGGTGAAGACAATCACTACATCTACCAAAGTGTTGTGTCCTTGGTAGCCTTGAGTTTATAGTGGGTTGGAAGAGCTAGGTAATTTGCTTGTCCCCACTTGGGTCATTCCTCTCAGGTTGTCCGAGAGCAGGCCCTCTAAAGGATTCTAACTACACAAAGTGGATCAACTTTCGGAAGTCAAGATTTCTGATTCACCACAAGGGTGAAGAGCATACTCTCCTATTCCAATCATTTTCTCCCAAACATGCCAAGAAGATTCAATTACCCCTTTCTTTTGAAACCAAATGGCAAGTCAAGATTTTTTATTCACCACAACGGTGAAGAGCATACTCTCCTATTACCAAAAGACTCCAATCACATGTTTTATGTGCCTAAAAAAAATGAACAACTATTCAAATGACACACATAGAAACAAAAAATCAAGCAAGTTTGGATTTTTATGCTTTGGGTAGCCCTGCAAACAATGTTAGTAGCCCTTGTGCATTTGAAGCTTTGACATGCATTCTTTTTATGCAATGTTTCAATTTTTTTCATAAGGATGGCAACCTGTAATCACAACTTGTTAGCACCAAAAGTTAGCATGAAATAACATAAAAATTTACAATAAAAAGTGGTGAGTTGCCTCAAAAATTCAATTTATCTTCCAACCAAGTGCATGCAAAGAAAGTGCAAGTTAATCACAAATGCTCTCATTTTTACTCTTTGATTTTGACCTAGTCAACAAGATTGGACTTGTTTGCTATGATTTCAGATCTAAAAATAGAAATGAAAAGAATAGACCCCTACTAAAAATCAGAGAGCTTTCCAAAAATGTAAGAAATTTAAAAAAATCTCTTCATTTGCTCCCTACAGATCGATTTTGTCAAAATAGGCCAAATTTATCAAATCGAGTTTTGATCCTTAATACGACCTCAAAATTAAAAATACAAAGAAAGAACCCCCATTAGAATTGAAAACCCTTTTTGGAAATGTAAGTTTTTCTAAAAAAGACGCTGATGTGCGACCAAAAATGACTTTTTATGAAAAAAAAAAGAAAATATCATAACTTTTTCAAATCATGTCAAAATGCTCTAAAAATTGGACTGAAACATTTTGGATATATAGTCAACCTAGAAAAAAAATTTCAGAACCAAACTCCAAGTGGTTTAAAAGATATGATCAAATCTTTAAACCAACTAAGTTTTTGGCCTTCAAACCAATCTACTTATGGGTTGGCCTTAAAATCCAAGTGATAATTCTACAAAAGCACTTGATTAGATCTAATATGCTGCTATAAAAAATTAGAGATAAGAAATGAAAGCAAATGGAGCTAGAAACTTGATTCAAGCCCCACGGTGGGTGCCAAAAATGTACACTTGATTTGTGTCGCACTCTAAACCATTATATCCAAATGATTCTATGAGTTGGAATGCTTAGATGCCGGCTTAGAGCTCCCTATCCACGGAGTGCAAGAGAGTGTATTTCAAGTTCAAGGGCTCTCAGATGAGCTTTAGAAATACTCTTCTTGCTAGTAAACCATGCAATGGGAGGTTCCAAAGACAAGATGCAAGAATGCAAATGTCCCAAGGAGTTCCTCAAGGATGCAATGCAAATAAAGATTAAGCTAGAATGAATATAAAAAGTGCAGCTATCCTAAGCATGGATGCGAGTATTACAAAACCAAATATTTAAACTATGTGAGATTATTTGCAAGAATGAAAGCTAAACAAACATGCAACTATGCTAAGAATGCCATATGATCTTATGCTAATATGATAGAATGAGAGAATGAGACAAGGAAGAGAAGTTCTCCACAAAGCTCCAAAGAAACCTGTTAGAAAACCTGCAGCATGACAATATTCAAAAAGATGATTGATCCTTTGAGGGGGAAAGCTCTCTCCCTTTTAAAGATGTACGGACGGTGGAAATCAAGATGAAGATGGTGGATGATTAATGGTGAAATTTGAAAAGAGGAGTGATCCATGTACACACACAAGTCAACCAATAGAATATAAGTTGACTTGTCATATAAGACAAAAGTCACAAAGCCTTTTCTTTTAATTGTAAAATAGAAAAAGGACTTTATGTGTGCACTTTAGGTGGGTTAGAAGAATGGGGTCTTTTATTTAATTAAAAGGGGACATGTTCTTTTAATCAAATAATGAACTTAGGATAGCATAGTCAAACTATAGGTTATAATCAAATAAATTGATTATTAGCAATTTGGCTTAGGTAAGTGATTAAATTAATTTAGCCAAAATGTTGAAAAGGGGGCTAATAGTCTAGATGACCATTTTTAGGTGATTACACTATCAACTCTTCTATAGAATGAATATAGTTAAGTAAAGTCACTTAAAACATCTTATGAAATATGGAAAGCATTAGGATCTACTTTTGAAGGTGATACACATGCAAAGAGAATGGGATTGCATAATTGGATATGTGCATTTCAAGATTCTAAAATTATGGAAAATGAATCTATAAGAAGTTATATTAGTATAATACCATAAATTGTTGTAGGAACTCAGCCGCATGGTGGAACCAAGGAAGAAGATGAAGTAATATGGAAGATCTTAAAAATTTTGACACAACCATTCAAATAAGTAGCTTAGATGATTCAACTAGTAATGCCCTGCACTAAGGATTTTACAAAGGAAACATTGCATAGAAGATTATAATCTACAGAAGCAGATCTAAGATAGTCTAGAGATCTAATGAAGACAAGACTATTGAGGAAGGTATAGCCCTTCTTTTGAAAAGAAAAAAAGACGGTAAGAAATTTTTTAAATGTTGGACTTGTGATGAATTTTGTCATTATGCCTAAATGTCCTAAAAGAGAGAAAAAGTATAAGGGAAATTTTAAGGCTAGAAAAGATAGAAATTATTTGTATACAAATGAAGATGAAGAATCTAATGAGGAAGGTCAAAGTGAAAGTGATGATGAATTGGGATTTTTGTGGCTATCAAGGAAGATAATCTTGATATAGAAATTAGAGAAGAAAGAGCTCTAGTTTCCTAAGTGGAAAAGTATTTTGATTGGATAATTAATAGTGGTTTTTCACATCACATGACTAGTGATATGAATAATTTTATTAAGTTTAGAAATCATGATGGAGATATTGTTAGAGTTGGTAATAATGAAACTTTTCATATAATAGGAATTGGATCCATTACTCTTGATGGTAAAACTAACACTAATATTATTATTTTTGTTGATCGATTAATGCATAACTTGTTGAGTGTTGGATAGTTGGTGGACAAGGGTTATCAGTTGTAGTTTATTGAGAAGACCTGCATTATCAAAGAAAGAGATGGTAAGATGATTAGAGCTAGTACAAGATCTAGAGGTAATTTATTTCAGTTGAATCCTACTAAAATGACATGTTTGGTAGCTTAAATGACAATAATTAGTTGTGGCATAGAAGATTGTCTAACAAACTTTGATAATATTGTGAAAGTTAGTAGTACATTTGCAATTAGAGACTTTCCTAAGATAACAAATCCTACTAATGTGGTTTTCAAAGAATGTATTTTGGATAAATAGATGAAAGTGTCATTTCATTACAAGAAGTTCACTACTACAGGGAAGATGGAGACCATTCACATAGATCTAAGTGGTCCCTCTAGAACAAGAGGATTCTATGGAGAAAGGTATTTTATGATTTTTGTTGATGATTCACTAGAATGATATGTGTGGCACTTATTGAAGAGAAATCTTAAGCTTTTGAGAAGTTTAAGATATTAATAGAAATGAGAATGAATCTAGTATTAAGATAAATTGTTTGATATTAGATAGAGGAGGAGAATTCACCTCTAGAAAGTTTAACATATTTTGTGAAGAGAATAGAATCCAAAGATAGCTATATTCACCTAGAAAACTTGAGCATAATAGAATTGTTGAAAGAAGAAACAAGTTTGCAGTAGAAGTAGCAAGAGCAATGTTGTTTGAGAATGATGTTTCTAAGAAATTTTGGAGATAAGTAGTCAATACAATAGTATACACTCTAAACAAAGTACAAATCAAAAAAGGTATGAACAAGACACCTTATGACCTATGGTTTGGTCATTCACCATCAGGTAAGTATTTCAGAATATTTGAGAGCAAATGTTATATAAAGAGAGATGATGACATTGGTAAGTTCGATCCAAGAAGTGATGAATGTACGTTTCTTGGCTATTCATTTTAATCAAAGCATAAAAAAAATTTAACTACAAAGCAAAGACAATAGTTAAATGCACAAATGCAAGGATTGATGAAATTTTTTAGAACTAAGGAAAAGATGGTAGATTATAATTTAGATGAAGAAGAAGATAATTTTGGAATTGTTAGTCATAATGTAGAAGTTTTCTTTGAGGCTAACAATGATTTGTAGAATGATGTTCTAACTATTGAGCAAATAAGAGAGCAAAGACCTAAACCTAGAGATGAGATAAGAATTGAGATGCCAAATCCTACCTCTAATAGGAATCTTACAAATAATTACCCTCTTGCATAGATTATTAGAAGCAAAGACAAAGGTGTGATGACAAGGAACAAAGTAAATAAGGAGACATGTTTGATATCTCAAGTTGAACCTAGGAGTAGAAATGAAGCATGCAAAGATGATCATTGGATTCAAGTAGTGAAGGAAGAATTAGATCAAATTGTGAAGAATGATACATAGGAATTATTTCCAAGACCTAAAGACAAGAATGTGATAGGAACATTCAGAAAAAAGATGAATGAGGAAGGAAAAGTTGTGAGGAACAAGACTAGACTTGTATGCAAGGGAAATTCATAGCAAGAGGATATAAACTATGAGGAGACATATGCACCTATACCCAAAATGGAAGTAGTAAGAATCTTTCTAGATTATGCAAAAAATAAGAAGTTCAAGGTTTATTAGATGGATGTTAAATCAACTTTCCTAAATGGATAACTTGAAGAAGAGGTATATACTCAGTAGCTTGAAGTTTTTCCTTTATCAAAAGACAAATAAATGGTATATAGACTAAAGAAAGCTCTATAAGGTTTAAAGCAAGCACCTATAACCTCATATGCAAGGTTGGATAGTTATCATAAGAATAATACTTATCAACTTTCAATTAATTAGTTTAAAATTTCCTTAAAACACTTCAAGAACAATCATTTATTTAAAATAATCTTCATTGATTTTAAGTAAAATCAATCTCATTAATAATTCAATTATTTAATTCCACTAAACACTTATTAATATCTCTTTTCTTTTAATTTATCCTCATTAAAAAAATCCATTTACTTAAATTGACTAATAATTAATTACACTTCTACTATTAACTAATCTTAATTAAATTTAATTTAATTAGATTAGTTAATAAATCATATAAAACTAATGCATGATAATCAGATTCTATTTTAATTTGAACACAAACCCGAATCAATTTCCAAATCTTGATTCTACTAAGGGAAGATTGTAATATTATTTTTCATTCTCATAATTGGATGAAACAATATGCATGCCCGACTTAAAAAATTGAAGATTCATTCATAGAGAATTATTTAGATGCACATAACAAATATGATGAAGATAGGAAGAGAAAGAGCATAATAAAATATGCGAAATAATCATGAGTGCCTACTTGGACACTAATGCTAATTCCCTACACCTCAAAAAATTATAGAGAAGCTCCTCCTCTTAGAACCTTCTCCTTTTCAAAAATTTCTTCCTTCTCCAACATTCACAATTCTTCCAAGAACCAAACCTCCCAAGTAACTATGAGTGCTTGTAGAAGCATATGAGGATATCCATACACACTAGGAGAGCCTCTATATAAAGGCCTCTAAGATGCATCTAGAATGTGTCTAGAAAGAACTAGGAGATAAGCATGACAACTAAGCATATAATTTCCATGATAAGAAGATAAAGATGATGAGGTGTCTAGAATGTTTTAGACACCATGTGCTCAAATAATGTGCTAACTCCTAAGTGTAGACAACATGTGCATAATTAGAGTGCAAACTCTTGTGTTGTCAACATGACAACTCCCAAGAGCTTGCATACTCCTATGTGAATAAATATTAAAATAATGCACATTAATTTATTTAATATTCACTTGACTATTTTTAAATTATTTTATTAATTTTAAATCTCATGCACTCACTTTATTAAATCCACTTATTTTATCTTAATATATTTTAATCACATTCACGCATCATGCGATCTAGAATCTTTTAATAATTTTAATATCTTTTCCACTTTTACATTTATTTTCAAAACTTAATTGATAAAATATTTACTAACTTAAATAATAATATTATTTAGCATTTATTAAAACTGACCTCTATAAATAATTATTGTCACGTTCCAAATTTAAACTTATAACTTTTATCTTCAAATTTAATTCTTTTTATTTAATTAATTTCCCAATTAATAAAATAAAATAAAATATTAAAATATCATATTAATTTTTTATTAAATTAAATCATTAATTAAATCTTTTAATTAGACTTAATTAATAAAAAATACACCAAAGACTCATAAAACAAAATACGAAAACTCATCATAGCAAAACACATACAAAATCAAACCAAAAGGGTTAATATCACAAATTACATCATCTGATGTATTCAAAGAGTACCTAACTCAGATGCTTGTCCTAATATTCAATTAGGACAAATGGCTCAAAGGGTTGGGATTTGGACTTGAGAATTTCACCTCCCTTCTCTTACCATTGAGATAATGCGATAGGGTATGCTCATCTTGGCAATTCAAAAAATTCGATACCTGGTACCTACAACCTACATAAAATCTATGCATGTACAAGCACAATATGTACTAAGCTAAATAGGCAATGACAGGAAGTGGTGCATCATGTAGATCTTGAGTAATAGGTGATTATGACTCCCTTCCTTAACCGCATTAGAAACACCATACAGAAAGGAAACAAACACACACACCACAACATGCAAGTATGGGGTAATTATATATAAGAAAACATATATGATAATAAATCATATAACTAATTATCATCAACAACTGCAAAAACTAAAATAATCATCATACATACATGAGCTATAAAGTCCCAAGTAATCTTATCATATAATAAACTGAATGTAAAAACAATATCTGATAATCTCAAAACAATGCCACTATTAATAACCAACATAAAACTAGCCCTAAAAGAGTTTGAAAATGATAGCAAAAATGTGAACTAGGGGCAGGCACTACATCCACCCCCCCTAGAATTAGGCTTACTCCTAGAAGCCTACATGCATGATAATACTGAAGAATCCACTGCGCCGATCACATCAAACCCTTTCCCCTTGTAGGAGGATATCATTCCACTAAGGACACTACAACACACTTAGAGCAATATGATTCTAGTTTAATAATAAACCAAAAACCACATTGATCCAACATTCATTCTTTTAACGAATGCTGAAATAGATCTCCTAAACACTCTAAACAAGAGCAACATAATGCTTGCAAAGACATACTACCTCAAAGGATAGATGAAAGATACATGTTTTGAAGACAAAATAAGTTTCAATTTTTAGTTTTGCCCATGTTTAAGTTTCAGTATAATTTCAAGTTTGAAACCTAAGTGTTGAAGTATGAAAAATATGCAAGTTATAGTTTGAGTTTTTAGTTCAACTAGTTTCAAGTTTCAGTTTGAAAGAGATACACATAATAGTTCATGGTTTTTGTTTTGTTCAACTAGTTAACACTAGTGGTGTTCCAATATACCTAGAGCTCCCAATGTAGAAACTTGGGCTCTGATACCAGATGTAACGCCCTGCCAAGGGACCCAAAAGAATTAACCTAAAGTTATACTAAGTTTGCCAAACAATTTTATTTTTTATTTTTAAACAATAAAGATAAACCATTCATATCAAACACATAGTAGCGGAAGTAATAACATACAATCAACTATAAGCATACATAACAGGTTACATTCCTTAAGGATCCCAAGATGTTGAGTCACATTTAATCTAACTAGTACTATGTTTAACAACTACCACATCCACAGAAAAGAATAATTTAAGAAGTCCAATATCCATAATATACATTCATTTTCAAATGCCTATTCAAAATGCTCAATCATCCACCATACATGTCACAGGGTATGAAAGGATTAAAAAAGTAAACATATGTAGAAATAAAGATACATCATCCTCATCTAATCTATGATACAAGTGCAATAAAGTAAATGAAACTATTAACATACATGATACATCCATCCATCAATAATGATATAACAACCATCGTAAAAGATATCCATCCAAAATAAAACACAACTAATCTAAGTGTGTAGTTCCTCCCAACTGTCAATAGCATCATTAGACCATCATAGGCCCTAGCCATCCCCCGCACATAACATCCTAAGTCATCGAAGAGATCGTCGGTATTATCATAGTAGGAATGTCACTCCTAAAACATACTACATCATATGCATAAAGAAATATAACATGCTAGAATAAAGCATAAGATGTTCCTACAAAGTAGATAATATCATCTATCACATGCTAATCATCAATATAGAGAAACATACCAGTAAATAATATCAATCATAAGATCCATGAACAGAATGAAGGTAAATACCACAAAGAATTTTCCAACCACAATTTCTATGGATGGATCTCAAATGGTAAGAGTGAAAAAACACTACCACTCGACCGCGTGGGACCTAAATGGCCCACTTCCACCATGCTAAGGAGATAGTCTCAAGTCCCAAATAGGATATCAAATCACATAATAAAAGTACTCTCTAAGTCTAGGAATCTTAAAAGTGTACTAACTCAAAGGTTCCAACACATAGATTGACATCTACACCCAGAGGCACAAAAAAGACATGTAAGAAACCTACTATGTAAGCGGGAAAGTGTCATCGCACAGATCATGCTAGAGTTACCTTGGTAGTCTCTCAATAGACCCCGACCCCTTAGTGATCCCTGTATGGCCACTAATATCCTCTCATACTAACGAGGCATACTAAGGAATGCAAGGTCATAACCAAGCATTCTCTCTACTCCCATCCTAGTCTGTACTAGCACTTGAGGCATGTGCAAGAATAAAACAATTATCTTATTAGGTTCATTAAGTTAGTATTAGGTGTAATTTTTCCACTTATTAAAATAACTTACAATGAGTTACCCTAGCAACCTCTTAGGGCCCCGGCCCCCATTGCAAGCCACTTCTTGACACTACATGTAGATAGCCTACCCTAAGCTCATGGAATCATAAATCACAAAATCACCATAGTCCTATACAAGTGACTTGAAAAATACCAAAAGATAATCCACAATAAGAGCATCAAATCTCCATGAGCAATTGCAAAGCATCCATAGATAATCATGACCACAACAATTCTCTATTGGCAACTGAAGGTATCCATGACAATCACAATAAACATTGGTTCTCAACAAGCAACCAAAAAGTATCTCAAAATAATACTGATCGAAGACTCCAAAAATGGTCGAGTCAAACATGTAACAACATGACATCATCAAAATCAGATAAACAATTCAATCCCAACAAAGTGATTGGAAAGTAATTCCAAATACAAGTGATCAGTACTCATAAATGGTTACATATGTCACAGCTTACACAAGAAGATTGAAGACAATATCAATTAGCATGCCCACACATAAACATGGTTGAGTTTAAAAGATCAGGATGAAAAGACATCATCATGACATCACAATCATAACCCTCGAGCCTCTAGTAGATGTCCTATAATTGGTCAACCCAAAAACCCAAAATAGAAGCATAGAGAAAACACAAAATGGAAGCACATGTTTTGGTTTGCTAAAATTACATAGTTGATTTAAGTGTGGAGGTCTCAGTGTTCATTTCCAAATTTAGATATCGAGTGGAGAAATTTGCACATTTTACCTAACCCGTGTATTTGTTTGATAGATAAAAGTACTTTTCCCATTATTTTAAAAAAGAATTCTAAAATAGTCAAAAGATATTTAAATCATTAAAATAATTCCCATTGAATTTTAATAAAATTATTACATTATTTTACTAAAATCAATCTTACTAATGATTAAATGAAACTCCCTTAATTCCAAGAGCATATCCCATTATTCAAATCATAAAAATAATACTTATCAACTTTCAACTAATTAGTTTACAATTTCCTTAAAACACTTCAAGAACAATCATTTATTTAAAATAATCTTCATTAATTTTAAGTAAAATCAATCTCATTAATAATTCAATTATTTAATTCCACTAAACACTTATTAATATCTCTTTTCTTTTAATTTTCCCTCATTAAAAATATCCATTTACTTAAATTGACTAATAATTAATTACACTTCTTCTACTATTAAATAATCTTAATTTAATTAATTAGATTAGTTAATAAATCATATAAAACTAATGCATATTAATAAGATTCTATCTTAATTTGGACCCAAACCCGAATCAATTTCCAAATCTTGATTCTACTAAGGAAAGATTGCAATAATATTTTTAATTCTCATAACTAGATGAAACAATATGCATGCCCGAATTACAAAATTAAAGATTCATTTATAGAGAATTATTCAGATGCACATAACAAACATGATGAAGACAGGAAGAGAAAGAGCGTAATAAAATATGTGAAATAATCATGAGTGCCTACCTGGACATTGATGCTAATTTTTTACACCTCAAAAAATTGTAGAGAAGCTCCTCCTCTTAGAACCTTCTCCTTTTTTAAAATTCTTTCCTTCTCCAACGTTCACAATTCCTCCAAGAATTGAATCCCCCAAGTGACTACGAGTGCTTGTAGAAGCATATGAGGATATCCATACACACTAGGAGAGCCTCTATATAAAGGCCTCTAAGATGCATCTAGAATGTATTAGAAAGAACTAGGAGATAAGCATGACAACTAAGCACATAACTTCCATGATAAGAAGATAAAGATGATGAGGTGTCTAGAACGTTGTAGACACCATGTGCTCAAATAATGTGCTAACTCCTAAGTGTAGACAACATGTGCATAATTAGAGTGCAAACTCTTGTGTTCTCAACATGACAACTCCCAAGAGCTCGCATACTCCTATGTGAATAAATATTAAAATAATGCACATTAATTTATTTAATATTCACTTGACTATTTTCAAATTAATTTATTAATTTTAAATCTCATGCACTCACTTTATTAAATCAACTTGTTTTATCTTAATATATTTTAATCACATGCACGCATCATGTGATCTAGAATCTTTTAATAATTTTAATATCTTTTCCACTTTTACATTTATTTTCGAAGCTTAATTGGTAAAATATTTACTAACTTGAATAATAAATGACCTCTATAAATAATTAGTCACGTTCCAAATTTAAACTTATAACTTTTATCTTCAAATTTAATTATTTTTATTTAATTAATTCCCCAACTAATTAAATAAAATTAAATATTAAAATATCATATTAATTTTTCATTAAATTAAATTTTTTAATTAGACTTAATAAATAGAAAATACACCAAAGACTCATAAAACAAAATACGAAAACCCATCATAGCAAAACACATACAAAATCAAACCAAAAGGGTTAATATCATGAATTATGTCATCTGACATATTCGAAGGGTACCTAACTTAGATACTTGTCCTAATTTTCAATTAGGACAAATGGCTTAAAGGGTTTGGATTTGGACTTGAGAATTTTATCTCCCCTCTCTTACCATTGAGATAATGCGATAGGGCATGCTCATCCTGGCAATTTAGGGAAGTCGATACCTAGTACCTACAACCTGCATAAAATCCATGCATTTACAAGAAGAATATATACTAAGCTAAATAGGCAATGGTAGGAAGTGTTGCATCGTGTAGATCCTGACTAGCAGGTGACTATGACTCCCTTCCTTAACCACATTAGAAATGCCACAAGAAAGGAAACAAACACACACACCATACACATGCAAGTATGGGGTAAGTATCCATAAGAAAACACATATGATAATAAATCATCTAACTAATTATTATTAACAACTGCAAACACTAAAATAATCATCATACATACATGAGCTATAAAGTACCAAGTAATCTCATCATATAATAAATTGAATGTAAAAACAATATCTGATAATCTCAAAACAACGCCACTATTAATCACCAACATAAAACTAGCCCTAAAAGAGTTCTACAATGATAGCAAAAATGCGAACTAGGGGCAAGCACTATAGATGTAGAGGGTGCATTAGTCTAGTGGTATAAAGCACTATTGTTATATTGAAGTGAATGTTGATGCTTCTCATATGGGGGAGTATCTTTGAGATTGAGGCCTTTGAGATTGATGTCAATGGGGGAGAATATGCATGTAAAACAACTCCTAAGTATGGGGGAGAGAATATGCATGAAAAATTATATGAATGAGGGAGAGACATCTCTTTAGGGAGATTTAGAAAGATTCATGTGAGGAAGCAATAAAATGCAGTTGACGTATTGTGAATTGTTTAGTCTGAAGTTAAAAATTGATGTCAAAAGAAGTGTGAGGAAGCAGTAGTATGTTCTTATTATGTTGAGATTTATTTAGCCTGTGAATAGCTGATGTTGGTCCTAAAATCTAAAGGATTTCAAACTTGTTTGATGAAGAGGATTTCTGAAGATGAGAACAATAGCAATAACAATAGAGTACTACTTGGTATTCTTGGAACTTAGTATTTTTCATCTCTGTTGTCATCAATGCCTAAGGGGGAGATTGTTAGCATGAATTCTAATGATACTACATTGGGGGAGTATCTTAAGCATTGGAGAGTACTGACATGTTGCATTCATGACTATGTTTGTCATTGATGTCAACATAACATGGTTTTTATAAAGACTAGCGAAGTAGAAGACAAAAATCTCATTTGTATGGACAATGATTTGATTTTTTGATGATTCACAGTCATGGACATGTTCTACACTATGTCCTAATGACATGGTCAATTGTATAGAGTGTAAGTCAAAGATGTATGAAAGTTGTATCTAATTTATAGAGAATAGTTTAGAAATAGAGTATTGGGAAAGAAATTGATAATTCTTCTTCTCTATCTTACATCTAATATATAGTAAGAAGATGCATAGTTAGGCAATGACAGAAGATAGTCACCTGATAATTTCAACAACTACACAAGATCTAGTATCGCACATGTGAAGTTTTGTAAAGTCTGTGAGCTGAAAGTGTTATTATAATTGTAATTAATTAATTATCTTAATATAATTAATTGAGAAAGACTCAAAGCCAATTCAAGAAATCATTTTGAAGATATGGTATAAAGGAAATATGTTTTCTTTATTTATAATGGGCATTGGAGTATCCATTATTGTGCAAAGTGTGCAAAGGATTAGAGTGCTTGAGGAATGTGAGTAAGAAATCCAAGGGATTATTATATGTGAGACTTGTGATCTAGTTACAAGATGAGAAGGAGAAAAAGTTTGGTTGATAGGATAGAGAAAGAGGGAGGAACATAATAGTACAATTCTATTATTCTACAAGGAATAATATAGAGATCATTTGGATAGTGGGTTCATTGGTCTTTCCCTTGAAGCTATTTGGGTAGTGAGTTGGCACAACTCCTAACATGGTTGGAATCTCCTAAGAAGAATTGAAAGTCTCCTAACAGAGACTCATATGTACCAAATTTATTCATCTACTCCTAATAGGGTCCATCCTCTAACAAAGAATATTTATATTAGTACATCATCTTGTGGGTATCATCCCCACTAGAGTTTTCTCTTTTATCAAAGGTTTCCCTAGTTAAAATATTTTGTGTTATTGTGTATAAGTATCCTGTTGTGGTTTCAATTTATATTGCTCATATGGTTAAATTTGTTTAAGGTTGATAATTGTGATAATAGTTGGATAACTAATTCACCCACCCACGCACCCCCTTAGATATATTAGTGGACTATATATCCTAACAATATGTATATGTATTCTAATAGTATGTCTAAGAACACTAGATATACCCACTATTAGACTAGGAGGATAGGGAAATTCTAGAATCTCTCACTCCAAGTTGAGGTAGAATGACAATTCTTGGTAAAATTATGAGTTTGGAGAACAAGTTGGAATATCTCCAAGATGGATGCAAGTTGTAAAAACATTGGTGTAGTTGGATGGTGGTGTGGAGGATAAGATAGATATCCTCTTTAGATTACGGTAACCAAAGGGAAACTCGAGTAGGCTAGAAGAGAAGCCTAGGTGAGTCCTTAGTGAATGAAAGGGCTTGTAGCATCCAATTTACATCGCCCAAGGTAAAAGTAAATAAGATAATTAGGGATCATACCAAAAATTATCCTAATTCTTAAATTTCACATGTATACAATTAGAAGGTTCACTACTTTCCTAGTGGTCATTATTACAATAAAAGTGGTAATTACAACTACCATCAAAAGGCAATTTTGGGCTTTATTAATTATGAACCTTCCATTTTCATCTATAGACTCCTTCAACTATTTATAATTTTTGCTACCATGGGTGGAGCCAAGCTACATATTAAGCCAAAACAATTGTTAACACCTTTAAAACTAGCCAAAAGGTGATGTTTGTCTATGAACAAGAATGATTACGATTTATGGATTATATGACTGGAAAAGATGATGAAATAATATCTAAACAATTCATTTCTTCATGGCATGAGAGAAGGATTATAGTGTAGGATATTAGCTCCAAGATAAATAAAGAGGTCATTGTGAAGGCTACAAGGTTTTCCATGGAAGGGAAAGAATAAAAGAAACAAGAAAAACATTTTACTATGATGCTCTAAACTTGTTCTTCAAGCCCCCTAAGGAATCTATGAAGAAACAAGGATGTCATATCAAAGAGGACCTTCTTGGCATCTAACCACAAATTTGCCACATTATCATGAAATAATTCACTCTCAAAGGTGATTTTATTGCCTTTACCATCTCACATTCCTCAATCACCTACATAATAAAGACCTCATTTCAATTCTATTCTTTTTGTTACTCTTTAGTAAGAATAATATTGAAGCTATTCACAAAGGCAAGGAAAATGTTATTCTACATCAAAGCCTTATGCTTATATTATAAAATTTCCATCATTCCCTATGCTTCCCTATCAATGTCCCTCTGATTACTATAAATCAAGCTAACTCTCCTAGCTCTACCCATGATTCTAGTTTCTCTTGGGTTCAAGATAGTAGGAAAAGGACTAAAATTGATTCTTTCTCCCCCTAGTTGTAATAAAAGAACCAAGACTTATCACACTAGATCCTCCCAAAAAAGAAAAAAATAGATCTATGTAGTCAAGTCTAGTGATCACATGAGACCCCAAGTACATACATGTCTAATAGAATTGCTAAGGAAAAGTACAAGAATGCTCCAAAAAATTGAATAAATAAATCTTGATAATTGTGTTGTTAAAGCTACTAATGAGTCTTCCACCCAATCTTCTAGAAATATTGGCAACTCTCCTCCCCCCATTGTGAAAAAACCCACTCCCCTCCCCCTAGGTTTTTTCTTTGAAAAACTAGACCCCTAACCCCACCCCCAACCCCACTCCCAAATAGGTTTCTTTCTAGGAGGCTACAAAGTTGGACACTACTAGCCCCAAGGTTATAGGGATTTTGGGAAACATAAATACTCAGTGGTGATACTTGAAGGTGTTATTAAGGAGTTAAAGGTAGAATTGGATAGTTTTAATAGATGCTTAGAGAACTCTAACAAGTTCATAATAAAGATCATTCATGCATTCTCTATCACTCTATACATGATTTAGGAGAAAATAACTAGCACTAAGGCTAAGAGTGATGAGGACTACATGGAGTTGTTTAATTCCTCAAGGAGGAGTGGACTGCTATGTTGATATCCAAGTAGTTGGGAGGAAGTACTAAAAATTAGTTTTTATGGTTCTATTATTTTTTATTTTTTGGTCTGAAGAAGCTTGTATGACTTTATTTTATTTTTAAACAAGACTTTTATTACCTATCCTACATGGCAAAGTGTTTATGTTTACTTTTCATTAAATAAATTATATGTTGCTACTTTAAATACTTTTCACTATGGTTTGTACATACACATAAATGTAACTCAACATAGATTATATTTCTCAAGGGTTCCATAATGCAAAATCACATGTAATACCCCTCTAACCCTAATATTAAATTTGGAGTACCAAGGGAAGTAATTAGAGCACTAGGGCTATCATGAAGGGACATTTTTTCCTAAATGCTTGGATCTAAATTTTATGTCCTAAAATATTTCTAATAGTGCTATATGTATCCTCATAAGATACCTCTACCAGGTAAATGACATAGGATAAAAGCACAAACTTGTGTCACCTTTTATAAAGAAACGAGATATCAAAATGTGACAGTTCAACATTAATGACAAAAAAAATGGTATCAATGTTTGAAATATGAAGATGATGTAAATTGATGAAATGTGTAGAATTGGATGAATTTTATGTTTATCATTTTTTTGAGTAAGAATTTATTCATTTTATTTTATTTTGAAGTCCCTTTTTAAACTGTAAAAAATATACGGTGTAGTTCCCGTCAAAAAAGTATATGCAAATCATCTTTTTTTGTTCTAATTTGAAAATATCTTATAGATGACATGCATAGCTAATGAAAAAATAATTATTATTATTTTTGATGTATATTTTCTTTGTTATAAGTACTCAAGTTTGACCTTATTAGAATCTAACAATTTTTTCCTCCCGTCAAAACTTCCCTATCAAATTTATACCTTTTTGAGAAAGAATTGTATATTGTTGAAGAGAATTTTCTATCTAGAGATAAATATAATTTTTAAATTTTTTTGATATGATTTACTATTTTTTTTCTTCTTTTGAGGGAGGATACTAAAATGTTGAAATATTGACTTATAATATTTTGAGATTATAACATATTATAACTAATCAAAACACTCAAAAATATATATAATGAGGATATTGAATTTGAGATCTATAAAAGGGTATTTTTAGTTTTTGAAAAAAATTAAGTTTTGATAAATAAATGAGATTTGACCAAAACAAGTTTTTGTATCATAAACAGTGACACAGATCTGTGCTTTTACCTCATACTCAGCCAACATTTCTGTCAAAGTTATCAGCCACAATGTGCCCCTTCCTATCCAATGTTGTTGCTTTCCATCTTTTCATGTAGGCCCTCCCATTAGAATAGTAGGGGGTAGGATATTAAAGCTAGAATTCTACCCTTCCCTGTTTCGAATATTGAAGTTCCTAATGGTACTAACAATTACATTTGGATTTGGATAAGGAATATTGTGATTTGATTATTATCGATGAAATGAATATTTTCTAGATAATACCATTTTTGTTAATTTGGAATAATATTTTAATCATTCAATGTGTATGTTGATAATAGTAAACTTATTTGACTAGTACATATATTTAATTATAATTATTGTATGTTGGTATAATCATGGTAACCCATTATATCTTACATATATAATTCTTGGTGCATTTTTTGGATGAGAGGTAGTCATAGTTACTCTCACAAAATATGTACATGATGTCACACTACCCTTCATTAACTACTATTATTTTCTTATGTATGTGTGTTGTGTGTGTGTTTTTGATGAAGGGTTCTCCTCTTACTACCATAATACACAATAGAAACAAAGAAACAACAACAATTTGAGAGGGAAAAAATGGGCTTCTTATTATATCCGAAAATGAAAAATTATAGAATTACAATATCAAAACTCACATGGGAACCTTCCTTATAGTAGTTTGTAAGACAGAGTTGCAACTACCACCCAGAACTTTCCTAGACAACCTCTAAGCCTTATATAAAAAATTTCCAATACCTAGGAAGGTTCTGTTGAACCCTTGGTATTTGGTCCTTGATTGTTGTCATTAATATCAATAATTATCATATGATATGGCTAGCATCATGTAATTATCTTATTTCATGTCCTTCAATAGTGTTCAGAACATATTCAAGACAAATACTTAAGTGTTATATAATCAACACTTAATGTTCACATTGTTTTTGAAAATGGATATAAAAAGCCAATTTTGATCTATTAGAAAGTTGACAAAATTTTCTATCAAATAGACCCCAACTAGCATACCCTTTTGGGAAGCTCTCAGAGTTAGCTAAAATGGGCCTTCATTAGTTTTTGCATAACACATGTATGGAAAGAGAAAAGGCTTGTTTATCAGAAATAGATACCAAATTTTTATGACAGATTTGAGTAGTTTTGGCCTGATGGAAGTTTGGGATATGTAACTGCCTCCAAAATTTTGAATTTTTCAGTTTATAAGTAGAGGATAAATTCCTCTAAAATATACAATAGGTGGTTTTGATAGAAGTTGTAGAATTGGTGTGAAATTCCTTGTAGACCGAATAGTTTGCAGGCATATTTTTAACAACAAAGAAGAGGGTAATGCTATATGTTTCTATTCTCATATTTATGATTTGATTTTTATTGAATAAGTTTATAAAAAGTAGAATAAGGGTTATATATTGCTGCTTCATTCATTCCTATTAGTATTTGATCAGATCTTTTAATAGAAAAAAGAAAATATATTTGGATATTGGATGTTTTGAGGAGAATAGAAGTATATCCTGCATTGTGTTTTCAACAAGAAGTTGAAACTAGTGATTCATGATTTGTGTTGTAATAGAGATAATCCTCTAATTTTATATCTCATTTGTTCATTTTAGAAGTTGGTGCTTCTTGTATTCATGAAGTTGGCTCTTCAGGTGTAAGGGATTGGTGTTCCTTTAAATTGATGTTTCTAAATAGGGTGTCAGTGCTTCCCAGAGTTGTAGCTTTAAAAGATTTTCCCAAGAGGCCAATAAAGTTTTAGATTCAAAGTGGTTTTCTACCCTAAGAAGTTTTCCTTGTTAAAATATTGTGTCACTTTGTTATTCATTAACTATCTTGCTATTCATTAACTATCTTGTTATTCTTTTACCCAAGAAGTCTGGACTGAGATTTTGAATTTTTGGGGCATGACATGGGTAAATCAAAACAATGTGGATCTTACTTTCAAGATTTGGAGATGTCCCTCAAAGGATCCTAATGCTCAATTTCTTTTGAAACTAACCCTCCCCCATCTTTGGTGGGGCATATGGAAAGAAAGAAATAACAGGATATCTAGAAATAAAGATCTTCTAGGTTGGGTGCTTGGTTAGAATATTATCAGAGCCTTTAAGGAGAATTTTTTGTCCTAGAGGGAGCCTACTCAGACCTTCCAACTTGATCACCCTTTAAGATCTCAAGGTTCTAAGTTGAAAATTGATAATCCTAGATCGATTATAAAATGGCTTGTTCCTCCTAATGGATGGATCAAAGGAAATTTTCACGAAGCAGCCAACTCGGGAAGAGAAAGATGTGGAGGTGTTCTTAGAGATCATATGGGAAATGTTATTGATGTTTTTGCTATCCCTATTGGTCACTCAAATAGTCATATTGTTGAAGCTACTGCTGCCCTTTATACTACTATTTTAGCTACTGATTTGGGGTACTCCAAATTATGGTTGGAAGATGATTCTCTAAATATTATAAATATTCTTAATAATAAAAATACTACCTCTTGGTCTATAGAGGCAATGGTTATGAAAATCAAAACCCTATCTCAAAATTTTGAGAAGGTGGTCATTTCCCATACTTATAGAGAAGCCAACGGGGTTGTTGATTGGATTGCTAATCATGCAGTACAAATGGGGCAAAAGATGAGGTGGCTCAATGACTTACACAAACATGTGGATCTTAAAGCAATTATTAATTATGATGTTAGTCATTCCAGACTGGGAAAGATTTGCTCAGATTAGAAATTTAATGATTTTTGGGAGTGGCCTTATGATTGTCAGTTTAGCATTCCCAAGGAGGTACATTCATGTGAAGGCTATGTTCTCTTTGCACCTATCCTCAAAAAGGCATCCTCAATATTGTGTCACAAAAAACTGGTCTCACTTCTACCTCTCTACTATTGATATCTGGGTGTCTCTAGTTTTTTGTTTGCTCTACAATATGGGAGGTGAACCGAGGAAGCAAGAACCAAAAAATGTGATGATTGGAAGGCTAGGCAGGATGTTTGGAAGATTCTCCAGAAAGGGAAGGTGGTCAGCTACCTGGAGTAGTTGCATGGATTCAAACCCCATGTCACCATTGCCTTCTTCAAAAATTGGGTGGATGACAAAGTTACTCTACATGGTGTGTCTGTTAAGATGACTGTGGAATTCATTGCTGAAGTTATTGGTCTTCCCATGAAAGGTATCAAGTTTTTGAAGCAGACCAGTATTTCCAATGCGGCCTACAAAAAATTCTTGAAGATAGAAGAAGAGGAGCTGCAATTGGAAAAGAATGGTGACTTCTTTGATGTGCAACAGATAAAAGGTATTTGGCATGATGTGCTTGGTTGTATTCATGAATATTTCATCCTTGATGGAAGAAATAAAAGGGTGCACAAATTCCACTCTGTCTTCCTTAACCATTTTAGGTACAAGGACATAATTTCCTTCCCTTTCTATTTGTAGTTTTCTTTGCTCCAAAGTTTGAATGCCCATAAAAACAAATAGTCTCGGCCCATATTACATGAAGGTCTAATTTTACTCATTGAGGGTTTTTGTAAAAATAAGTCCATTGCTTTGTCCCCATCCACTGGCAAGCATAAGAGTCCTAATCTTGTTAAAGGAAAAATGGATGAGAGAGTTAAAAAGAAAATAAAGGCTAAACTGAATCCCTCCAGTTCTTGAAGACAAATTGAGGAAGAGGAAACTTAGGGGGAGAGCACTGATGATTTAGATAAGGATGCCCCTAAGGAAGAGGAGGGGATGGATGCTGGGGAGTTTAGCTCTAACTTGGATGGTTACCCAAATTTGAAAGACAATAATGAGGGTGGGAGAGAGGAAGATACTACGAAGGTGAATTTGGAACAGAGCAAGTCTGAAAATGAGAACACTCATATCGTGTCTGGGGGAGGTGATAAAGAGAAAGAAAATGATGATTTAGCCATTTTGAGTGAGGAGGAATGCATGGGGAAAGCTTCCACTCCTCTTAAGGAAACTAAGGGACATGATAAGGAGGGCTAGAGCCACCATATTCATGCGGAGTCTGGTGAGGTGGAGCCATTGGATGGGGGGATACATATTGATAAAGATGGCCATGTTCCACACACCAATGATGTGGGTGACTCCCTGGTGAGGGAAACCAAACTCTCCTTCCTTCACTCTGCTAAACAAAAAGCTGACTCTTTCCTTCAAGTCAATTCCTAGTTATATAATGAAATAATGGGGCTAAAGAAGAAAATGGATACCTTGCAACATAACCAGGAGGCTGACCAGGCTATTATTCAACACATGGAGGTGCAAATGGGAGATATCCCAAAAAAAACTAAAGGATTATGAGCAGAATCTTAGACTGCTCATCAAGGAAAGCGGAACAAAAATGGAGCAAGTTACCTCTAGCATTTGTGCAGCTATGGCAACTTTAGGTAAAAGAGTTAATGAAGGAACCATATCTTCAGAGGGCCCAAGCAAGAGGACAAGATAGAGTTTAAGGAAAAGAGCTTTGATTGCTGCTACTTCTTTGGTTGCTAACTCCATCTAGGACATGAATAATATTGGTAAGGAGGCTATGAAGATGATTACAAAATTGCAATAGTTTCCTGGGTCTTCTTCTCTAGTTGGGTTCCTGTGTAGGTCTTGTTTGCTGGCTAGTTCTTCTGGTTCCTGTGTTTGGTCTTATTTTCTAGTTTTTAGGTTTTAACGTGTACTTTCGGTTCGAGGTCCTTGTAAAACTTGGGTATTTTATCTGGACTTTTTTAATGGTTTCAGGTCCCTATAAAACCTGATTTTGATGCTACTTTTTAGTAGGTTTTTGGGCTCTTTCCTATTGGATGGCTTGTTTTTTCCTTTTTTGAGGATGTGAAAGGGTTTCAAGGTCCCTTCAAAACCTATTTTTACCATAATTTAAAACTATCTTGCTCATGTGTTAAATTTTTATCACTTGTAATTGTTTCAAGTTTTTTGAAGTATTTTAAACCATTGGCTCACCCCTCGTCTCAATGGTGTTTGTATTCCAACAAGTGGTATCAGAGAAAGGTTCCCTATATCAAGTTTAACAACTTTGGGTAGATTTTGGTTGAGTGGAATACTTATCTTTTATGGCTCAAGATATCTCTTCAAAGGTTCCTATTTTTGATGGATCAAATTATGCTTTTTGGGAAGTAATGATGCAAACATATTTGTTATATATTAATGTTGATATTTAGGCTTTAGTTATTAATGGTTATAAAGTTCCTAATACTTTACCCACAAATCTCTATGAAAAGAGGAAGTATGAAATTGATATGAAAGCTAAATTTTCTATACGTAATAGTTTATCTAAAGATGTTTTTGTTAAGGTAATGCATTGTTGTTCATCTAAAGAAGTATGGGACAAATTGAAAAGCACATATCATGTTAATGATAGAGTTAAAGAACCCAACATACAACATTTGATATCAATATTTGAAGACCTTAAGATGGGTAACGATGAAAAATTAGAAGACTATCTCCTTAAGATAGATGAAACTATAAATGGCATAAGAGGTCTTGGTGAAAAAATTGATGATATTGATGTTGGAAAGAAAGTTTTGAGATCTCTTCCTGATAAATTTGATTCTAAGATATGTTCTATAGAAGAAACTAGAGATATTAACAAGTATACAATGGAAGAAATTCATGGAGCACTTGTAGGTTATGACATGAGAAAGTTTGGAAAATAGGAATCTACAAGCAAAGTGTAAGAATTTGCCTAAGGGAAAAAATCACCTAGGAACTAAGAACTCAAACACAAGCACAACTGTAGACTAGAAAGAGAGAGTATCATCAAAATGATGATATATTCATTCAATATGCAATGTAAAAGCACACTAGGAGTGCCTATATATAAAGGCCTCTAAGATACATCTAGAACACCTCATAATCAGCTACATGATATGTCATACAACCAAGCACATGTCCACCAAATATGAGTTATCCTTCATTAAGCACGAAAGTATGTGTGATGATGAGAGGATAAGCCTACAAGGGTGTGACACACAAATTAGTGTTGTAGACACCATGCGCTAAAATAGAGTTGTGTACTATTTTGTCAACATAACAACTCAAAAAGGTGTGCAAACTCCTAAGTGTCTCATAAAATAAAATAATAAAATAATGCATTAACCTAGGTAAACTTAAGTAAGTGTAAATAGTAAATATGTATTTACACAAATACCCCTCCTTAAGTGCAATATAGGGGAATGCTCTTAAGCTTACAAAAACTATGATGAAATGCATAATGGGTCCCAACTACTAGGCCATATTAAGTACCCATGTACATAATGAAAATGCATTCTCTCATAAAATTGACAAAGAGGGAAAACCTCATGGGAAAAACCTTCCACCAAAAAGAGAGATGAATAGGGAAAAACTCAAGTATCCCTATGTTGATGCTGATGTTCACCCCTTCCAACTATGATGAGAAGAAAAAATGCAGATCTAGAAAGGATGTCTATTGAACCTATTCCAATGAACCATTTGTCTCATCCACTAACAAAGAGACCTTTAACAACTGTTGTTCATAAGGATCCTCAATCATGCTAACTTGTGAAGAATGATCATGTAGAGAATGGACATGAGGGTTAGAGTGAGCCCTCACAACAACTATAGAAGGATCATCATTATCAATGAGAAGATGTAAATCCTTAAGACTATCTCCCAAGTTTACTAAAGGTGGAGCTAGAAGACAAGATGTACCATGCTATGTTGGACCTTTCACTATGGAAATGTATGCATGTAGACTAGACTGATGATGTGACCTCTCACTACAACTATTGATAGAACCCCACATGTCTGAATCTATTGAAGCACTATTTCTAGTGTCACTATCAATTCCCACTATGTATGAAGTGTAGAGAGGATTAGAGGATAAGTTGGCTGAACTTTCCTCAAATTGAACATCCTTCTCCACAAAAATCTCATGTGTCTTTGGATCCATTAGTCTATATGCCTTAGCATTTTCTTCATAACCGATGAAGGTACAAGGCCTAGGTGTTGGTGCCATGCAACCCCTAGAAGATAGGTTTTCCCATACTAGACAATTGAAGACTCTTAAATTACTCACAACTAGTTTTCTATCCTGCATGACAAGGGATGATCTCACCTGTATAGTAGTGCTAATAGGGTTGAACTCAAATTACACTTGGCAGCTTAGTTGGCTTGACTGTGTTGCACTCTATGGCTTGGGACATGTGTCATAGTTTAAAGATAGTCTATTGGAGTCTACTGATGCATGGCCGAAAAGAAAATGACATTGTTGGAAAAGTAAAAACCCTGGCAAGAAAATAATATGTGTGCTAGAAAACTTACGTGGCCAAGAGTTTTAAAAACTGTGCTGAAATTTTTTCCTTTGCTAGAATATACCCTACTACTTTCATTATCCTTAAAACAATAGGTCGGAATGATTAAATCATGCACTAGAAAGTTCTCATGCTGGTAAAGTTGTACACTTGCTGGAAGTTAGACTACAATGCTAGAATTTAGTTCACAGTGCTAGAAGTATTACGGGCCGGTGACTAAAACATGGTTGATAGAGGAATTGTTTTAGGTTGCCAAGAACTTCAAAAAATGATGCCAAAAACTTATCTTTATGCTGGAAGTTACATGGGTTTATCCTGCATTGAGCACACAAAGAGTCCCAAGGCAAGTTTAAAAAGAACCGCCTAGGCAATAGGTAATAAAGGGACCCAATAGCGGTTAGGTGTGTATGTCATAAAGAGTCCCTCGGTAGTGAGGGGCTTTGGTTGGTGGGTGTAGGTTGATGCCAAAAAGTATGATGCTGGCCAGAATTATTTTTGAATGTCTATTGTGGAATAAATGATGTATGACTGCTACGATGTAATAAATAGAGGAATATGCCTACAAAAATAAAAGGAATTTCTCTTGCAAACAAATAATGAATTCCTCCAAATAGTAGAGCCAGGGTGTCACTACCCAGTTTTGATAAAAAAAATTCTCTGCTAGGTGCCCATAGGGAAATTTTTGTTTCAAAAAATATAGTTGAAAATAATAGAGAAATAAAATATTACAAACCCAAAAATAATCAATGAGATCTGCAAAAAATGACCATACTCAAACTGCAAATCATGGCCTCTAGGTTTTGATTTGCAAATTTTTTTCCTCATAGTCAACTTTGGTCCAAGGTAGCTAATTTTATAGTCAATCTTCACCAAATTAGCATTCCAAATGTAATGGCAAGGTTAGATTTGGCTCTAGACACTCCCAATTCTTGCAATACTTTGGATTTGGGCTGAGTTGTTGAAGCAACAAATGGTCTCAAATGGCTATGTGATGAGAAAATATCCAAGCTCTAATACCATGTAATAATTTTTCTAAGGTAAAAATTCACCCAAGAACTAAGAACTCAAACACAAGCACAACTATATACCATTAAGAGAGAGTATGATCAGAATGACAATATATTCATTCAATATGCAATGTGAAAGTACACTAGGAGTGCATGTATATAAAGGCCTCTAAGATACATCTATAATGCCTCATAATCAGCTACATGATATGTCATACAACCAAGCACATGTCCACCATATATGAGTTATCCTCCATTAAGCACAAAAGTATGTGCAATGATGAGAGGATAAGCCTACAAAGGTGTGACACATAAATCAGTGTTGTAGACACCATATGGTAAAATATAGTTTTGTACTTCTATGTTATCAACATGACAACTCAAAAAGGTGCACAAACTCCTAAGTGTCTCACAAAATAAAATAATAAAATAATGTATTAATCTAGGTAAAATTAAGTAAGTGTAAATAGTAAATACTTATTTACACCAACACAAAGAAGCAACATTCAAGGTGGAAAAGAAAGTGAAGCAAGTCTCTTCAAAATAAAAAATCTTGATGTTCTTGAAGTGCATTTATCAAGGAAATTAAATAAAGGAGTAGGTAAATAAAAAGGTAAACTTCCTTTCAAATGCTTTAGATGTGGTAAAATAGGACATTTTGCATCTAAATGTCCTTATAATAGTCACGATGAAGTAGATGATGAGAAAGAGAAATCAAGTAAAAAAAATGTATAACAAAAAGAAGTTCTTTAAGAAGAAGACAATTTTGATTTTTTATGTCTCAAATAGTGAATCTAGTAGTTTTGAATGTGATGAAAATGAAGTTTCATTCATGGTTATAGAAATTACTAGTCAAGAAGCAAATAGTGATGATGATGTTGAACTTGTTGAGACTGATTTAGAATGTGAATTTCTTTATAAACTTAAAAAGATCAAGGAATTTAAGTGTTCAAGAATATAAATTCTTAAAAGAAAAAGAGAACTTTGAAAAAGAAACTAAGGACTTAAATCAATAAGTTATAGAATTGAAATTACAGGTTGAGGAACAAAAGAGAATTATCATTGTCACTAAGGAAAAGTTAAGTTCTAAAGATCAAGAATGTACAAGGTTAATGAATGAAGTAGTATCATATAGAAGAAAGTTAGAAAAATATGAGAACACTAATTTCTTGATATGTTAAGGAAATAAAAAAGAACTGATGATCTAACAGGAATTGGTTTTGAACTTGGACAATGTTCTAGTGACAAGAAAGATAAATCTTTACTTGAGATATTTAAATTTGAAAGTAAGGATACAAATCAGAATGCTACCACATCAAATATAGGTAAAAATGCAGATTTGTTATGATAAAAATTATGTTATATCAAGCACTTCATTCATGGCTAAAAGATACTCAAATGGGTTCACTTCTTTCTTTGATGGGTATTGCTTCATGTGTCATCAATATGGACATAGAATAAGTAATTGTAGATACATGTCAAGGAGGTATTAAAAGTTTCATTTTGGTTATTCTTTTACTAAAATGAATAGTCTAAGATGTTACAAGTGCAATCTCTTTGGTCATGTTATGAGTAATTGCAAAAATAAGTCAATTTAGAATGATCAATCTTATGCTAGTCTACAAGTTGACAAAGAATTTGATACTAAAGTGACTAAGATATGGAGACCTTGTTAGTTTGTGGTGGCTGATTAGGGAAGTACTATACATAATCCATAATTTCTCATTGGGGCCAACATGTAAGTATTAATTTTAACCCTAAAGCAGTAAAAATACTTATATAAAAGGGCTTAGTGTTAGAGATTGTTTTATAGTAGGTAATGTGAAATTGGCTCTTGTGGTGGTATTGAGCTATAAGGAATTATGGATTGTAATTAGGTTGTAATAATTGGATTGTAATAATATCATACTTACTATTTGGTTGATGTAGCTCAGGGATTGGGTGAACCATGTTAAAACTTGATGTCTTGTGTTCTTTTCTGTGTGATCTATTGTTTTTTAATATTGGTTATATTTGCATGTAATTGTTATTTCTATCTATGGTTTAATCCTAATAAGTGGTATTAGAGTGAGGTTTGTTTTTAGTTATTCTCTGTAGGAAAGTCTCACAATTGAGTGGGACCAATGGCAGATGAGGTTAAGCTAAAGGTTGATAGGTTTAATGGGTAGAAATTTCAGTTATGAAAGATGCAAATGGAAGACTATCTTTATCAAAAAGATTTATGGAAGTTGTTGGAAGGCAAAGCCAAGAATCAAGAATTTATGTCAAATGATGAATGGAATCTTTTAGATAGAAAGGCACATGGAAGCATTTGATTATGCCTAGCACCATTGGTGCCATTTAATATTACAAAAGTGAAGACGATAGAAGAATTGATGCAAACCCTAGCGAAACTATATAAAAAGTCCTCTTCTACAAACAAGTTATTTCGCATGAAGCATTTATTTAATATGAAAATGGTAGAAGGTAGATCTATTGCAGATCATTTAAATGATTTTAATACTATTACTAGTCAATTATCTTCTATGGGTATCAATTTTGATAAAGAAATTAGGGCTCTCTTAATTTTGTTTTCTTTCCCTAAAGTTTGGAATGGTTGGCAGTGGTTGTGAATAATTTGGTTCTTGGATCTAGTACCCTAAAATATGATGATGTGATTGTTGGATACAATTATCCAATTGTGTGTTATCTTTGATGTTACAAAAATGTCATACAAGTCATTTGTTAGCACTTACCAAGCTTAGTTGGTTTGCAAGAAGATTTATAGTGTCTACCAAGCATTCTCAGACTTTACCTTGTGCAGATAGTTGTTACTGAGCTTTCAAGGTTAGCAAAGAAAATTTAGTGTCTAACGAGTTCCATCAGTCATCAAAGGAAAATGTGGTAGAATTTAGTTCTTATCAAGCTCTCATGGTCAACAAAGGAAATTTAGTTCTTATCGAGTTCACTCAGCAGCCAAAAGATTTCATAGAATTTGCAGTGTTAACCGAGTTGAGATGGTTAACTTAGAAATTTTTTTTTGAAGTAGTGTTTACTAAGCAAGGTCAGCTAGTAAAGGAATTTGTTAATTTATGATTTAATGCTTAATTGTTATAAGTATTATTCCCAGCTAACTATGGTAATGATTATAGGTGATTGTAACTTGTAATTGAGCTGACTTGATAATCTGAATGGTATATATAAGAGGTCAAGTCATGAATTTTAAGTGTGATGAATTTGATGTGATATGAATGTGGAGGTGGAGTAGCAAAGCTATATTTGATCAAGGAGGATCTAATGGTGTAGAATAGAGATCTGTAATCAGCAAATCTAGTTGCATCTTATTCAAATCATTTCATTGCTACTTTCTAACCATTGTAATAGTAATTCCTAAATCTCTTAATAGAGTTGGTTTAATAGGCATTTTGTAAGTCCTCTAACAAGGTGGATAGTTCTATTGAATTATTCTAAAGACCTCTAACAAGGTGGGTAAAAGCACAAACCTGCGTCACTTTTTGTAAAGAAACGTGATATCAAAATGTGACAATTCAACATTAATGACAAAAAAATGGTATCTGTGTTTAAAATATGAAGCTAATATAAACTGATGAAATGTGTAGAATTGGATAAATTTTATGCCTATAATTTTTATAATTTTTTTGAGTAATAATATATTCATTTTTTATTTTATTTTGAAGTCCCTTTTTTAACTATAAAAAATATAGGGCGTAGTTCCTGTCAAACAAGTATATGTAAATCATCTTTTTTCGTTCTGATTTGAAAATATCTTATAGATGACATGTATAACTAGTGAAAAATTTTTTTTTTTTTAAATTTCATGTATATTTTCTTTGTTATAAGTACTCAAGTTTGACCTTATCAGAATCCAACAATTTTTTCCTCCCGTCAAAACATCCCTATCAAACTTATACCTTCTTGAAAAAAAATTACATGTTCATGAAGAAGATTCTCTCCTCTAGAGATAAATATAATTTTTTAAATTTTTTTGATATGATTTACTATTTTTTTCCTTTTTTGAGGGAGCATCTTCTAAAATGTTAAAATATTGACTTATAATATTTTGAGATTATAACATATTATAACTAATCAAAACACTCAAAAATTTATATAATGATGATATTGAATCTAAGATCTATAAAAGGGTACTTTTAGTTTTTGAAAAAATTGAATTTTGATAGAGAAATGAGATTGACCAAAATAGGTTTTTGTATCATAAATAGTGACATAGATCTGTGCTTTTACCCAGGCCACTCCTAGTAGGGTGAATAAATTCTCTAATAGGGTCACACCTAACAGTGTGTTTTGTAAACCTTTAATAGGGTTGGCTCCTAATAGGGCTCACTTCAGAAGAGTGAAAATTGGTAGCTAGTTATTTGGTGATTTTTCCCATATTGGATTTTCACGTTAAATCTAGTGTCTCTTATGTTCATGTTATTTACTTCTGTATGCATGTTAATAATTATCAATACTTAAAAATTAGTAACAAGTTAATCTACCGAGTTACAACATTTTTGTGAATGTTTATCGAGTGATAGCAATAAATAACTTGTTTGACATCTAAGAGATTTGTGGATTTTTTTTTGTGCTAATTAATTCACCCGCCCGCCCGCCTCCCCCCCCCCCCTCAGTTACTCCATCTACATTTCCAACAATTAGTATCAGAGCTTTTGGTGATTTTAAGAAAAAAATTCAAGGATCTAAGCTAAAGATTAGGATGTCTTACAAGAGGGAAATTCCAAGACTTAATAGGGACAACTTCTTAGCATGGTGAGGACTAATGAGACTTCATCTAGCTTCTATTAGTGATATAGTGTTGAAGTACCTTGATGCAAAATATGTAGAACCTACTGGCACATTATTTGTCAATGATATTGTTGAAAAGAAGACTCACAACAACATGATGATAGATATTGCATTTGCCCTAAGTTATGAAGAATTTGATGATATCAAAGATTGCAAAACTACTTTTGAAATGTGGAACAAGCTAAAAAAAATATATGGAGGAGATGATAATGTGAGAAGAGCCAAAGTAGAAAGTTTGAGAGGTCAATTTGATCAAATGAGGATGAGAGAAGATGAAAACATTGCAAAATATGTTGAAAGAGTCAAAGCAAGTGTTAGTGCAATCAAAGCTTCTCAAAGAGATATCAAAGAGGAAACAGTTATAAGTAAAGTTCTTAGAACATTACTTTCCATTTATGCAATTAGAGTTTCTGCAATTCATGAAAGAAGATGTGAAGCAAATCATAAGTTAAATTTAGAGTCCATAGTTAGAAGATTGATTACATTCGAGCTAAATAACAATGATAATAATGTTCCAGCTACCAAGAACATTGAATTAGCATTTGAAGCCAAGCTTTCACTCAAGGAGAAAGGCAAGAAGATAAAGGATTCTCGGTTAGATAGTGAACAAGAATAAAAAAAAAGTTCAGAAAATGATCTTGAGGTGGTTGAAGCTTTTCTAGTAAGGAAATATTCAAGAGGCAAAGGGAAATACAAAGGTAAGGTTTCTCTAATCTATTTTTCTTGTGAAAAAATTGGACATATTGTTGCTTGGTGCCGAAATAAGTAGAACAAGGATGAGAAGAAAGGTCACAAGTGCAATGGCAAGAAAGACTTCAAATCATTCAAGGAAAAAGGTAAGAAAACATGTTTCATGGCTAAGAATTCTAATGATTTTGATGATGAAGAAGAAGATGAAATTGTTTACATTGCTATAAAAGATGAGTTTAATAATGATAAGGAAATGACACTTATTTCTCATGTGAGCAAAAATGATACATGAATTATAGATAGTGGTTGTTCTCATCACATGACTAGTGATAAAACTAAGTTTGAACATTTTGAAGACTATGATGGTGGCAATGTGAGGTTTGGTAATAATGAACCTTGTTGCATAAAAGGAAAAGGAAGAATCCCACTAACCAAAGAACTTGTATGTGATAATGCATATTGGGTAGAAGGACTTAAATGCAATCTATTGAGTTTGGCATAGCTACTCAATAATGGATTCAAACTGAAATTCATGCATGGAAAAGAAAGACTACTGGATGGCAAAGGAAAGTTGATTGGATCAAGCACTCAAACAAAAGGTAACTTGTTTATCTTGAACTTAGTGAATGTTCATGCTTTATTTCTCAAGTTGAAGAAAGTTGGTTATGGCATAGGAGGTTGTGTCATGTGAACTTTGATAACTTGGTGAAAATAAGTAAATTCAGGAAAGTAAGAGGCATTCCTAACATAAAGAAACCTGAGGTTGGTCTATGCAAGAATTGTCAAATTGGCAAGATGGGAAAGACTGGTTTTAAAAGTAAGAATTACCAGTTTGAAGAAGTTTTAGAAATTGTGCATACTAATTTGTGTGTACCTATTGGAATTGAAAGTTATACTAGTAAAAAATTTTCATTCTTTTTGTTGATGATTACTCAAGAATGATGATTCTCATGTACCTAAGAGAGAAGTTAGAAGCATTTGAGAAATTCAAATGGTATTTGGCCAGAGTGGAGAAGGAAATAGGCAAAAGACTAAAATGCTTGAGGTCAAACAGAGGTGGTGAATTCATTTCACATGAGCTCAATAACTTTTGTATTGAGAGGAATCAAAATGTAGGTTTCAGCACCTGGAACTCCTGAGAAAAATGAAATAGCTAAAAGAAAGAATAGATCTATCATGGACTATGCAAAAACTTTAATGATTGAAAAGAACATTGCTATCAAATACTGGAAGGAAGCTATCAACACTGCAGTTCATACCTTGAACTGAGTACAACTGAAAAAGGACTCATTCAAAACCCCCTATGAGTTATGGTATGGCTACAAACCCAATGTAAGTTACCTAAAATAATTTGGAAGCAAATGTTACATTTTTAAAGAATCTAAAAAAGGTAAGTTTGATGTGAAGGGTGATGAAGGAATATTTTTGGGATATTCTTACAAGAGTTTGTGTTGAGATAATCGGTGTTACACACATTGCATAATATTGTAATATTTTATTATTTTATTTTATTATGTAATGTTGTGCCTAGATGGATGTGCAACATGTAAAAATTCTCATGAAATATTCTTGATGAGTTGTATTGTAACATTGTTATAATATTTGATGTAATTATTTAATATTGGAAAAAAGAATTAAATGCCCAATATTAAATGTGGGGTTAGTGGGTTAGGTAGCAAATGGTTTATGTAATACCACTTAGTAGTTTTTTTTTTGTGGGACTTGCTACTATATAAGTAGCCACAAGGGTAGTTGTTGTAGAGTGAGAGTGAAAAAGGCAAGAGTCAAGCAGGACAAGGCTTGACAGGTTAGCCAAGAGAGCATTTGTAAAGGTTGAAAGCATGGCATGGGATGTGTGGATTCATGCTTGTTCACATAGTTTGCTCGATTGTGGCTATGGCCATGAAGGCTTCCATGGTTGTATTGCAATGATATTTTTTACTGAATAATACATGGTGATAGATGCTTTTGGAGGCTGGATTTTTCCCTAAATGAGGGTTTCCCAAGGTATATCTTGTGTCACAATTTTGTGGGTATGTTGTCTATTCTCTTGCATGTGGATTTTAATTCTATATTTATTTTAGATCTATTATGGGTTATGTGGAAATGGTTATATTCTTTATTCCCAAGTTTCCTTACAAGATGTTTGAATTTGTCTACTCATAAAGTCATAGAAAGTGCACATGTGAAAGTTGATCAGTTTGCAGGAAGAACTAAAAAAGAAAGTAGGAAAGAACCTAAAGATTACAGAAGATTTATTTGTATTGACATATTATCAAATACATCTGTCAACAAAAGGATAGTACCTACCGAGTCCAACATAACTATCAAGTTGTAGGAAGTTCAAACTGAGCTATAGGAACCCGAGTCACATTCTAATGCTACCGAGCCAATGTCTACTAAGTTTGAAGGACTTGAGCAGTAGACAAAATAGTTAGATCCTAAAGCTAAAGTATAAGAGGATGAAAATACAAAGCATTCAAAAGGAAAGGAACCTGTATTAGCTAAGTATATTAGGAGGCATCATGCACTAGATCAGATCATTGGAGATAAATCTAAAGGAACTATGACAAGAAGTAAGTTGAAAGTTAATTGTTTACTTGCTTATTTTGAACTTAGAAGTGTCAAAGATGCATTAGAAAGTAAAATTTGGATTGAGGCTATGAATGAAGAGATAGGGTAGATAGAGAAAAATAAAATATGGACTCTTGTACTTAGGCCTAAAGAATGTGATTGGAACTAAGTGAGTATTTAGAAACAAGTTAAATGAAGATGGTAAGGTGTCAAGAAACAAAGCTAGACTAGTATGCAAAGGATACTCTTAAGAAAAAGGAATAGACTATGGAGAAGCTTTTGCTCCTATTGCAAGATTGGAAGGTGTCAGGACCTTACTTGCATATGCTACTTAAAAAAGATTATAAGTTTATTAGATGGATGTCAAGTCAGCATTTTTCAATGGTATACTAGATGAAGAGGAGTACATTGAAGAGCCTAAAGGTTTTGTTGATCCAGATAAGAAGGACATGGTTTGCAAATTGCATAAAGCATTGTATGATCTGAAGCAAGCCCCTAGAGCATGGTATGAGAGATTGCATAACTATCTTATTTAGATTGGTTTTCAAAGAACTAATGATAATAGTAGCTTGTATATTAAGAAAGGACCAGATAATAAGATTGTTTTGGTAGAAATATTTGTTGATGATACTTTGTTAATAGGAAATGATGATCTTTGCAAAGAATTCTCAAAATAAATGAACAAGGAATTTGAGATGTCAATGTTTGAAGAGATCAAATTCTTTGTTGGTCTTCAAATTTAGCAGAATAAGAATGGTATCTACATCACTCAATCAAAATACATCAAGGAGATACTAAAAAAGTTTGGTATAGAAGACTGCAAACTAGTTGGGACTTCTATGTGTATTGGATTGAAACTTATCAAGGATGATGAATCAAAGGAAGTGGATTAGATATTGTATAGATCTATGATTGGAAAGTTGTAGTATGTAATACATAAAAGACCTAATATTGCCCTTGCAGTTGGTATTGTAGCAAGATTTTCAGAAAAACTAAGAGAAAATCACATGATGACAATCAAAAGGATCATGAGAGATTTGAAAGGCACTAAAGATTATGGATTATGGTATAAACTTAGAGAAAATTTGGATTTAAAAGTGTTTACTGATGCAGATTGGGTAGGAAATGTTGATGACAGAAAGAGTACAAGTGGAGGAGCTTTCTTTCTTGAAAAGAGGTTGGTTTCTTGGACAAGTAAAAAGCAAAATTGTACATTCCAGTCCACAATAGAGGCAAAATATGTTGTATCAGTAGTAAACTATTCAAATATTATTTGGTTTAAACAATTATTGGAAGGCATGAAGGTAGAGATTAAAGAATCAGTTGTCATGTTTTGTGATAATACAAGTGCAATTAACATATCAAAGAATCCAGTGATGCATTCCAAAACTAAGCATATTGCCATAAAGTATCACTTTGTCAAAGAATTGGTGCAAGATAAGGAAATCATATTAGAATATGTCCATACAAAGGAACAAATTGCTGACATATTCACTAAACCAATACCTAAGGATGCATTCTTGTATCTAAGAGGTAAGTTAGGGGTTATTCCCCTATCTAAAGCTCACTAAAATACAGTCTTAGTGATGCATCAATAAGAAAAGAGTTGAAGATCTATCAGTTGATGCAGCAAAGTAATGAAGACATTGCATATGAATCAGTACTTAAGTTACATTGAAATTCATTTGAGATGTGTTATCTTTGGCATGTGTTGTCAAAGAGGGAGAGTTTACTATCATACCTTTCTTAAATTTGCAAGAAAGTGAGTTTATGCAAAAGGGATAGATTACTATGAAAGAGGGAAAGTTTTCCTACAAATAACTAAATTTTGAGGTGTAAAATTCTAGAGGGAGAAAACCTTCCACTAGAGAAAGTCTTGTTCAAAAATTTCATTATGCTATGAAATGTTGTGCTACCATCAATGCCAAAGAGGGAGATTGTTGGATATAATTATCCAATTGTGTGTTGTCTTTAATGTTACACAAATGTCATACAAGTCATTTGTTAGCACTTACCGAGCTCAGTTGGTTTGCAAGAAGATTTATAGTGTCTATATAGCATTCCTAGACTTTACCTTGTGTAGATAGTTGTTACCAAGCTTTCAAGATTAGCAAAGGAAATTCAGTGTCTACCAAGCTCACTAGGTCATTAAAGGAAAATGTGGCAAAATTCAGTTCTTATCGAGCTCTCATGGTCAATGAAGGAAATTCAGTTCTTAGTGAGTTCACTCGGCAGCCAAAGGATTTCATAGAATTTATAGTGTTAACCAAGTTGAGATGGTTAATTTAGGAAATTATTTCTGAAGTGGTGTTTACTGAGCAGGGTCAGCCAATAAAGGAATTTGTTAATTTATGACTTAATACTTAATTATTTTAAGTATTATTCCCAACTAACTATGGTAATGATTATAGGTGATTGTAACTTGTAATTGAGTTGACTTGATAATCTGAATGGTATATATGAGAGGTCAAGTTGCAAATTTTAAGTGTGATGAATTTGACATGATATGAATGTGGAGGTGGACTAATTATTGTGAGAGTGTATTTTGAAGGATGATCAGAGATCATTAAGGAGCAACAAAACTATATTTGATCAAGGAGGATCTAATGGTGTAGAATAGAGATTTGTAATCTGAAAATTCAATTGCATCTTATTCAGATCATTTCATTATTACTTTCTAACCATTCTAATAGTAATTCCTAAATCTCTTAATAGAGTTGGTTTAACAACCATTTTGTAAATCCTCTAATAAGGTGGATAGTTCCATTGAATTGTTCTAAAGACCTCTAACAAGGCCACTCCTAGTAGGGTGAATAAATTTTCTAACAGGGTTGGCTCCTAATAGGACTCACTTCAGAAGAGTGAAAATTGTTAGCTAGTTACTTGGTGGTTTTTCTCATATTGGGTTTCCATGTTAAATCTAGTGTCTCTGGTGTTCATGTTATTTTATTTTTCATGCATGTTAATAATTGTGAATGCTTAAAGATTAGTAACAAGTTAATCTACCGAGTTACAACATTTTTGTGAATGTTTACCAAGTGGTAGCAGTAAATAACTTGTTTGACATCTAAGAGATCTGTGGATTTGTTTTTGTGGTAACTGATTCATCCCCCCTCCTAGTTACTCCATCTACATTTCCAACAGTGATAGGTGTTGTTTTGAGTAAGGAAACTCATAGGAAAACCTCAAGTGGATCTATATCAAGAAGTGTTTTGAATGCACAAAGCAGGGGTAGAATAACTAAGAGAAGAAGTAATTCAAGAAATCATGGGAAATCAAGAGAAAAATCAAAAGGGAGAAGGTCTCAATAGAGAGGACCAAATGACTACTAGTACTATGGGAAACTAGGGCATAAAAAGAAAGAATTTTGGAATTGAAAGAAAAATGAAGGAGATAAACCAGATGGAGACAAGGAGAAAAATGTGGTAAGTAAAAAATCTGAAGAGGATGCCTTGCTTATGTCTTTAGAAAGTGTTGATGATTCATGGGTTTTAGATTATGGTGCTTCATTTCATGCTACATGTCATAGAGGTTATTTCATTGATTATGTCTGAGGGAATTTTGGACTTATTTATTTGGAGAATAATGAACCCTATCAAATTATTGGAAAGGGAAAAGTTAAGATTAAATTGCATAATGGAAATTATTGGGTACTACATGAGGTAAGACATGTTCCAAGGCTGAGTAGGAATTTAATTCCTATAGGGAAACTCAGTGATGAGGTTTGTGTAGCTACTTTTAATGATAAAAGTTGGAAGGTTTTAAAAGGTTCTCTTGTAGTAGAAAAAGGTGTGAAATTAGGCACCTTATATATTTGTATAAGTTATATTGCTCTTTCTACTTTAATTGTTTCTAAGAAAAATGAATGTGAAGGAACAATTGTTGTAGTTGAGCAGGGAGAACAAATAACTATTGTAAATTATGATACAATGTTGTGGCACAATAGATTTGGGCACATGAGTGAGAAAGGTATAAAAGTACTCCATTCAAAAAAAGTTCTACCAGGTTTGAAATGTATTAATATGGATTTCTATGAAATTTGTATGTATGAAAAACAAAAGAGAGTGAGTTTTTTGAAGACTGGGAAGGAAAACAAAAAGGAAAAATTAGAACTTGTGCATATAGATGTATGGGGATCGACTCAAGTATCTTCCCTTGGTGGCTCTCATTATTATGTTATATTTATTAATGGTACAACTAGAAAACTATGAGTTTATTTCCTTAGACTAAAATCTAATGTATTTCAAACTTTTAAGAAATGAAAATGCTTGGTTGAAAATGAGACTGGTAAAAAATTAAAATATCTCTGATCTGATAATGGTGGTGACTATTATAGTCATGAATTTGAAGATTATTGCTCTACTAATGGTACTCATAGATAGATAACTATTCAAAGGAATCCATAGGAAAATGGAGTGGCTAAACGCATGAATAGGACTATAGTGGAGCGTGCAAGGATCATGAGGTTATATGCTAGGTTGCCCTTACACATGTGAGTGGATGCTGTCAATACTACTATATATTTGATTAATAGAGGTCCCTCTACTCCTCTAAGTTGTGGTATTCAAGAGGAAGCATAGACTGGTAAGAAGGTGAGTTATTCTTTTCTCAAAACCTTTGGTTGTGAAGTATTTCCTCACATAGATTTTGAAAATAGAACTAAGCTAGAAGCTAAGTTAAAGAAATATGTATTTGTTGGATATGGAATTAATGAATTTGGTTATAGGCTTTGGAATTTTGAGAATCATAAAATTGTAAGAAGTAGGGATGTCATATTCAATGAGAAATTTTTGTACAAAGATCAATTGCAACAACATTCGAAGAAAGAAGATGATTATGTAGTATTGGATGATACTCTAAAAGCAAATGCTCTAGCCATTCCTCATGATATATAACAACCAAAACAACAAATACCACACACACTGGTGAATGTTAGATGATCAACAAGAAAAATTAAACCTTTAAAAAGATTATATCCCTCTTTGTATTCAATTTTACCTATCGATACTACTAAACCTGAATGTTATGAAGCTATGCAAGTGGATACTAAGATTTAGTGGGAGTTTTCAATGAAAGATGAAATGGACTATTTGTTGAAGAATAAGACATGGAATTTATGCTAGTTTCTTGTAGGTAAATGGGCTTTACAAAATAAGTGGGTTTATAGGTTAAAATAATAGGATGGAGGTAAGAAAAGATTTAAAGCTAGGTTAGTTGTAAAAGGATTTGCACAGAAAAAAGGGCATTGATTTTGATGAGATATTTTCTCATGTTGTTAAGATGACTTCTATCTATACTATTTTAAGTATTATGGCTACTAAAGATTTGCATTTAGAGCAGCTTGATGTTAAAATAACCTTCCTTTATAGTGATTTGGATGAAGAGATATATATGGCTTAGCCATGGGGATTTGAGGTCAGAGGTAAGGAGAACTTAATGTGCAAATTGAAGAAAACTTTATATAGCTTGAAAAAAGCACCTTAGCAATGGTATCTAAAATTTGATAGTCTTATGCAAGAACATGGATATCGTAGGTGTCATTCAAATTATTGTTTTTATTTTAAGAGGTTGGATGATGATAGCTACATTATTTTATGTTTATATGTTGATGATATGCTTGTAGCTAGGTCTAACATAGATCATATTAAGGGGCTAAAATGCTAGTTAGCACATGCATTCACTATGAAGGGTTTAGGGGTAGAAAAACAAATCCTTGGTATGAAGATTTGTAGAGATAGAAAGAATGGAACATTGATGCTATGTTAGGCTAATTATGTAGAGAAGGTGTTGCAATGTTTCTCTATGGAGAATGCTAAAGCTATTAGCACACTTTTACCTGGTCATTTGAAGTTAACTAAGGAGATGTGTCCCAAGACACAAGAAGAGGAGGATAAGATGTCCAAGGTACCCTATGCTTTAGCTATAGGAAGCTTGATGCAAACTATGGTATGTACCAGGCCAAATATTACACATGCAATGGGAGTTGTTAGCAAGTATATGAGTCATCTAGGAATTGAGCATTGAAATGTTGTCAAATGGATTCTCATATATTGGAGAGGAACATCCAATACATGTTTACACTTTAGGAGCTCTACTACTGATTTACAGGGCTATGTTGACTCATATTTGGTAGGGGATATTGATACCAGGCATAGTACTATAGGTTATGTCTTTACTATTGGTGGGGCATTTGTCAATTAGGTTTGTAGGTTATAGAAGATTAATGCTCTATCCACTATAGAGGCAGAGTATGTTGCTACTACAGAGGCACCCAAGGAGATGATATGGCTTTAGTTCTTCTTAGAAGAATTAAGACATCCTCAGAAGGATAATTATTTATTTATAGATAGTTAGAGTGTCATTCATCTTGCAAAGAATTCAGCTTTGCATTCAAAAATAAAACACATACAAGTTTTACCAAGTTTGAAACATGTTAATATGGATTTCTATGAAAGTTGTGTATATGGAAAAAAAAAGAGAGTGAGTTTTGTGAAGACTGGGAAGGAAAAAAAAAATGAGAAATTAGAACTTGTGCATATAGATGTATAGGGATTGGCTCAAGTATCTTCCCTTGGTGGCTCTCATTATTATGTTATATTTATTGATGATGCAACTAGAAAAGTATGGGTTTATTTCCTTAGACATAAATTTGATGTATTTCAAACTTTTAAGAAGAAGAATTTTTTGGGTCCTATTTTATCAAGATTTTGGGCCAACATGTAATTATTAATTGTAACCCTAAAGTGGTAAAAATACTTATATAGAAGGGCTTAGGGTTAGGGATTGTTTTATAGTAGGTGATGCTAAATTGGTTCTTGTAGTGGTATTGAGCTATAAGAGATTATGAATTATAATCAGGTTGTAATCATTGGATCGTAATAATATCAGACTTGCTATTTTGTTGACGTAGCCTAGGGATTGAGTGAACCACATTAAAACTTGGTGTCTTGTGTTCTTTTCTATGTGATCTATTATTTTCTAATATTAGTTATATTTGGATGTAATTGTTATTTCTATCTGTGGTTTAATCCTAACAGACTTAAGATTAGTAAGTCTATGTTTGTTCAAATGGCTCTACGTTATGAAGAAAATAACTTTTGGATAATTGATAGTGGTTTTTCTATATATGTGACAAGACATAGAATGAAGTTTGACAAATTGATTAACTACAAAGGTGGCAATGTTAGTTTTGGTGATGATTCTTCAAGGCAAATTAAAGGTTTGGGTTCTTTGATGCTTAGTGACAAAAAGTCCATTTATGATGTGTATTATGTTGATGGATTAAAGTAGAATCTTCTAAGTGTTAGTCAAATTTGTGATCATGGATATGAAGTTATTTTTGATGACCATGGTTTCCAAATCAAATTAAAATCTAGGTAGTTGGTTGCATCAGGTAAAAGATCTAAAGGGAATGTATAAAATTTAAAAGATATTGCAAATACTAACAATCATGAAGATGTTTGTTTTATGGGATAGGTGAATGAAAGTTGGTTATGGCACAAAAGGCTCAAGCACTTGAATTTTGACAACTTGGTAGAAGCTAGTAAGCATCGGAAAGTAAGAGGTATGCCATGTATAAGTAAGCCAGAGAATTTTATTTGTGAAGGGTGTCAACATGGTAAACAAAAAAAGGCATCTTCCCCTTCAAAAGAATATTTTGCTTCTAAACCATTACAAATAGTACATACTAATTTATGTGGCCCTACAAGGAAAATTTCATTAAATGGTGAAAAATATTTCATGCTTTTTATGGATGATTATACAAGAATGACACGGCTAACATTCTTAAAATATAAATCAGAGGCATTTAACAAGTTTTAGATTTTTAGGAAAATAGTTGAAAATGAGTCTGACATGAAGGTTGCATGCTTACAATCATATAAAATTGGTGAAATTACTTCAGATGAATTTGTTGATTATTGTCAAAAACATGGCATCAAAGGACAATATGTAACATCCATGACACCTCAACAAAATGGAATTGTTGAGAGAAAGAACCAAATAGTGAAAGAAATGGCAAAAACTATGTTAGATGAATCTAAAGTACCAAACAGGTATTGGAAAGAAGCAGTTCAAATAGCAATATATATTTTAAATAGGGCACAACTAAGGGTAAAAACTAGGTACACTCCTTATGAGTTATGGTATGGACATCTTACATCTGTTAAGAATTTTAGAATTTTTGGAAGTAGATGCTTCATTAAGAATTATGATGATAAAGTAGGAAGCTTTGATTCAAGATGTGATGAAGGAATGTTTTTAGGATATTCTTCTCAAAGTAAAGCTTCAAAATGTTTTAATAAAAGGTTGAATAAACGTATTGAAAGTGTACATGTGAAAGTGGATGAATTTGTGTAGGATAAAAAGGAAATAAGAATGGATAATACTTTCCTACAAGGCAATGATAGACACTTGAAAGAAGCAGGTAAAGAAGTAGATAATAAAGTTGATAAAGGTGAAGAAGAGATAAAAGATCAAATAGAAACACCAGAACTCATAGGTACAAAGGCTATAGGAACAAGATTGAAGAAGTATCATCCTCAAGAATAGATTATTGAGATAAACATGTAGGTATTCAGATAAGAACAAGAACTACACCTAGTGAATGTGCTAATCTCTGTTTGTTATCTCAAATTGAACCTAAATCATATAAAGAAGCTAGTATGTATGAGTTTTGGGTTAATGCTATAAAAGAGGAACTAATTCAAATTGAAAAGAATAAAACATGGGAATTAGTGCCTAGATCTAAAGATAAAAATGTAATAGGTGCTAAATGGGTCTTTAGAAATAAACTTGATGAAAATGGAAAGATATCAAGGAACAAGGCTAGATTGGTTTGTAAGGGTTATGCACAAATAGAAGGTGTGGACTTTGATGAAACTGGATAGAATTAAAGCAATTAGAATCTTTCTTGCATATTCAGCTTTCAAGGGTTTTAAAGTGTACCAAATGGATGTTAAAATGGCATTTCTTAATGGTAATCTTGATGAAGAGGTTTATATGAATCATCTTAAAGGATTTGAAAACAAAAACCATCCTAATCATGTCTACAAGTTAAAAAAGGCTCTTTATGGTTTGAAACAAGCTCTGAGGGCTTGGTATTCTAGGTTAGATCAGTATTTTATCAAAAATGGCTTCAAAAGAGGTGATGTTGATATCAATTTGTACATAATGGTAAATGTGATGATGTTCTCATTATTTTTCTTATGTTGATGATATAGTATTTGCACCCAATGAGGATGCTTTAAGTCAAGGTTTTTCAAAGCTTATGCAATCAAAATTTGAAATGTCCATGCTTGGAGAACTATCCTATTTTCTTAGGTTGCAAATTTCTTAGTTGTAAAATGATATATTCTTATCCCATACTAAGTATGCAAAAGAAATGTTAAAGAAATTTCATATGGAAGATTGTAAGCTTATGGAAACACCAATAATAACGGGATGTAAACTTACTAAAAATGATGATTCTCCTAATGTTGATCAAACTACTTATAGATCCATGATTGGTAGTTTACTATATCTCATAGCTTCAAGGCTTGATATCATGCATGTTGTATGTTTGGTTGCAATATTTTAATCTTCAACTAAAGAATCTCATGTTATGGAAGTTAAATAAATTTTTAGATATATTTAGGGTACTTTGGATTATGAGATTTGGTATCCTAAACATGATGACTTTAGATTTGTTTCTCATACTGAATTAGATTGGGCAGGTTGTCTAGATGAAATAAAAATACTTCAAGACCATAATTTTTCTTTGGTAATAGGTTAGTGTGCTGGCATAGTAAGAACCAAGAATCTACTACACTTTCTATTGCCGAGGCTAAATATATAGCCACATGTTCTTGTTGTCAATAGGTTCTTTGGATGGTTTAAACTTTATCAGATATGAAAGTAACAGTGTCTAAACTAGTTCCCTATCTATTATGATAATTAGAGTGCAATCGACATTTCTAAGAATCTAGTTATGCATTCATGCACAAAGCACATTGATGTTCGTTATCGTTTCATAAGGGAACATGTCTTGAATGGTAATGTTGAATTAGAATTTGTTCCTTCTTCAGATCAGCTTGCTAGCATATTTACAAAACCTCTCTCAAAAGCTACATTTAATGGATTAAGAAAAAGATTGGGGGTGTTATACCTCTCTTCTCTTGCATAAGTTCATCAATGAGTGATAGGCATCAGGGGGAGCATATTTTTCTTATCTTTTTGTTGCACTGAAACCTTGGTATATCTCCTTTGTCATCGATGTCAAAGGGAGAGAAAAATGAAGAAGATGTCTACATGATGGATATATATGTATAGGTACACATGGATATATAGGTATATAGGTATAGATACAAGATATACAGGTACACATGGATATATAGGTGGAAGTTAGTATTGACATCAATACCAAAGGGGGAGTATGTTAAACCCTCGATATTTTGTCTTTGATTGTTGTCATCGATGTCAATAATGAGCATATGGTATGGCTAACATCATGTAATTATCTTATTTGATATCCTTCAATAGTGTTCAAAACATATTCAAGACAAATACTTAAGTGTTATATAATTAACACTTAATGTTCACATTGTTTTTGAAAATAGATATTAAAAAAATAGTTTTGGTCTATTAGAAAGTTGACAAGTATTTTTATCAGATAAACCCCAACTATCATACTTTTTAGAAAGCTCTCAGAGTTAGATAAAATGGTTCTTCATTAGTTTTTGCATAACACATGTATGGAAAAAGAAAGGTCTATTTATCATAAACAGGTACCAAATTTTTATGATAGTTTTGAGCGGTTTTGGTCTAGTGGAAGTTTGGGGTATGTAAATACCTCCAAAATTTTGACTTTTTTAGTTTATAAGTAGAGGATACATTCCTCTAAAACATATAATAGGTGGTTTTGATAAAAGTTGCAGAATTGGTGTGAAATTTTTTGTAGACCGAACATTTTGTAGGCAAATTTTTAACAGCAAAGAGGGTAATGCTTTATGTTTCTATTCTCATATTTGTGATTTGATTTTTATTGAAGAAGTTTATCAAAGGTAGGAGAAGGGTTATATATTACTACTTCATTCATTCATATCAGTATTTAATCAGATATTTTGATAGAAAAAGAAAATATATTTGGATATTGGATGTTTTGAGGAGAATAGAAGCATATCCTACATTGTGTTTTCAACAAGAAGTTTAGAATTTAGTGATTCATGATTTGTGTTGTAACAGAGATGATCCTCTAATTTTATATCTTATTTGTTCAGTTTGGAAGTTGGTGCTTCTTGTATTCGTGAAGTTATAAATTGATGTTTCTAAAATAGGGTGTTGGTGCTTCCTAGAGTTGTAGCTCTAAAAGATATGTCCGAGAGGCCAATAAAGTTTCAGATTCAAAGTGGTTTTTACCCTAAGGGGTTTTCCATGTTAAAATATTGTGTTACTTTGTCATTCATTAACTATCTTTCTCATGTGTTAAATTATTATAACTTGTAATTGTTTCATGCTTTTCAAAGTATTTTAAACCACTAATTCGCCCCCCTCTTAGTGGTGTTTGTATTCCAATAAGTTCTAGACACTAAACCTTAACACTTCAGGCTGATGAACCTCATATTATATTATTTTATTACACTTTATTTCATATGATCAGCTCATCATAATTTACAAATTAAATTTTTAGACCATTCTCGAATCCTCGGCTAAATTTCTACAACAACTAATAACATAAGAATTCATTAGCTGAGGTTTGACCTTGTTTTAGAGCCATTTAGGCCTTCATCGCTGGACCTAAAGTTTGGATAGCAGAAATTCATATTAAAAATGTGTAATAACTCCATTAATACAAATGATATGACAATGAAACTCATATTTCATGCCTATATGTCTAAGATGAACCTCCACATATGAGATTAGAACAATCTGATCACATAATACCAACTTATTAAAATTAGCAAGCTCCTAAAAATAGAAACTCTACACTAGAATACCACTTATTGAAAACACAAAATTAGAAAATTTGGAATAAAAATATTTGTGTGTGATGTAAAATTTCCCTTAGATGCAAGATGCTTGTATATCAAACACCTGAGTTAATTTGAGAAGTGACCTTGTCACATTTTAAGTAGTTAGTGGAAAGACAAGTATGCCAACCTCCTCCCTTGCTAACAATGATGAATCCTCTACAAGCCTCTCTTTTCATTTGACCAAATATGCCTCATATGTTATACTCCTTTCACTTCTTCCAACATGACTATCTAGTATCTCCTCAATCTCTTTTGTAGCTAAAGTAGGTGCCAAAATACACCATTGTGCTTCTAAAATTCATCTTCATCACTTCCTTCATAAAATACTATCAATTATGAAATGTTGAATATTGGTGAAATATTTAGTTCAACTAACAACTCTACTTCATAAGCATTTCTAGAATCATGCCTTTTAATTATTTTGCATGGTCCAAACTTCTTCATTTTTATCTTATTATATGTACCAACTAGAAATCTCTCCTTCCTCAAATAAATAATGACATCATCTCTAATATGAAATTACTTATACCTCCATTTTACATCTTCCTTAGCCTTAAAATATTATTTATCCTAGTAATGTGCTTCTTTTCCTCCTCATTGATGTTCTTCAAATGTGCACTAAATTTTTTTTCTTTAGTACTACTTATTTCTCCTTTATCAAACTACCCCAATTCAAAAGCATTTTTGGGGCTACTCCCATATATAATCTAGAATGGTGATTTACTAGTACTCTTATTGACATCATTATTGTATGAAAATTCTATCTATGGTAAAATGAGATCTCATCCTTATGGTTTGTCTCCAACCAAACATCTCAAAAAATTTCCCAAACTCTAATTCATAACTTCTATTTGTCCACTAGTCTATAGGCGATGTGATAAACTAAACCTCAAGTTTGTTTTTAACTTTTTCCATAAAGTATGCTAGAAATACCCAACAAATTTGGTATCTCAATCAAAAACTATACACTATGGAGGACCATGTAGACTCACCACTTCTGTAAAAAATAACTCTGCCACATGAAGACCAACACTTGTCTTCTTGTAGGGAATGAAATGTGTCAACTTTGAAAACCCATTGACCACCACAAATATAGAATTGTGCCATTGATGTTTCTTTGGTAAACCAAGAACAAAAGTCCATGTTGACATCTTCTTATGGATTCTTGAGTATAGGTAATGGATGATACAACCCCATATATTTATTGGCTCTATTTTCCATCTAATATACTTTGCAACTTTATACAAAATTATTGGCATGTTACTAAAATTATGGCAAATAATAGCTCTTAGCAACCAAAGCAATGGTTTTATCTCTAAAGTGTCCATCCAATCCTCTACTATGCTTCTCCTTGATGAGATTCTCTATCATAGAACTTATTGCAATGCACAACTAACTTCCCTTGAACATTATACCATCTTGGATTATAAAATTCAACCACTTTGTCCCATCAAGTGTAATAGGTTATGTACAAGCCTTCTAAGCTTCACCAAAATTAGGAACCTCTAGATATAAATTCTTGAGTTCCTTAAACCCAACCAGCTCAATTTGCATCCATGTTTGCAAAAGTTATCTTCTACTAAAAGAATCTACAACTCTGTTAAACTTCCAACCCTTGTCTTTCAAAAAAAATGTATAACTTTGAAAAAACTCAACCCATTTCAAATGCATTTAGTTTAATATTCCTTGAATATTCAAATATCATAAAGCTTGATGATTAGAGTACAAAACAAACTCCATAGAAAGAAGATAGTTTCTCCACTTCTTTAATGCCTAAACATTAGCATACAATTCTTGATCATAAATATAATACTTTCTTTTGGCATCATTCAACTTCTCACTAAAATAAGCAACATGTCTACCTTCTTGGCCCAAAATAGGTTTTATTATAGTACCACTGGCATCAGAGTCTAGTTGAAACACCTTATTAAAATCTTGAATTCATAAAATAGGATGGTCTATAACTTTCCATTTCAATAAATGAAAACTCTTATCTTCTCCTAATCTCTAGTTAAATTATTTCCTTTCTCCTCTGATTGTTTTAGTCAAGGGTCCACACATACTACTATAATCTATGATGACCTTTCTATAAAAACTAGTTATTCCATGAAAATATATTGCCTCATTCATACTCCTTAGAGTATATCATTCAAGGATAACCTTCACTTTCTTAGGGTCCATTTTTAGACCTTCTTCTAAAAATACAAATCATAGGTAGATGAAATCTTTCACAAAACTACACTTCTTCAAATTTATCAGCAAATTTTCTTCTCTTAATTTATCAACCACCTTACAAATTTCTTAATAAAGATAAAAATATTATATTGATAAACAATGAAAAACTTACCTAGAAACTCCTTTAGAACCTCATTCAAGAGCTGCATGAAAGTGCTTGGTGCATTGGCTAGCCCAAAAGGCATGACTAATCACTCGTATAATCCTTTCATTGTCTTAAAGAAAATCTTCCACTCATCTCCTTCTCTGATGCAAATTGGATGCTATCCACTTTTTAGATCTATCTTTGTAAAATATATAGCTCTACTCAAATAGTCCATAATAACATCCATCTATGTGATCTTGTTGATAGCTCAAGAATCTATGCACATCCTCTATCATCCATTCATCTTTGGTGCCAATACTACTAGTACAAAACATGGACTCAAAATCTCTCAAAACAACCCCTTTTATAACAACACTTGAACTTGTCTATTCAACTCCTCACTTTTTGCTGGTGTTATTCTATACACTACCTTGTTTTGCAAACTAGCCCCTAAAATCAAGTCTATCCAGTGACTAATCTTCCTTACTAGTGGTTATCCATCTACTACGTTTTTAGATATAGTATGTGGAAACTCCTTCAACAATTTTTTATATACTATAGGTACACCTCTTCTACTTCTTCTTTAATATCTTTTGGAATTACAAAAAAATACATATGATCATGCCTCATACCATTTAGGAACTTCTTTCCATCAATAAAAGATATTGTGGCAGCATTACATACCTTTTCTTCTTTGTCCTTCAATGGCTTCAACTTCTGTTTCACTCCATCATTTTTCAAAGCATAGGTATTTGCATGCCTATAATGTACAACATATTTTTCAAACTTTCATGCCCTACCTAGTAATATATGACATATGTCTATAGGTAAGATATCACAAATCACCTTATCCTAGTAGCTTCCAATCTTTAACTTTACTAGGCACTACTCATTAACCATAACCTTGTGGTTATCCTAAACCCATGAAATATGGTATGGATGTAGTTTTTTTTGCCTCTTGAGATTTAACTTCATGACCATCTTTTATAACACCAAATTGTCAATACTTTCACTATCAATGATCACATAACAACAATTACCTTCACATTGGCACCTTGTGCAAAATGTGGTCCTCCTTTGATCAGGTTCATTGTCACCACTCAACATGACCCTTTTGTTGATTGAGACTTCTCCTCTTTCAACATCTTCAAATTGTGAGGATTTGACATCTTCATCAACACACATAATTTTGGCTTGGCCTTTAGATCTCATATTTTTCCTTGGCACTGAAGACGTTAAAATTCCATATGCCCTTCTTCTCCATAGTAAAAATAGGTTCCATAAATCCTACCTCTACTAGATCTTTTCCCTCTTCCTCTTCTTCCTCTTTGATCTCTATCATTCTAACCATGGAAATGATTTTTTCCCCTTTTATTCTGATTGCTACTAGGTAAAAGCATAGATCTATGTCATCGTTTATGTTATCAAAAACCTATTTTGGTCAAATCTCATTTCACTATCAAAACTCAATTTTTTCAAAAACTAAAAATACTCTTTTATAGATATCATATTCAATATCATCATTATATAAATTTTTGAGTGTTTTGATTAGTTATAATATGTTATAATTTTAAAATATTATAAGTTGATATTTCAACATTTTAGAAGATTCTCCCTCAAAAAAGGAGAAAAAATAGTAAATCCTATCAAAAAATTAAAAAATTATATTTATCTCTAGAGGAGAGAGTCCCCTTCATGAATATGTAATTCTTTTTCAAGAAGGTGTAGATTTGATAAGGAAGTTTTGACGGGAGGGAAAAGCTGTTGGATTCTGATAAGGTCAAGCTTGAGTACTTATAAAAAAGAAAATATACATAAAAATAAATTATTTCTTTTTTTGTTCCCTAGCTATAGATGTCATCTATAAGATATTTTGAAATCAGAACAAAAAAGGTGATTTTCATATACTTTTTTGATGGGAACTACACCCTATATTTTTTATAGTTAAAAAAGGGACTTCAAAATAAAATAAAATGAATAAATTATTACTCAAAAGAATAATAAAAATTATAGCCATAAAATTCATCCAATTCTACACATTTCATTAGTTTACATCATCTTCAAATTCTAAACACAAATACCATTTTTTTTGTCATTAATGTTGAACTGTCACACTCTAATATCATGTTTCTTTATGAAAGGTGATACAAGGTTGTGCTTTTAACCTACTACTAGCCTCATCCTTATTCTTTTGATCATAATTTTAACCTCTCATAATCCATAGGAATGAATTATAACTTCAATTTATCTATCATCTAATTCCATCTATTGATTTTATGTTTCTCTCTTCTATTTTGCTTTAATTGAATCTCCTAATCCTTGCATGACCCTTCATTTTGGCTTTCACAAACTTGACCCTATTAGGATCTTCAATATCTTCATACTCAAAATATTCTTCTAATTCATTGATCCAATTGATCAATTCCTATGGGTTGAGATTTCCTAAAAATGTGAGAGCCTCAAACTTAGGTCTTTTTCAAAGGTTGTAAATGACCCTAAAATTATTTTATTCTTCTAGATTCAAAATTTCATCTTCTTCCTAATCAATGTGTCCTTCCATTTTTCTATCATCATCACTCTCATCTCTTACAATAAGATTCATCCATCTATAGATTTATTCTTGTAATTCTTCAATTTGTCTATGGAGGGCTCTAACCTTAGATGTAACACCTCTAGCACCACTCTATCTTCATGGAAATATTTTGTATTTCCATTGAAACCCTAGTAAAAATTGCCTCACAATTGGTGATTTATCTACACACTTAGCCTGAACCATAGTCTTAGTGCAAACTACTTCATAGTCGGTGATTTTTTTACACACTTAGGAATTCCTACTCTAATACTACTTGATGAATGGTCATCCCCTTAATACCACAACACAAAAAAATAAACAAAGAAACACACAAAAAATTTGAGAGAGTAAAATATGGGCTTCTTATTATTGCTGCAAATATAGAATTACAAGATCTCAATATGCAAACCAACATGGCACCTTTCTTACAAGAGTCTGTAAGACAAAGCTATGACTTTCACCCAAAACTTCCCTAGACAACCCATAGGTGTTTCTTATAAAGGCATTTTCACCACCCAAGAAGGTTCTAGACACTAAGACCTAACTCTTAAGGCCAACCAAGCTCATATTATATTATTACACTTTATTACATAGGATTGGATCAAGACAATTTATAAATTACATTTTTGGATGGGTTCACTTTTAGAGACCATAACTAGCAATTCATTGACCTGATGGGCTATTATAACCCCATTCCAAAATCCTCAAATAAATTTCTACAATAAGTGATGGTGGAAGCATTCTTTAGTCAAGGTTTGACCTCATTTCAAATCCATTTAGGCCTTCATTTCTGGACCTAAAATTTTGAAAGCAAGAATTCATACCAAAAATCTATAATAATTGCACTAATACATATGATATGACAATGAAACTCATATGGAAGGATGATATGCATAAGATGATCCTCCACATCTAACATTAGAATGATCTAAGTACATAATAAAAGCTTACTAAAATTAGAAAGCTCTCTATAAGGCTCCTCCTTGTATGTACTTATTTAAATATGATTTTTTCTAGTATATTCTTTATAGGAGATTTGAATGGATATATGAGCATAACAAGGCAATGGTATCGGGAAATATTTTTTTTCTTTCTAGAAACCATGTAGAGGACATAATGATAAGTTATGGCCATCTTATATATAATAAGTATGATGATGGATATGAATTAATATTTTATGGTTTAGTTGTCCTAATAGAAATTGAGATTAGTTGATACTTTCATGTTTTGATACTCTATGAATCGAGACTTACTACATTGTTCAACTATTTAAACATTGATTTGTACTAACAATGATATAAGGTCTTTCACCTTATGATGATGATGTTAATTATGGTACATTAATGATTAGGATATATGCACTCAGACAGTTCAGTATTCTTTATTGATGATGTTTATGATGTTTTGGGTGTGCGCATGCATTATGATGGTTATTTTAGTATTTTAGTTCAAACTGATGAATATGTTATGATGATTCAATTATGAGATTAGTGGTGATTAAGTGTGTGTGTGTATAAATGAGAAGGGGTTATAAAAATAAAAGTTTAACATTTTAATCCATGTGATTATGCAAATTTTCTTTAAATATATGAATGTGATGTTATCAAACTATTGATATTTGAATTGAGTGTATAGAATAATTAAACATGGAATTTATCAAAGAATTGGTAATTGACTTTATGTTCAAATTGTAAGACTAAGGTTGAATCCAATAAAGTGATTCAAACCTCATTATCAAGTATTTAATTTGTATTGTAAATTATATGTATGTGTATCATTCTATATATTGTGACATGTGGAATGTTATGTAAAGGTAAATCTTATGGTGTCACTTGATGCATGTTATATATTTATATGTGTATGGACATGTCAATTTATGGTTAGCAGAGTAACCCATTAATCTAAGACCGAATAGTTAGTAGCCTAAATTAATTCTCCTTAATTAGGGTTTAGTGGATAGGTTACATCCTTAGGGTTTTTCAAGAGAAAATATTTCAAGCCACTTGTATAGGACATAAATTGATCCTAGAAGCCAAATTTAATGTAATTCAAGTGAACAAGTTTTATATGCATGGGTTAAGAACCTTTACCACCCTTCTAGAATTTCCTAGAAACATTTATGTCCCCTAAAATATCCGAATTTCCCTTTCTTGCAAAAATGGATCATCTCCATAAGTTTACCAAAGGTCACACTCCTTCTAAGTGGTTTTGTGTATGATAGGGGTAAGTGGGAAGACCATTGGAGGCATAAAGTCAAGATTAGAGTTATTTTTGTTTTGGGTAGATAAGTTTGGAAGTTGTTTAGAGTCCCTTTAAAGAGTTGAAGGTTGTTCATCCATTCTCTACATTTGAGAAGTCAAGTTTGGAATTGCAAGAAGGAGAGGATTTAGCTCATCTCAAAATTTGTTGCCATAACCTTTTTGAAGGTAAGTTCTCCATTGCCATGGTTATGCTCTTTTGTTCATTACTTGTATGTGTAAAATTCTTGTATATTGTAGCATTTTGTGTTTGTATCATGTGAGGGATGGGTATTGTGGGATTTTACTTCCTTTATTTTATGTTTTTCTCTTTTTTTTTTGGGGAAAGTATGAAGGGTGTGTTGGCATTATTCACCCTCAGATAGGGAATAAGTGACCATGTATGGGAGGAGCACTTAGTTGGACTCTAGGTTAGTGTAAAGTCTCTTCTCATGATGAGAAGAGGGAGGAAGCAAGGTGTTATGGGCCCTTGCTTGTAATTGGAAAAATGTGTTCATTTTGGAGAAATAAGGAGAGAAGTAAATGGAAGTTTTATGTGATTTGGTAGCCTTAGAAGAGGCATATAATTTGTGTTCTTGATTGAAATCTCTTACCTGAAAAAATCCACCTTCTCCCTAGTCATAGGTTCATTATGAAACATGTTGTGCATACCATAGATGAGATTTGTATGTTGTGTTATGTCATTGTGTTTGGGTTCTCAATGTCACTTGATCAGTTATTGGTTCTCCAAGCTTAGTGGGTGGCCTTTCAGGGCCTAGGATGGGAGGTGAACTCTCCATGGTTTTTCTTTGTGTTTTGTAGATTGCTTGGATAGGTTCTTGATGGAGCAACCTAGTTTTGGAGTCTTGATGATGTTCCTTGAGTCATCTTATATGGATATTTGTCCATTATTTCAATCTCTTGTGTATTTTTGCATTCATGTTTGAAGATGGAGTTATAAATTAATGATGATGTATGAAATAGATTCCAAATTGTTGACTGCAAATTCATTTATAAGGAAAAGTTTACTTAAGAAGGAAGTATATATGGTCTTGTTGTATTATTACCTTTGTGGCTTCATTTTGAGTTTTTCTCTTAAATCTAATGGAAAAGCACAAATAGCTACATGATGAATTTACTCTTCACTCATCCCCTTTTAATTTGAATTACAACAATGAAAATGAAAGATTGATATTAGTAAGCTCATGGTTTGTGCATAAAAGTATTAAAACCAAATAAAGATAGGATCCTAAGGTTTGTGATTACTTCAATACTCAATTTAATACATCTATTTCATTGTTCATTTTAAGTTTGAATGAATAGACTCACTTAATAAGTCTCTAAGAAAAAGAATACCTAGAAGAACTGATACATTTTATCCATGGATTTCCTAAGTTGTTAAATTGAGTTCTAAACCCTTGGAAATTAAATTTTTCATATAAAGTTTATGCTATCCTTATTTCTTCTCAATACTTACCTAATCTAAAAGATCATGTTAATGCTTCCTAGGGAAGGAAATAAAGGAAATAAGAGAAAGTTCTTCAAAATGCATATTTCCCATACATTACTTGGGAGAGCACATTTTCTCTCTGGAAAATGTATGAGAAAATATTATTTCCTCCAAAAGTGGAACCACATCTCCAAAATTTTGGGACAGGTCATAGAGGTATGGGTGCAAATTTTGAAAAAAAAACATATTTTTTTAAACTCCTTGCATTGGCTAGTGGGACCCAATCTTCTTCAAACTTAATCCAACCCCCGTTGTCACATTTTTACCATTTGTACCCTCCACCACATACATGTTGGCTTGTAAAAAAAATTGCAAAAAGAATTTGAGTGCTGCAAGCATTAATTCCTTCTCCCCTTTTTTTGGGTGACTACAAACCATTAATATGGCCCTACAAACATACCATATTCTTGAAAAATGAGATGAAGCCTAGGAATCCACCCATAAACCATTAGGATCATGTGCTTAGAACTCTTGCATGAAATAATGATTGGTTTAGAGGATATTTTAATCAAATTTATTGATTAGATTAGTAAGTGTAGGTTAGCTCTTGTTAGTGGGAGTCTTGGGAGATAGTTTGGATTAAGTAATTGTAGTTCATAAGTAATGTTTATGTTAGGATAGTTAGTAAAGATTAGGTGGTATTTATATTTTTTTTAAGTAGTTCTTTAAGGGGTGAATATTTAACAGGGTCATAACCACCTAGATGTGGAAGTGTACCTATAACTCTTGAAGATGAAGAACCTCACTCATTTGACTTCAAAAAACCTAACACAAATACCTTCAATCCTCCAAAAATACAAGGTAATTTGCATCTTAGTGACAACTCTGGCATAGATTATGGCATCATTGATGAAGAAATTGCTAGGGCTTGCCATGAAAAGACTTTTCAAAAAACCTTTAAACTTTTGGCAACCCAAGAAATTGTCAAATTTAATCCAAATTTTGAGGGACCTAAGTCCAAACATCAAAACAACCCAACATTTGAAAACATACAACTGATGATTAATTTGGACTTTGGAAAAGTTAAAACAACCTTTAGAATTTTCAAACACATAGATAACACCTATAATATCTCACCAAGAATCAATTGTCAAAATTCTCCAAAGTGCTTTTGAACACATTAATATCAATCCCTTGTTTGATGAACCTCCATCAATCAATGGCAACAAGACTCTTCCAAATATCCCAAAAGGACATTAAGAATTTACCTCAATCAAATAATACAACAACAAGATGTTCCTAAGGGGACTTGCACTCTAGGGATGCCAAATATACCTCCTTTGAAGGAAAATCAATAAAACACACCCTTGCTCCTAACTCTACCGACTATTATGACATCAAATGTTATGGAGCCCCCTATGAGTATACCATGTGAACCATCAATTGTAAAAATTCCTATTGACATACAAACGAATATCCTTATTGATATTCACCCATTCCCCAAAGGTATATGTCCCATTGCCAAATCAATATGATGTCCCATGGTGAAACATCTATTACACAAAAGTATCAAAACAAAGACCCAAACATGATGTTCACCTCTAAAGGACATAGCCAACTTACAAGACAATAATAACTTGCAATGGTACAAGGAATTAACATCCTTAATGCACAACAAGTCAAAATCCAATTAACATGCATATAACATATCAACAACAGCAAAAACAACCTCAAGTAGTGCAAGGACCCAACATCCCTAATGCAAAACCTAGTTTAAATCCACTTGACTTACATGCAACATACTAGAAACAATTCCAACAATAAGAAGCCATGTTTGCTAAACAACAAGAGAAACTTAAAAAATAGTTGCAATACCAAAGATGCCTAGAGAAATAAATTTTCTATTAACAACACTTGTTACAACAACCTCAATAGATACCTCACAAAAAAAATCACATACATGGTCTCACATTCAACCAATAGGGGTATCTCAACAACAACCTCAACAAAGGCACAACAACAACCACAAAAAGTGATGCAACAATAGCCCATGGTATAACCATTGTAATAAATACCTCAACAAGTACCACAACAAGTGCCCTGGAACATGTACCTACAAATCTTGAGGATTGAGAACATCATTCATTTGAATTTAGAAAACCTAACACAAATACCTTCAATCATCCAAATATACAAGGTAATTTGCACGTTAGTGATAATTTTGACTTAGATTATGGCATCACTAATGAAGAAATGGCTAGGGCTTACCATGATAATACTTTTCAGAAAAACGTTAAACTTTTGGCAGCCCAAGAAATTGTCAAATTTAATCCAAATTTTGAGAGACCTAACTCCAAACATCAAAACAACCCAACATTTGAAAACATACAACCGATGATTAATTTGGACTTTGACAAGGGAAAAAACCTTTGGAATTTTCAAACACCTAGATAACACCTATAAGATCTCACCAAGAATCAACCATCAAAATTCTCCAAAGTACTTTCAAACACATTAATATCAATCCCTTATTTGATGAGCCTCCATTAATCAATGACAACAAGACTCTTCCAAAATATCCCAAAACGATGTTAAGAATTTACATCAATCAAATAATGCAACAACAAGATGTTCCTAAGGGAACTTGCACTCTAGGGATGCCAAGCATACCTCCTTTGGAGGAAAATCAACAAAATGCAAGCTTACTTCTAACTCTACTGACTATTATGACATCAAATGTTATGGAGCCCCCTATGAGTATACCATGTGAAAAATCAATTGTAAAAACCCCTATTGATATACAAAGAAGATCCTTATCAATATTTCACCCATTCCCTAAAGGAATACATCCCATTTCCAAATCAATATGATGTCCCATGGTGAAACATCTAGCACACAAAAGTATCAAATCAAAGACCCAAACATGATGTTCACCTCTAAAGGACATAACCAACTACTGAGACAACAACCTACAATGGTATAAGGACTTAACATCCCTAATATACAACCAAATAAAAATCCACATAACATGCATACAACATATCAACAAAAACAAAAAAAAACTTCAAGTAGTACAAGGACCCAACATCCCTAATGCACAACCTAGTTTAAATCCACTTGACTTACATGCAATATACCAACAACAATTCTAACAATAACAAGCCATTTTTGCTAAAAAACAAGAGCAACTTAAACAATAGTTAGAATACCAAAGTGGTCTAGAGAAACACATTTCCTATTAACAAAACTTGTTACAATATCCTCAATAGATACCTCACAATAATAATCACATACATGGTCTCACATTCAACCAATAGAGGTATCTCAACAACAACCTCAACAAATGGCACAATAACAACCACAACAAATGATGCAACAAAAACCCATGGTACAACCATCACAATCAATACCACAACAAGTACCACAAAAAGTTCCTCAACATGTACCACAATAAGGTCCTTTATTTCTTTAACATGCTAACATACCTCCACCACCTAGTGACACATCACTCGAGTCTTTAGATATAGAAATGTTAGAGCATAGTAGACATGTTTCCCATCATAGCAAGAGATCTACTTGTAGACATAAAATACTTGAAGAAAGGACCATCATTTAAAACCCTAATGAGGGCTTATTACATTACTTCAAACAACTATCCAAACAAGTCAAGGCATTGGGAGTCTAGAAGAAACATGCTCTATAGACAGAAAGGGACTTACATCCTAAACCCTTTGACAATAGTCTATATATTCCTACATTCCCAAAACATTTTGAGGCACCAAGATTTGAAAAATATTGAGGAAAAGGCAACCTAGTTGACCACATTAGGGAATTTTGTGCCTCTTGTAATCAACTCAGTGATGCACCCACATATTTGATGAGATTGCTCCCTCATTCTCTTGATGGGCCTATACTCTAATGTTACTCCAAACATCCTAGTAACATAAAATTTTGGTCAGAATTAGTAGAAAAATTCATCTCCCACTTTGCATTCAAAATTACAAATAATCTGACACTTTCTAATTTGTGCTCAACTAAAAAAAAGACAAGAGAGCCATTCATCACATTCTTATTATGTTGGAGAAACCTAGTGAGTCAATGCTCATTGAATATCCTTGAAGAACAAGAAGTTAATTTATGTATTGAAAACCTAGTCCCTGATTTAATGTACGAACTTAAGATCAAAAGTCTGAGCACCATTACTAAGCTAATGAAAAAGGGATCTAGCATTGAAGATGCCTGTATCTGAAAAGGAATCCTCAGGAAAAATAATGAAAACACAAATACAAAATCATCTAATGACAAGGTGAAATTTTTATCTAAAAACAAGAATGCAACCAATGATGGTATTGTGGATGCATGAATGATCAATGTAGCACAACCTCAACTAAATCTAAAAGGTACAAACTCTACAAATTCATAAAATCCCAATCAACCACCACCTCAACAACAAACAACTGAGACTTCCATGTAGGATAGACTCCAAAGACATCCTAGAAACAAAGGCATGAAATTCACACCCTTGGGGATACCTCTTGAGATTGCACTTTAACAATTACTCAGTAATAACTTCTTGTAGTTACCCCTAATAAAAAATGAACCTTTAACTAAGGCTTCTTTGTGGGATGACAACAAATTCTATGATTACCATCACACCAAAGGATACAAGACCTCATAATGTTTTTAGTTGAAACATGAAATACAAGATCTTATTGATGATGATGTGATCAGAATTGATTAATCATTACTAGAATCTAATTCTGCTCATACTTTTTTTAAAGATCATTTGGGTAATCATGAAAAAAGAAATCCTCCATTTGAAACTATGATTTTCAGGTTACTTACACACATTGGATATGACTATACCATTAACTATTTCAATGAGTCTGAATCTCACATATCCACATTCTCCTTAAAAGATGAAGACCCTTGTTGTGTTGTTTCCACCTACCACCACTAGACTTGGATTACCTTACCTAGAGCCTTAGTTAGATCTACATTTATAGTTAGACCTACCACATATTCTAAACCTACAAACCCTAGTAGACTTGTTGATCCTACTTCTTCAGATTATAGCCTTGTCGACTAGCTTGTAAAAACCCTTGTGTAAATATCCATCCCAGATTTGTTGCATGCATTACCCTAACATTAGAAGGTCCTTGAAAAAGCTTTAAAAGAGTCCATAATACTAGATCAAATTGATGTTTCCTAGTTCTAGACCATGATTGGGAACCTATCTGCATTACAACATATCACCTTCTCACCCTGAGATATTCCTAAAGATAGACCATACCATAATGACGCTCTTTATCTTGAAGTATTTATCCATAATGCCAAGGTCAAATGTATCTTGATAGATGGAGGAGTGGGACTAAACATCAATACCCTTAAAGTTGTCAAGGTTTTGTGTTATTCTAAAGAAGATGTGGATCCATCTCAAAAAATCACAATAAAGACCTATGATGATGGTGAACACTTCTCCAAGGGTGTTATCATATTTCCCATAAGAGTTGGTTTAGCTACCAAGAATACATTATGATTACCTGGCTCTTCCAACCCACTATAAACTCAAGGCTACCAAGGACACAAAACTTTGGTAGATGTAGTCTTTTTCTTCACCTAGTGTGATTGCTTATGGGATTTCGACCATAGGGGAGATCACTAGGCAAGAATGCTTAAGGTACTCTTGTAATCACGAGATTGGTTACTCATCGCAAGGTGAGGTGTCTCGTAATTGGGAGCAAGAGGAACACTATGAACAAAAGCCCTATCTAAACACCCTAAGTTAGTAACTACCTTTTTTAGCCGCTCAACTTCTTGGTGCAAGGATCAATCCTAATGGACTACCCGGATCACCCCAATATTTTACACTCACCATCTATGTTCCCTTGGTCATGCTTATGGCATTTCCATGACAAAGCCAATATCTCTTGTGGGAAACCACTTGGTGTGAGGCAAAGGAGCATCAAGCGTGGGCCAAGTTGTTGAGTAATGAACCATGTCCTTTTGGTAGATATTGCTTGATGTGTTCTCGGATGTGGAGACCTATGAAAATCTTTTGAACATACACATGACGATAATTCTAGGGAATTCTTTTGAGACCTCACATATGCTTGTATCATGCAAGGTTGCTTTGTCGCTTGCTTTATTGTTTGAAGACTACTCTATGTGTCACTATCTTGCTCGGAAAGAAATTTCTTTTGAACAGCAAACTTGCTATGCTATCAATTATTGTCAAACTTTCTCAACCAAGTCAAAACATCAAGTGCAAACATTTTCTTGCGTTACTTACTAAGGGGGGTTTCATCATTTGGCTGTGATTTGTTATGTCTCTAGTGCTTAAACATGCTTAAAGTGGCTCTTTGGTCTTAGTGCTCTTGGTCTTTTTGTCTTCATGGTCTATGCATGCTTGCTAGTTATCCTTTTTCTAAAATGGTTACCTTGATTTCTTGACTACAATCTTGGGTTGGGAAAGTTGTTCACTTGTCACCCTGCTTGCTCTATCTATTTGGCTACTTGGGCATCTTGCCTAGCTATTGACTTGAGTCATTCATGTCATACGTTTCTTGGACATATTGTTTGACAAGTCACTTTAATCTCTCTCTACTATCTTGGCAAGTGAACACTCCACCTCCTATAGTTTCAACATCAAGTTATCTTCTAGGCTCTTTTATGCTTAGCTTTGCATCTAAAACTATGGGATCTAAACCTTGTGCTACCAAACTTCAATTGAATCTAGATGATCATGATATCCTCCATGTCACTAAAGAGTTTCAAGATCTATATGCACAATACAAAGAACTAGAAGAGACAAATGATCTTTCTTACCTTCATCTCTCTAAGCGCATGACAAAAATGAAGTCTAAACTTGAGAAAAGGTTAGAGGAGAAGATTGCATCATTACATGAATCTTCCTTAAGGTCTTTACATGCATGTGAGTCACCTTCTTTGAGGTCATCCTCTTCTTCTAGGTCTACATGCTCTACTTCAAGACATCAAATGTCTTCATCTTCTAGATCTAAAGACCTCTTTAGAGGACAAGCAAGTGATACCTACTTTGAGCCTATTCCAAAATTTCATGATGGACCTATATTTGACCAAGATAATAATGAAGACATGGATGCATTCTATTCACTTGAGAAACAACCAAAGGACTGTAGACATACTTTTGAGAGAAATTTTACTCCCTTGGGGAATTCTTATGATGACATTTTGAGAACACTTTTTGGCACCAAGCTCATCATGTTGCCTAAGTCTAGCTCCTATGGAAATCCATTCTTGGATATCTATTGTGCTTATCATCAGCATAATGGGCATAGTACTTTAGATTGCATTGAGCTGAAACATAAAATCCAAGATCTTATTGATAATGAGATTATTGATACCTCTAATGACTCATGTGATGAGGATACTTTTTTTGAGAAAGATCATATTAATGAACCTATGTCTAGTGATGGTTTCCTTGATACCTCCACTTCTTCCAATACTTGTGCATCTCCCAACACAAAGCTTTCCAACATGCCTCCATCAAATAAAGAACCTAATGCTTTCCACATTGACTATGTGTATCCTCAAGGGCTACCTCTAAAAGAAACTCAAGCTAACCTTCACTTGGTTGCAAACCTTTTCCATGCTACTAATCCTAAACATCCTCAACCTTCATGCAATACTATGCCTAATCTAAACACTACTTCATTCACTCTTCATTCTCCCTTGTCCTTAGAAGTGGCTCCATGTCAAGAGGACTCTCAAAAAGAAAAAGCTATAAATTTCAAGAAAGATCAAGATCAAGCACCCTTTCATCTTCAAAATTTCACCCCTCCATATCCTATGTCTTTTCCATCCCCCAAGTATGATGAAGATACCACTTCCATTATCTCTCTTGAGCTTACTGAAAATTATGAGAAAAGTTCTCTTCATATGCTATCCAAAGCTACTTGTCAAGATCAAAGCATCGCCTCATGTTCTACTTCTCCACATCCACTTCAAAATTGTGCTCAAGCTTCAAGTGCTTCTATTAAAAATGTTGTTCCTATCAAAGGTAAGCACTTATGAGTCTATTGATGGCTTTGACCATGTTGCTCATTCTAAAGATGTCGATATCCCTTCCCACTATCCCTTTGCATCTTCTAAATCAATACTTGGTCCTTATCCATCTAAGCTAAAGCATTCAAACCTTCCATCCATATTGGGGCCTTATGTTCCTCCATCTCCTACATTTACTCATAGCTCATTCCCTAGCTCTCCTATAATACCTCAAGATCAACAAAGACACTCATCCTTGATGACTTTTCACCCATCTATACATCTAAACCAATCATATCAGCCTTATTCATCCACAAATCCCAAGTCCTTTGGAAGTGAGAATAAACATAAGAATCCATTGAAAAAGAAAGATCACTATGTCCCATCTAATAGACATGTGAATGCTAAGAAGGAGAATGCACAAAAGAGACTGCAAAGGTGCACTATTAAGAGAGCTAAATCAAAGCAAATGTGGGTTCCTAAATCCATCATTGAAGAAATGCACTCTCAAGCACCCAAAGAACGAGGAAAATCTAAAGCTATGTGGATTCCCAAGTATCTTTTAAAAGACTTGAATATTGAAAATACTTCAAAGTTGACATTCAAGCTTCCAAAGGCTTCCATTCTATCTTCTTCCAAAAATCTTCCTAAAATTATTCCAAAGCCTTCCACTCCACTTTTTGCCAAATCTCTTCTACCACCTCATACATCTAAACCTCAAGCTACTTCGTCCATGATTCCTCCATCATTCCAATACCCTTCAAGGTGTGTGTCAATGTTGATCTTGTCCAATATTTCAACTACCCTCATGAAATCCTCTAAAGATTACACTTACTTTCTATACATGAACTCGTATCCTCAATATATTCTTCCTACTACCATTTCTCTTTCATCACCTTATCAACATCTTTGAGCATACCTTTCTATGGTCTTGGCTTATCATGACTTATCTTTCTTATAGGAGCACTATTTACATTCAAACAGCTTCAGCTCTTTGTAAAAATTCAAAAAAAAAAAGAAGAAAAAATACAAAAAATGAAAAAAATGAAAATGTGCCTTAATGAAAACCACATCTTGTGGCACCTTGGCAGAAAAAGTAAAGAGAAATAAATTTACCCTATGGTGAAAACTACTTCTTGTGGCACCTTAGATAAGTACCATGATGAAAACCTGGCAAATAGGCATCATGCGTAATTCTTCCATCATCCATCTATCCCTTCTTCTCTCTTTGATCTTGACAATGTTGAGCTATCTTTGCATATTGGCTATCTTATTAGATTTTCTATTGTGCTCTCCCATTCACTCATAGCCTCTATCCTGAGCTTTATCCTTATTGCTCTATCCCATTGCTATACTATCTAGTTGACCCCTTGGTCTTGATCGTAATAAATGAAACATGGTTCTCATAGGTCTCTTGACATGGCTACTCTTTTGGACTACACACTTCATGCTATCTCACTTGTTGGCTTCATTGCTTATCCTACATGCTATCTTTCTCATTACTTCCATTGCTTATCCAAAACATGCTTCATATGACTATTTCACCTCTTTCCCTAGCTTGGGTACTCTTGAGGAGTCAGTCCTTGAGGATCACTTTTACTTGCTTCATAGTTTTTTCTTATCCATCTTTGCTTATCCACTGGCTTGTTTCTCCATCATGTCCTATACCTTGCTAGACATTGGGAGAAAATGATGTGATCTTGCTTGAGAACTAGTGATCTCTAAATTATTCTAAAAATTTCAAAAAATCATATATGATGCTGAAAAATCCTAAAAATCAGGAAAAGTTCTGAAAAAAATCTATCAAGTGGTGAAAACTTAGAAACAGGTGCTACTTCAAACCCTCGCACCTATGTCTATCAATCTCAATCACCTATTTTGATACACATTTCCTAGCATGGAATTGTTTCTTGTCCTCATCTTGGGGGCATAACTACTTAGCCTTTTTGAGGTATTCTTGTGCATTTGGGTTTCTTTGACAACTCACAAAATAGTGTTTCTCAACACTTCCCCCACCTTGACATCTAGTGTTTTTCAACACTTTTCAGATAGTTTACCTACAGTCTCCGATGTTGCGATATTTCTCACTATCATAATTAAGTCTTGAAGAAATGGTCAAGTGACTTACACACATGCACTTTAACATTTAAACGACTGAGCTATGCTGATCTTTATCTACTTTGTGTGCTATCTATGATGATTTCTTTTCCATGTGTTCCCTCCCTAATAGTCTTTCAAGGATGTCATTGACTAGAAGACTGGGGGCATGGGACATATTTTCTTGATTTCTGCTTGTGGGTATACTTTTGTTTGTCTATAGTGTTGTAAGCATTTATGTTGGTCCTATTCAACACGTTGACTTACAAATGTATCATCCTTGACTGTTTTGCAAGACCACACTCAGGGTTTATCCTGGCACTTATGCCTTGATACAGGTGTAATCTTGCTAAATTAAACTTAGAGAATCTAATCGCATAGTTATCTTGACTTACATGTCTCTGATGCTTAGATTGGATTTTCACATACCTATCTGATATCGATCATATTCATATCCTCATAGTTATACTAGTGATAGTTGTATGATCTCATGATGTCCCTAATAAATGCTCAATGATGAAATTAAGAGTCTAAATGTTATGCACTTCTTGTTGGTAAACCACTTTTCATATTAGCTTGCATTTTAGGTTCATTTTCTAGCTTAGTCTTGCATTCTTGCATATGGAGAGAGCTCTCACTTCATCTTTTTGTGGACATATCAGCTAACTCCTTTCATATATTTCTTTATTTTCTTCTTGTTCATGTCTTTTTACCTTCTTAATCTTTCACTTCATCTCTTTTCTATCTTATCATCACATTATATAAATTTTTGACCTCTTAAATAATTTCAATATCCTAGATTCATTTTTGGGATCGAAATCCAAATTCGAGTTCATCTTGATGGTCAAAATTGTCTTTTAAAATTCTACTTTCTTCTGAGCAGTTAGCTGACCTTTTGAGGTCTAATCTCTGAATCATCATGGGGGCATCTTCATTTCTTCATGTCTTCATCATTTCCATACTTCATATCTACTTCAATTCACTATTTCATGTCTAAAATCACCTTTCTACTCTTTTTGACCTAATTTTTATGATATATCCTTCAAGGCCAACTCTAGTCAAACTGGGGCATTTTATCAATTTTTTTTATAGTCATTCTTGAGTTCTAATCATCTATTTTTCATCTTGGACATTTCTATATTCTAATTTTCTCATGTCTAGCCAATTTTTGCATCCCCTTACCTCATTTCAATTTCGATCCTGAGGGGGCAAAAATACTTTATCATTGATTGCCATAGCTATCTATTTCTTAGGAGCATTTGTTTGATCTTCTCACTTGCTCTCACTCTATCCGCTTTTCTAGGTGTTAACATTTTTCTTGAATTCTAACATTGTTCTCTTCTTAATATTCAGTACTACCATTATTAGGTTGTGCATTCAAGACTTGCTATCTATTTCTGCATTTCATTCTTTGGAATCAGATATCTATATCTATCATCACCTACTTGACTTTAATTTTCTTTGACTTAATGTGTTCCCAAATCGATCATGCATTAATCAAAAAAGGGCAAATGTAATCACCTAAAAATGGTCATCTAGACTATTAGCCCCATTTTCAACATTTTGGCTAAATTAATTTAATCACTTACCTAAGCCAAATTGCTAATAATCAATTTATTTGATTATAACCTGAAGTTTGACTATGCTATCCTAAGTTCATTATTTGATTAAAAGAACATGTCCCCTTTTAATTAAATAAAACACCCCATTCTTCTAACCCACTTAAAGTGCACACATAAAGTCCTTTTTCTATTTTGCAATTAAAAGAAAAAGCTTTGTGACTTTTGTCTCATATGACAAGTCAACTTATATTTTATTGGTTGACTTGTGTGTGCACATGGATCACTCCTCTTTTCAAATTCCACCATTGATCATCCACCATCTTCATCTTGATCTCTACCATCTGTGCGATTTTAAAAGGGAGAGAGCTTTCCCCCTCAAATCATCAATCCTCATTTTGAATATTGTTATGCTGCAGGTTTTCTAATAGATTTCTTTGGAGCTTTGTGGAGAACTTCTATTTCTTGTCTACATTCTCTCATCCATGGCATCATGGCACTCTAGCTTAGCTTAGCTTTCACTTTTACATGTAGCTTAATCTCACATAGCTTAATAATGGTATTGTAACACTCTCATACATATTTTAGCATAGCTCCACTTTGCATCTCATTCTAGCTTAATCTTCATTTACATTGCATTCTTGAGGAACTCCTTGGGACATTTGCATTCTTGCATCTTGTCTTTGGAACCTCCCATTGCATGGTTTACTAGTAAGAAGAGTATCTTTAAGGCTCATCTAAGAGCCCTTGAACTTGAAATACACTCTCTTGCACTCCGTGGATAGGGAGCTCTAAGTCAGCATCCAAGCATTCCAAACTCATGAAATTGTTTGGATAGAAGGGTTTAGAGTGGGACACTTTTGAGTGTACAATCAACATGATCTTGCTCAAGAGAAGCATCTTTATTACATAGGTCTTTAGGAATATCAACATCAATGATTCCATCATCAATAAGATCTTGAATTATACATTTAAATGCAATATAATCTTCAATTTTATGAGCTTTTCATATATGGTAGCCACAATAATGATCATCTATCCACCAATAAGATTTTACCACCGGTTCATAAAGTGTAGAAAATTTGTATGGTAAAGTAATGATCTTTTTTGCAACTAAGGTCTCAAGCACCATGTCATATGAAAAATCCCAAAGGAGTAAATTTTTCTCAAAAGTATGTCTAAAACCATTTTTGTCATTCTCGTCTTGGTCAAAGATAGGCCCATCATGAAATATTTGCATATTCTCAAAGGAGTTATTCTCTCTCAAGAGGTCTTTGGATCTATAAGATAAAGACAATTGATGTCTTGGAGTAGAAGATGTAGACCTTGAAAAAGAGAAACTAGCAGGTAAGTCTAGATATTTTTTAATGGCAAAGGAGAACACATAATCATCTAGACTTGATTGAAGTTTGGTGACACAAGGTTTGAAGCCCATAGTGGTTTTGAAAGCATATAAAAGGAAAGAATAATTAAGGCTCAATTTGATGGATGTGTCCCCTTTTGTTCAAAGTGGGGAAGGTTCTAAACATTCAAGCACATCAAACACACCAACAACCTATTCAAGTTTCTATAAGGATGCACAAGCAAAAGAATGAGGTCCTGAATGGTGGCTCATAGCTCTCTATTCATGGAGTGCAAGGGTTTGTAATGGAGGCCCTCAGTTTAACCTAGTTCATGCCCATGTAAGTTCTATTGGATATAATTTTTCAATTGTTTATTGTCTTTGATGTTACACAAATGTCATAGCAGTCATCAATTGGTGTCTACCGAGCTCAAAAGGTCAGCAAAGCAAAGAACAGTGTCTACCAAGCTCAGAAGGTTAGCAAAGCAAAGAACAGTGTCTACCGAGCTCAGAAGGTCAGCAAGGCAGTAAACAGTGACTACCAAGCTCAGAAGCTCAGCAAGGCAATAGACAGTGTCTACCGAGCTTAGAAGGTCAGCAAGGCAATAAACAGTGTCTACTGAGTCCAAAAGATTAGTAAAGACAGTTTGCAGTGTCTACTAAGTAGACAGTTGATTATTGATCTTTCGAGGTAATCAAAGAATTTTATTTCTTACCAAGTTAACTCGGTAATCAAAGAAAATATGACAGAAACAATTCTTATCGAGCTCACTCAGTCATCAAAGAAAATTTGGAAGATTTAGTTCTTATCGAGCGAACTCGGCAGCCAAAGGATTTCAAGAATATTGTAATGTTAACTGAGTCAAGAAGATTAACTCTAGAAATTTTTGGAAGCAGTATTTACTGAGTAGGGTCGGCCAGTAAAGGACATTTATTTGTTTAATAATAATATATGTAGCTGACTGATGAATCATTTATTGGTAAATGTAACATGTAAATGAGCCGACTTGACAATCTGAATGGTATAAGTAAGAAGTCGAGTTGTGAATTCAAAGATGTATGTGTGGAGATGTGAGAAGTTAATATGATATAAAGACTAATTATTATGGAAATGAATTTGAAAGATGATCAGAGATCACTAAGGAGTAGCAGAGCCATATCTGATCAAGGAGGATCTAATGATGCTGAACAGAGACCTTTATCTAGCAAGTTCAGTTGCATCTTGTTCAGGTCAATTCATTGTTGCTTTCTAAATATTGTAGTAGTGATTCCAAATCTCTTAACAAAGTTGGTTTAATAGCCATTTTGCAAATCCTCTAACAAGGTGACAGTTCAGTTGAATTTTTCTAAAGACCTCTAGCAAGGCCACTCCTAACAAGGTGATTAAATCCTCTAACAAGGTCACACCTAATAGTGTGTATTTTAACTTTTAACAAGGTTGGCTCCTAACAAGGCTCACTTCAGAAGAGTGAAAAAATTGGTGACTAGTTACTTGGTGGTTTTTTCCATATTGGGTTTCCACGTTAAATCTGGTGTCTCTTGTGTTCATTTATTTAACCTTTGCATACATATTAATAACTATGAATGCTAGATGATTAGTAACTAGTTAATCTAATGAGTTACAGTATTCATGCACTGTTTACCAAGTATCAGCAATAAGTAAGCATTATAGACATCTAAGGGATTGTTGGAATTGTTTTTTGTAACTGATTAACCCCCCCCCCCCCCCACTCAGTTACTCCATCTATAATTCCAACAATTGGTATCAAAGCTTTTGGTGCTTGCAGGATAAGATTTCAAGGATCTAAGCCAAAAGTCAAGATGTCTTATAAGAGAAAAATTTGAAGACTTAACAGGGACAACTTTTTAGCATGGCAAGGATTGATGAGACTTCATCTAGCCTCTATTGGAGATACAGGATTAAAATACCTTGATGAAAAATATGTAGAACCAACTAGTACACTATATGTCAATGATATTGTTGAAAAGAAGACTCACAATATTATGATGATAGATATAGCATCTGCTTTGAGTTATGAAGAATTTGATGACATCAAGGACTGCAAATCTGCCTTTGAAATATGGGAAAAGCTAAAAGAAATCTATGGAGGAGATGATAATGTAAGAAGAGCTAAAGAAAAAGGTTTGAGAGGACAATTTGATCAAATGAGGATGAGAGAGGATGAAAACATTGCAAAATATGTTGAAAGAGTCAAAGCATGTGTTAGTGCAATCAAAGCATTTGGAGGAGATATCAAGGAGGAGACAGTCATAAATAAAGCTCTTAGAACTCTACTTCCCATTTATGCAATCAGAGTTTCTGCAATTCAAGAAAGAAGATGTGAAGCAAATCATAAGATAAATCTAGAAGCCATAGTTGGAAGATTGACTGCATTTGAGCTAGACAACTTTGACAATTATGTGCCAGCTACCAAAAATGTTGAATCAGCATTTGAAGCCAAGCCTTCACTCAAAGAAAAAGGGAAAAAGATCAAGGATCTACAATTAGACAGTGATGAAGAATCTGAATAGAGTTCAGATAGTGATCTTGAAGTGGTTGAAGCTCTACTAGCAAGGAAATATTCTAGAGGCAAAGGAAAATACAAAGGTAAGATTCCTCTAATCTATTTTTCTTGTGAAGAAATTGGACATATTACTACTAGGTGCCCAAATAAGCAGAATAAAGATTAAAAGAAAGGTAACAAGTACAATGGAAAAAGAGATTTCAAATCATTCAAGGATAAAGGTAAGAAAACATGTTTTATAGCTAAAAATTTTAATGATTATGATGATGAAGAAGAAGATGAAATTGTTTACATTGTTGTGAAAGATGAGTTTGATAATGATGAGGAAATTGCACTAATTTCCCATATGAGCAGAAATGATACATGGATCATAGATAGTGGTTGTTCTCATCACATGACTGGTGATAAAACTAAGTTTGAACACTTTATAGACTATGATGGTGGCAATGTAATATTTGGTAACAATGAACCTTGTTGTATAAGAGGAAAAGAAAAAATCTCTCTAACCAAGGAACTTGTGTGTAATAATGCATATTGGGTAAAAGGACTAAAACACAATTTTTTGAGTGTGGCACAGCTACTCAATAATGGATTCAAGGTAGAATTCATGCATGGAAAAGAAAGATTGTTGAATGAAAAAGGAAAATTGATTGGATCAGACACTCAAACAAAAGGTAACTTATTTTATCTTGAACTTGGTGAATGTTCATGTTTCATTGCTCAAGCTGAAGAAAGTTGGTTATGGAATAGAAGGTTGTGTCATGTAAACTTTGATAATTTAGTAAAGATAAGTAAATTCAAGAAAGTAAGAGGCATTCCTAAAATCAAGAAACTTGAGATTGGTCTATGCAAAAATTGTCAAATTGGAAAAATGGAAAAAACAAGTTTCAAAAGCAAGAACTATCACTCTGAAAAAGTTCTAGAAATTGTGCATACTGATTTGTGTGGACCTATTGGCATTGAAAGTTATACTGGTGAAAAATATTTCATTCTTTTTTTTGATGATTATTCAAGAATGATGACTATCATGTACCTTAGAGAGAAATCAGAAGCGTTTGAAAAGTTCAAATGGTATTTGGCCAGAGTAGAAAAAGAAACAGGCAAAAGAATGAAATGCTTAAGGTCTGACAGAGGTGGTGAATTCATTTGACATGAGTTCAATAATTTTTGCATTGAAAGAGGAATCAAAAGATAGGTTTTAGCACCTAGAACTCCAGAACAAAATGAAATAGCAAAAAGAAGGAACAGATCTATAATAGATTCTGTAAGAACCTTATTGATTAAGAAAGGCATTTCAATCAAATACTGGAAGGAAGTTATCACCAGTACAGTTCATACTTTGAACCAAGTACAGCTGAAAAAGGACTCATTCAAAAAACTTTATGAATTATGGTATGGCTACAAACCCAATGTAAGTTATCTAAAGGTATTTGGAAGAAAATGTTACATTTTGAAAGAATCTAGAAAAGGAAAATTTAATGTAAAAAGTGATGAAGGAATATTTTTGGGATACTCTTGCAAAAGCAAAGCATATAGATGTTTGAACTTATCTACACACAAAGTTATAAAAAGTGCACATGTGAAAGTTGATGAGTTTGCAGAAAGAACATAAGAAGAAAGCAAGAAGGAACCTGAAGACTACAAAAGATTTGTTTACGTTGAACCTGATATAATACCAAGTATACCTATCAATCAGGAATCTTCAACTCTCGAGTCTTCATTAATCGAGTCACAAGAAGTTCAAACCGAGTTAGCATCTACTGAGTTTTAAGAACCCGAGTTGCAAACAGTAGCTACCGAGTTAGCATCTATCGAGCCCGAGCAAATAGAATCAAAACCAAAAGTTGAGATACATAAGGATAATAATGTCAGTCATTCAAAAAGAAAGGAGCCCATGTTAGCCAAATATGTCAAAAAGCATCATGCACCAGATCAGATCATTGGTGATAAATTAGAAGGAATAATGACAAGAAGTAAGTTGAAAGGCACTTGTTTACTTGTTGATTTTGAACTTAGAAATATCAAAGATGCACTAGACAATGAAAGTTGGATTGAAGCTATGAATGAAGAGATAGAACAAATAGAGAAAAATAAGACATGGACTCTTGTACCAAGACCCAAAGACAAGAATTTGATAGGAGCAAAGTGAGTATTCAGAAATAAACTAAATGAAGATAGTAAGGTGTCAAGGAACAAAGCTAGACTAGTATGCAAAGGATATTCTCAAGAAGAAGGTGTAGACTATGGAGAAAATTTTACTCATGTTGCAAGATAGGAAGGTATCAGAACCTTACTTGCATATGCTGCATTCAAAAGATACAACGTTTATCAGATGGATGTCAAGTCAGCATTTCTCAATGGTATATTGGAGGAAGAGGTTTCAATTGAGCAGCCTGAAGGTTTTGTTGATCTAGACAGGAAGGACATGGTCTGCAAGTTGCATAAAGTATTATATGGTCTGAAACAAGCTCCTAGAACATGGTATGAAAGATTGAATAACTATCTTATACAGATTGGTTTTCAAAGAACTAATGACAACAACAGTTTGTACATAAAGGAAGGACCAAATAATAAGATTGTTTTGGCAGAAATATTAGTAGATGATACTTTGTTCACAGGAAATGATGATCTTTGCAAAGAATTTTTAGAACAAATGAACAAGGAATTTGAAATGTTAATGTTTGGTGAAATCAAATTCTTTGTTGCTCTTCAAATTCAGTAGAATAAGAATGACATTTACATCACTCAATCCAAATACATCAAGGAGATACTGAAAAAGTTTGGTATGGAAGACTGCAAACTAGTTGGGACTCCTATGTGTACTGGATTAAAACTCACCAAGGATGATGAATCAAAGGAAGTAGATCAGACATTGTATAGATCTATGATTGAAAAGTTGCAATATGTAGTGCATACAAGACCAGACATTGCCCTTGCAGTAGGGATTGTAGCAAGATTCTCAGCAAAATTAAAAGAAAATAACATGATGGCAATCAAAAGAATCATGAGATACTTAAAAGGAACAAAAGAATATGGATTATGGTATAAACTTGGAGAAAAACTAGATCTAAAGGTGTTCACTGATGTAGATTAGGCAGGAAATATTGATGACAGAAAGAGCACAAGTGGAAGAGATTTCTTTCTCGAAAAAAGGTTTGTTTCTTGGACAAGTAAAAAGTAGAAGTGTACATCTCAATCCACAGCAGAAGCTAAATATGTTGCTGTAGTAGTAAATTGCTCAAACATTGTGTGGTTTAAATAATTATTGAAAGGTATGAAGCAAGAAATCATAGAACCAATTGTTATGTTTTGTGATAACACTAGTGCAATTAATATCTCCAAGAATCTAGTGATGCATTCCAAAACCAAACATATTGCCATAAAGTATCACTTTGTTAGAGAATTGGTGCAAGAAAAGGAAATAAGATTGGAATATGTGCATACAAAAGAACAAATTACAGATATATTCACAAAGCCTTTACCTAAGGATGCATTCTTGTATCTAAGAGGTAAGTTAGGGGTCATTCCCCTATCTGGAGCTCACTAAAATATAGTTTAGTGATGCATCAATAGGAACAGAATTGAAGATCTATTAGTTGATGCAGCAAACCAATGAAGACATTGCATATGAATCAGTACATCAGGTACAATACTACTCAGTTGTTTTGAGATATCTTTGGCATGTGTTGTCAAAAAGGGAGAATATATATTGTCATATCTTCCTGAAATTTGCAAATAATAAGAACTTATGTAAGAGGGAGTTTTGTATTCTATCATTAAAAGACTTGTTTTTCAAATTTCATTCTACTATGACATGTTGTGTTGCCATCAATGCCAAAGAGGAAGATTGTTGGATACAATTGTTCAATTGTGTATTGTCTTTGATGTCACACAAATGTCATATCAGTCATCAATTAGTGTCTACTGAGCTCAGAAGGTCAGCAAAGCAAAGAATAGTGTCTATCGAGCTCAGAAAGTCAGCAAGGCAATAAACAGTGTCTACCGAGCTCAGAAGGTCAACAAGGCAATAGACAGTGTCTACCAAGCTTAGAAGGTCAGCAAGGCAATAAACATTGTCTACCGAGTCCAAAAGATTAGGAAAGATAGTTTGTAGTGTCTACCAAGTAGACAATTGATTATCGAGCTTTCAAGGTAATCAAAGAATTTTAGTTCTTACTGAGTTAACTCGGTAATTGAAGAAAATATGACAGAAATAGTTCTCACCAAGCTCACTCGATCATCAAAAGAAATTTAAAAGATTTAGTTCTTATTGAGCAAACTCGATAGCCAAAGGATTTCAAGAATATTGTAATGTTAACCGAGTCAAGAAGGTTAACTCTGAAAATTCTTGCAAGCAATATTTACCGAGCAAGGTTAGCTAGTAAAGGACATTTATTTGTTTAATAATAATATATGTAGCTGACTGATGAATGGTTTATTGGTAAATGTAACATGTAAATGAGCTGACTTGACAATCTGAATGGTATAAGTAAGAAGTCAAGTTTTGAATTCAAAGATGTATGTGTGGAGATGTGAGAAGTTAATATGATATGAAGACTGATTATTATGGAAACGAATTTGAAAGATGTTCAGAGATCACTAAGGAGTAGCATAGCCATATCTAATCAAGGAGGATCTAATGATGTTGAACAGAGACCTTTATCCAATAAGTTCAGTTGCATCTTGTTCAGGTCAATTTATTGTTGCTTTCTAACCATTGTAGCAGTGATTTCAAATCTCTTAACAGAGTTGGTTTAACAACCATTTTGTAAATCCTCTAACAAGGTGATAGTTCAGTTGAATTGTTCTAAAGACCTCTAGAAAGGCCACTCCTAACAGGGTGATTAAATCCTCTAACAAGGTCACACCTAATAGTGTGTATTGTAACCTTTAACAAGGTTGGCTCCTAACAGGGCTCACTTCAGAAGAGTGAAAAAATTGGTGACTAGTTACTTGGTGATTTTTCTCATATTGGGTTTTCACGTTAAATCTGGTGTCTCTTGTGTTCATTTATTTAACCTTTGCATACACATTAATAACTATGAATGCTAGATGATCAATAACTAGTTAATCTATCGAGTTACAGTATTCCTGCACTATTTACTGAGTATCAGTAGTAAGTAAGCATTATAGACATCTAAGATATTTTTGGAATTGTTTTTTGTAACTGATTCACCCCCCTGCCCCCTCTTAGTTACTCCATCTATAATTTCAACAAGTGCACCATAAAATGAGAGATTCAAAGATCAAAATATGAATGCAAATGGAGATGAAAACTAATCTATATGATATCAATACAAAACAATGCAAGATCTAATCTATCAATGCAAAGATCTAATCTATCAATGCAAGATCTAATCTACGAGAGAAAATATGAGATCTAAGCTAACATAAAAATGCAAATATGGATCATGATGATGGAAGCCATGGATGCATGAGAGAAGAAGACAAGAAGATAGAAATTCTCCACAAAAAGCTTGAGTATTCAAACTCCTCCTTCACAAATCATTTCTCAAACTTGTAGCAGAACAATAACATAGAGTGTGTGTATGTAAAATGAGGAGAGGGCTCTCCCTTATAAAAAAAATTGGACAATCAAGATTAAGAGGCAAAAAGATTTAATCGAGGGTGGAGAAAGAAAGATCCATGTGAAATAAAGATTCACCAATGAGAAAATAGGAAAAGAATTAAATGGAACCCCACTTAAAAATATGTATATTTAAGTGTAGAGGATTTTTTAATTTTTAATTATTTTATTTCCTCTTTAAGTGGGGATTTATTTAATTGAAAGGGAGAAAGTTCTTTTAATTAAATAGGAAATATTTAATTAAATTAAAAGGGGGGTTTTTCTCTTCATTAATTAAATGTGGATAAATTATTTAATTTAAAGAGAGGTTTTCTTTTAATTAAATGGGGACTTATTTTATTTAATTAAAAGTGAGATTTCTTTTAATTAAATAAGATTTAGGATAAAATGATCAACCTTAGAAAATATTGAAATAATCAAATTTGATCGAGGAAATTGATTTGAATTGATTTAATACTTGATTCAGGAAATTGATAAATTGAATAATGGGGGCCCATAGTCTAGGCAACCATTTTAGGGTGCATACAATTTGTATGTACACAAATACTATTGTTATATTTGTAATAAATTCTCCCCTTCTATAGATCTTTCCACTTATTAAATAATGAATGTCTAATTCCTATCTTCATAGATAACAGGATCAAAAATATCATGACAATCATCAATGAAACTTAGGGTTTGTAGTACTTGCTTGAGTTCTTTAATATCTTTCTTTTCCTTTATGCTTGCATTCGTAGGGGAGGTTTTTGACTTTGTTTTTCCCGTGCTTGCTACTAGTTATTACAAAAAATTCTTTTTCAAGCCTATTTTAAAAAATTGTAAAGTGTAAACCTAAGACATTGAAAATCAAGATTTCTCTTGCTGCAAATTGCAATAAAAATTTTTTTTTTAAATTAATTACCCAAAATCAAGATTCGATAATTGATGTTGTCCTCTAATACTCAAGTTTCACACTTTTAGAATTTAGTCTTCAGAACACAAAATGAAATTATGTCAGTCTTTGAAAAGTTGAAATTTGAAAACCCTATCATATCAGACTCTCGACTTGCAGAACTTTCACTCTCGACTTGCAGAACTTGATACTCTAAAAACATAGAAAGTTAATAGTTAAAAGTTAAAATAAAAGTATTAAGTAATTGATGGTTTTAGGTACTTTACTAATAGTATGTACAATGTACATGTAAACGACATAAAGACTCGATAATGTAATTTTTTACATAACTATAATAATAAAAAGTAAAAATTTATTATATTAATATACATTTAAATTTTGAAATTTGTTTAATGTTCATTTTAAATATATATATTTATAAAAATCAAACTTAATTATCGATATGATTTTCAAGTCAATTTGTGGAATGCTATCGTTGTTGTCAAGAGTCATCCAGATTCGTGACACTTATTAAGGACACATGTCACAATTTCGAATGTTTCCTGACAACAGTGATGGTGGACCCAAAATTTATCCCAGACCATTGTCGTTTGCATTGATCTACCTTTTACTTAACAATCATGGCATTGTCGAGTCAGGATTAAGTAATAATTTTTTTAAAAGACTAAACATAATTATTAATAATATTAACCGAGTCTTGACACTTAATTGAGCTTTGCAATTACCAGACACATGTCATAATTTCGAATGAATCTGGGCACATGGGAAAACATTCCCTCCAAATCATCCCAAAATTCATCTCAAGTCATCAATCTTTCTTTTAGTCAATGGTTGAAATTTTGAGTAGAATCTTCGAGTATACGTATCCTAATTTCAAGTTAATTTAATTATTTATATAAAATATTATATATATAATATAATTTATAATAGTTATAATATAATATAAATAAAGGATTTTCTTTTCTATTATAGAAATGATTTTCTTTTCTATCATAAACTTTTTAATGTAAAGATGATACAAAAAATTCAATGAAGATATATTAAATTTTATAAAATAGAATTGGTGTAAGATATGAAACAAGCGCCACATAGTGGTTTAATACTTGCCTTTAATTTTTATATAAATCTAATTTAAATTTAATAAATTTATTATAATATATAAATTATTTTAATTAATAAAAATATTATATAATTATATTTTTTTGTAATGATGTTAATTTTAATTTTAATTTTAATTTTATTCATAAATATAATCTTTGATATATATGTTCTATTACATATATATCATATGGTTATAATTATATTATATTATTATATTATAAATAATTATATTATATGTTCTATTATATAATAAATAATTATAATATAAAAATAATAATATTTTTATAATAATAATAAATTTTAAATGATTATATAATATAAGTAATATTATATTATAATTTATAAAAAATACATTATTAAAATATAAAATATAAACCAATGCACTTACATTAAAAAAATAAAAATATTAATGTTAATGAATGACATTGAAAATGAAATATTTAGCTCTTATATCCAGCCAATATAAGAGCTAAATGAAATCTATTAAATTTGGCTAATATAAGAGTTAAATGAATTCATCCAATCATAACTTAAAAAAATATTTTATAAAAAGTTTAAAGTTAAAATTTTTACATTTATGCTATGTAATATATTAGTTTGAAAATAGAAATTACAATGATTTATTCTTACTTATAAAAACATGAAACAAATTTAATCACTAGTTAAAGTCTAAAATCCAAAATATGCCACAATAATACTTAGCCTTAAGCCTATCGGCAAGTACCAATAATAAATTATAATGACAATAGTTTGATTCAAATAAAATAACTAAAATTTAAAAATATAATTACAGATGCTATAATTTTATTCATATTTATTTCTTAGTTTCAAAATTAAAATGTAATATAGTTTAATCATCTATAAATTATTAACATATATTAATAATTGTGATAATTGTTTATAAACATAATTATTAATAATACTAACCAAGTTCTGACACTTTATTGAGCTTTGCAATGACTGAACACATGTCATGATTCTAAATGAATCTAGGCATATGGGAAAATATTCTCTAAATTGGCCCAAAATTCATCTCAGGTTGTTGATCTTTCTTTTAGTCAACGGTCGTGATTTCAAGTAGAATCTTCAATTACACATGTCCCAATTTTGGGTACATATAGAATTTAACTTCAATCATTTAAAATTTGGCCTGAAATAGAGCCATGGTCATTGAAAAGAATTTAAATAGAATATTAATTAATATACAAAAAAATATTGAAATAAATATTGTTAAAGAAACTATTTTTGAAATATAAAGTGACCAAAACAAGGGGGTCGACCCTTACAAACAAAATGCTGGCAACTAGCACACTACCAACAAAAATAAGCACGAGCTTGTTGGCATTTAGTTATTATTGCCATTAGTGACAACACTTATTTGTATCAGTATAGCTACCGGGCTCATCACTCAGTCTACAATGTATACCAAGCATTCAGTGGTTACCTTGTACATTCATCACTTAAGCAGTTTACACCAAGCCTCACAGATCACACTGAGCATTCTAGTGTTAACCGAGCTAAGTATAGCTACCGAGTGAATGTGCAATCTAGTAGTGTCTACCAATTTTACAGTGTTCACCTAGCTTTGCAGTATTTATCGAGTGATGGAAGCATAGTGTCTACTGAGTGATGGAAGCGTAGTGTTTACTGAGTGATGCAAGTGTAGTGTTTACCGATTAATGAAAGTATAATATTTACCGAGTGAAAGCAAGGTAAATGAAGGTTTCAATTTTTACCAAGTGATACTATATCCACCAAGTTTTCAATAGTTACCGAGTTCATAACTACGTCAGGTGATTAGTATAGACCAAGCCTTCACTTCTATCGAGTGCATGATGATGCCAAGTAATGCAGTGGATGCCGAGTATCAGAAGGTCACCAAGTCAGTTCAGTGAATCTGAGTTATTTACTATTTGACCGACTTAGTAATATTTTGTTCACTTGTGTTTTAGCCGACCTTACAATTGTAATTATTGGAATGGTATATATGTAATGTATTATATCATTTGTAATATGCATGTGATGTGGATCAATGTATCAAAAGTGACATGTAATGTTTTGAGAAGTATAAATGCAAATCAGCAAAAGAGCAAAATATTCAGCAAGGCCTACAAGGAGCAGTAATGATTCATCAGTCACAAGAGGTGATATATACTTCAAAGATCTAATCTGCAAATCAAGTTTGCAAGTAGATCCATTGTTTCATCCTAATAGATGAATCAATTTTGTAAATCCTTTAACAGGGTAGACTTAACAAATTTTTGTATAAATCTCCTAATAGAGTGCATACTTTAGTGTATGTTTATAACTCTAACAAGGTGGACCTAGGAGTCCTTTATGCTCCTAACAGGGCAGACCACCAAAAGTGGTCAATGTAAGCCTTAACAGGCCAACTTCATACTGCAATAACAAAGTTTTGTGGATATCATCCCCACCCTAGTTTTACTTTCTATTTGGAAGGTTTCTAAGTCACCAAATCACTGTGTACATGTGTTATGGATGTTTGATTTCTCATATATGCAGTAGATTAGATGAATGAATGGTGAATAATTAAAGTGTTGAATTGTTTAAAGTTTTGAAGTTACTGATTCACCCTCCCCTCTCAGTAACCTATCATATCTTGAATATTTCCAATAGAGGCATCATTGCAACAAAGAACCACACTAACAACTACGAAACTAATAGCTTGCAAAGAATTAACCAAACTAAATTAATAGCTATAGTACTAACCATACTATGATTGTTCAAAGCATAAACTATTGGCATAAGCAAACCAACTCATCCCGAAAAAAATACACTACCAGTTACATCTATTAGAATAACATTTATTCTAGTGTTGAAAAATATAGTACTAATCATACTATTAAATTTTAGAATATAAAACCATTGGCATAAAAAGGCCAACTCAAGTCTGAGTAAGAAATGTAAACAAGAAAACCAGATAGTAGCTGAAAATAGAAAAAACAAGTAGGGTCATAATACCCTTAAAGGCTACCATATTATTTTTCTTCCTTTTCTTTTCCTAGCCAGAAGCACCCTAGCCCAATCCTTAGCTAGAAACTTATAGAGGGGCTTGTTATCCTCCATGTCCAGCCATGTTTTGTCCTTCTCCTGTACTAGCAATTGGAGGGCAGTAGCAGTAGCATGGGTAACCTTTAGTGAAAATTTAGAGTAGAACCCCTCCTCTAAAGATTTGACCCTTTTTTCTAGTTTTCTTTGTCTCATTATGTTCTTCCTCTTTCTCCTTGTTTTCTTTTTCATCATTTTTATACACCTCTTTAGTCTTTGTTAACAGTTGGTTCTCATCTTGCAAAACCTGAGGGTTAGTAAAAACATTGATTTATTCCTTTACTAGAGAGGAGATGGTGATAGGATAAGTGTCCACTTTGCCATAGTCCTTACAAAAGGTAATAGGTTGCAAGGTAAAGCTCGCTGACACATGTGGTTTCAGTGGTATTGATATTACCAGCAGACACCTAGGTATTACTAGCAGACACCTGGGTATTATCAATAGAGTTTTCACTTTTGTCTTTCTCATCATTCTCCTTTTCTTTCTTGCAGTCAAAATGTTTCTCCTCCTCCAACTCTCTTTCATTATTTTCTGAACTCTCCTCCATTGCCTCGTCAACCCTAAATCTATTATCTTTTTGTTTATACCTTGTTTGTGTTTTTGCAAGCCTTCCTGACCACCTCCTACCCTTTCCACCTCCTTCCTCTTCCAACTCCTTAATTTCCACCTCCACTAGTTAAAGAAATTATTATTAATTATTTTTATTATATTTTTAAGTTTACCATGTCAAAATCATGATGTTAATTTAATTATTTACATAAAATATTATATATATAATATTTTATATATATATATATATATATATACATATATATATATATACATACATATATATACATACATATACATACATATATATACATACATGCATACATATATATATATATATATATATATATATATATATATATATACATATATATATATATACATATATATGTATGTATATGTATGTATATATATATATGTGTATGTATATGTATATACATACATATACATACATATACATACATATATATATGTATGTATATGTATGTATATATATGTATATGTATGTATATGTATGTATATACATATACATACACATATATATATATACATACATATACATACATATATATGTATATATATATATATATGTATATATATATATATATATATATATATATATATAATTTATAATTATTATAATAGTTATGAAATAATATAAATAAAGGATTCTCTTTTCTATTATAGACATAATTTTCTTTTCTATTATAAACTTTTTATTGTAAAGATGATATGAAAAATTTAATAAAGATATATTAAATTTTATAAAATAAATTGGTGTAAGATATGAAGTAATAATGACTATAGTTCAATGTAAATAAAATAATTAAAATTTAAAAATTTAATTACAAGTCTTATATTTTTATTCATATTTATTATTTAGTTTCAAAATTAAAATGTAATATAGTTTAATTATCTATAAATTATTAACATATATTAAAAATTGTGATAATTGTTTATAAACTATTCTTCATCATTTAAAATATTTTATAATGAAAAAAAAGTTAGGTGATAAGATAGGTATGAAATAAAAAAATGACACATAAATTATCAAAATTTTATTTAACTTTGTTAAGGTTATAATTTTTAGTTTTCCTTGCAATCTGCTCTTATCACTCCATTTGATTTAACCAATCAGATTAAAGAAAAATAGTTTTAGAAATTACAAAACTTTTAATTAAATTATTTTCGATTCAATAATTTTTTACTATAAATCTTTAATCAAATATATTATATGAAACAATAAAGGGATTGTTGAAACTTTTTTTTTGTGTTTCTAAGTTCTAACTTTATAACTATTAATAGTTAATTATTTTAAACAAAGTCACAAACTAACATTTCAACAGTGCATTAAGAATCGAGATGCCAAAAACAAAGTCGTAGACTAACAGAATGTTGAAACTACAATTTGAGAAGCCAAAAACTATTATTTTCATTAATAATATTTTAGAATGTACAAAGCATAGATATTCAAAATAGCTGATTAAATCAACTTGGTTTAACTATTTTGTAATTTATATTAAAGGGCAAGGCCCAATCCAAAGAAAAAATAGACATCGTAAAAACATTTTTTTGCCATAGGGCAATGTCGCAATAGTTAAAGAAACAAGATTCAAGAAGCAGGGAACAAGAAACCAAGGAATAGGGAGGCTGGAAGCATCAGCAGGCTGAGGGGTCGAGGGCTTGAAGCTTTCAATCAAAAAGGTCGTCAAGTCCGTCTGCAAGGAATCTGTTGGAGAAGATGATGTCACTAAACTCGTCCAACCATGTGAAGTTGGTCTCGTTGATGTCATCCAACAACAACCATTTCCATAGAAAATCTCTTCTGAGTCGTGCTCACTTTCGATGGCGAGTCATTTGTCATTCGTGCATGGTGAATAGGAAAGGATGCTTCTCTATAATGCTCCCTGTGCCTTGCTCCCAACACTTTTTTGTTACATCTGCAAAAGGAATTCCAATGCCTAGCCCTAATACCTTCTTAGCCAATACAAGAATTTTGACATCATCTTCTAAAAATGTTACCCAAAAGCATCAGAATGTCTATTTGACTACCTGCAAGGTCGAGAAGAGATATGAGGAAGTGGGAGGTAATATATATGGACACACGGTACCTCTTATCATTTATTAAGAATACATGGCCAAGGACCATGAATATAGCATGATGGATAAAAGGTCTTTGGGTATCTAGCTTGCAAACCATGGCAAGGACATCATCAAGAATCCTGCCCAAAAAGGGCTTTTGTAGAGTTATTGTAGTGCATTTTAGGTGAATTGGTGTATCCATGACTAAGATTCAAGAAACTCTGCAAACCAAATTCAAATTGAAGAATTTGAGAAATAATAATCAAAGAGGAATTAAAGAGGCTATAATAGTAGTTGCATTAAATTCTTTAGCATTTGCAATCTTTAATATTTTATTTTTTTGTATTCCTATTAATTTTCAAGTGTGCAAAATGTCAAAATGTACTAGCACTAATGTCAGACAGTCGAAAGTGTCTAACATTGATTAAATTCTAGTCAGAGATTACTATGCAAAACTTTTCACATGTCTCCATTCTGAATAATTTTATGTGACTCTAGTTCTTTTCAAGTGAGTGGCCCCGAAATGCATCTTTTGTCGTTGATCTCTAATTAATCAACAATCAATAAAACTATTGTATTTACTATTAACAATATGAAAGTGATGGTAATCGACTTGGTAATAGTGGCACTGACATAACAACATTACGACATTATTAATAATAGACCTAAGACAGTACACAAGTTGAAACTTGAAGTGACAACTCAGTAGTCGGTATAGTCACTAGCCAATACACATGTAAATTCGATTTTAGATTAAACAATTTTTCAGTTTACTACTAAAGATTATCCATGACCATTATTACTCATTTTCCTTTAAAAAAAAGTAATTCGCCTCTGACATTATTAATTCATTTTTGGTAAAGGAAAAAATATCCATCATTTATTTATATATCAGCAAGAAAAATATTGGTTCACCACATTTAAAATAATTTTTTCTAGGGCAAGAAAAAAATTGCCAACATATAATATTTTATTTCCCTATATGGAACAAAAATATCGTCTTTGACATTAAAATTTTCTTACCCACAAAATGTTTGATTTGCCAGCATTTTAGGCTTTTCTTTTTGGAGGGGTTTCTCAAAGTTATCACTAGAACATATAAAATTCTTACTAAGAATATAGTTTCATCTTCTGCTACAGAATTAAATTTCATTATTAATAACAGTGACCCTTAATTCATTCATAACTAGTTTAAATAAGCTCCAAATTACAAGTGAGCTTAGATACCATCTAAACTTATCTCGATACACCTTTTCCCAAATTTTCTACCCATCATTCGATCTCTAAATGAAGTTTCAAATTCTAGTGTTGTGAACAAGCTTAATTCAACTTAATTGACTCAAACTCAATCACTAACTTCAATCTTCCTATTTCATCATCTTTTATCTTTTCTTTTGAGACGTCTAATCCTTTTTAAAATGCCTTATTGAGTTCTTCTCAAAGTTCACTGACTACATTTCTTTATTCCTCATTATCTTTGTTGGTTATGGAGTTCCTCTCATGGTTCCTTCTATCATTTTAGATGTTTCTTCCATCATTCCTTTTGTTTTTGAAGTTTCTTCCATTATTCCTTCTATCTTCAAAGTTTCTATCCATTCTACAATAATTTTTTATATGTATGAAGTTGTTGCATAATAGATATACTAGAGTTCTACTTCTAGGATCTACTTGTCATCGGGTGCATGACAATTCTAAGCTATGTGTCCAAAGTTGTTACACTTATAACACACAATCTATCTTCTTTCTTCATAAGGTCTTCCTTCTCTCAATGTTCTTTCATTACATCTTCTTCTATCTACGGGGTTAGTATTTCCAAACATTCTACTATTATTTCTATCATTATCATATTTAGGTTTCCTACAATCAATTACTTTATAACCCATGCCATGACAATTATGACAATAAAAATACTTATCATGATTAAATGACTTGTTTGTACAATCTCTTTTCATATGACCTATTTCATTACATGAAAAATACTTACCTCTAAATTCATACATGGTTTCTTTAAGAGATTCCACTTGCTTTGGTTCATCCAAAATCTCAACTTCCTTGTCTTGTCTAACTTCTTTAGGTTTATCAGAAGATTGATTAGATTCAATCTTATCATCAGATTTATCTTTTTCTTTCAGATCTTATCTAATCTCAGGTATCTTTTTTGACATGCTAAATAGATAACCAAGACCAGTCTTATCATAAGTAGGTCTCTATACTAACATTGAATCATTAAGATTTTCTCTGTTAGAATAAAGTTTCTCAAGTTGTTGCTTGCATTGAGTTACTTCACTTTCACAATACTTTTGTACTTATGAAGTTCTTCATGATCTTATTTCAATGTTTCAAACTCAGATGTCTTCTTTTCTAGACTTGCTCTAAGATCTGTATTCTTAGTCTTCAAATTAGATTCAACTTTAATAGGATCATTCCTCAAAATCAACTTTAGATTGGTAGTCTTCAATTTATGCTTCAAGATCTTGTACTTTTTCTTTAGCTTTCAATAATCATCATCACTATTTTTAGATTTAGTAGATTTAGGCTTTGATTTGAGATGTTCAATCTTATCCTTCAATTATCCACTGTATACTTTGGAGTCTTCATATCTATCTTTCAACTTATCTCTTTCTTTAGTAAGGAGATCAATTTGTTCAAGTGCCTCTTCTAGGTTCTTCATCAATTGTTCCATATCCATAGGGATCTTACTCAAGTTGTTAAGCCTCTTCTAAGTAACTACGCTCTGATACCAATTGTTAGAAATAGGAATTACTAAGAGAGGGTGAATTAATAATCTACAAACTTTAGTCATCAACTAGATATTGTTTATTACTTTAAACCATACAAAAAAAAAGAAAACAAGCAATGCTAAACAATAACAATAACCATGCACAAAGATAACTCATAACACCATATTTTGTTAACTAGGGAAACCTTGGCCAAGGGAAAACCCTGGTGGGGATGATACCCACTAGATAATTTACTGATATATAAGTTCCTTATTAGAGGATGGACCTTGTTAGGAGTCAATGAGAAAATTTAGTAAAAAGAGACCCTATTAGGAGACTTTGAATCCCTGTTAGGAGATTCCAACCCTATGAGGAGTTGTGCCAACCCTATTAGGAGTTATAGTACAGTAGATGCAAGATGAGCCCACTGCCCATACATGCACTTCTAATTACAAGAAGAGCTCATTGCCCAAACAAGTAATTAGACTTTAGGAATATAGATACTATAACCTCTTTCTTGACTGATCTCTAATCTTTTCCTTGATCTTAGATCACGAAAATATCTTCTCAAACTTCACATATATTGCTTTCACAGAAAGTACACATATCATAATACTTGCACAACTTACACATCACTTCCACTTTTAATTCACAAGATGTCCTTGCATAAATACCATGACTTTTTTTCAAAAATTGCTAGGTCAACTAAGACCATAATATACTTTTTCAACATACAGTCTGCACTAACTTTTGAGGTTATACATATAATCATAAACATGTGTACAATCTCCATCTAACTTTGATAGTCATAATATGACGTCAGTAACAAGTTACATACAAAACAATACATTTTTGTAAAACAAATTCATACATAGACAATTTTATGAGTACCAAAAGCTATTTATTTTTATTTCTAAGGTTTCCTTTAAGCATGTATATCATGTGTTTCCATAAATGACAACAATTACATATCTTCACTAGTCGATTGTCAACATAGTCAACTTGTAGAACTCCTTAGTCTAATATTTCACAATCATATCTTTATGTTTCAGATTCTGTAACCTTTTGAACAACTCAAGTTCATAATTAGTAGGAATGAACTTAGCCTTCAACTTAGTCACCATCAACCTCCATCTATTGATCTTCATTTCACCTTCCTCTTCTCTGTCTCTTTGCAATTCTTTCCACCAAAGAGCAACATGTCCTTTCAACTTAGTTTGTGCCAACCTCACTCTGAGTGGATCTTCAATATCATCAAGTTCAAATTAGTCTTCCAATTCACCAATCTAATCAATCAGGTCTTCAGGAGTCAAAGTACTTGAGAAATTAGAAACCTTCATCTTATGCTTTAGCTTCAACTAAGATATAGGTCTAGCAAACTGACCAGCCCTAGTTCCAATAAGTCTCTCAACACGATTAGTTTTGTCCTCACAACTAGATCTAGCAACTTCAAAGTCTTCAAGAACATCCCCGTAACTACCTTTAGTACCCACATGCCTATGTACAACACCTAAAGCACTCACAATTTCAAGAATCATATCACTCTTCATCAATGTAATCTTTGATCTAACTTTTTTCTAATCTTCTCTAAGATCTTTTCTTCTATAGCATCACTAAGATCATCAATTTTGCTAGGGTAGAATCTTCTTGAAGGAATCTTCCAAAAAAAATTCAAACCCTAAGCAATAGATCCACCAATCCAAAAGATGAATTAGCTACACTAGATCAACCTTCTCTGCAAATCTTCATGTAAACTACCTCAACTTTGATGATCTATCAACACACAGGAAAAAAAAAAACCTCCTCTCTCATACCACCTAATGTAGTACAAGGTAAGAGAATCTCCAAAGGAGATGTCCTAGCCCTTAGAAAATAACCACATCGTAGAAACGATAGAATAAAGTAGCAATAATGTAAGATCTGATAACAAATCACATATGTTTATTCATAAAATAACTAATTACATGCAATATGCTTGCCTGTAAGGCCTCCTAGGTTAGGGCCAAATACAAACAACAATTACAATAATTGTTCTGCAAGATCCCACAAGATCCACATATAAACTCAATTCCAGCTAGTCCAGATCCACAACTAGATAAAAACACCAAGAAGAATACACACTTGTACCCTCAAGTCTATTAGTTTGTAGTGACTGATTAGGAAAGTATTGTACATACTTCATAAATTTTTTGAGGCTCAAGGCATCACCCTAAAAAAAAATGGGCCCTATTTTATCGAGATTTTTGGCTGACATGTAATTATTAATTATAACCTTAAAATGGTAAAAATACTTGTATAAAAGGGCGTAGGGTTAGGAATTAATTTAGAGTTGTGATGTGAAAATTGGTTCTTGCAATAGTATTAAGCTATAAGGGATTAGGGATCATAATCATGTTGTAATCACTCAATTATAATAATATCAGACTTGTTGTTTTGTGGATGTAGCCTAGGGATTGGGTGAACCATGTTAGATCTTGGTGTCTTGTGTTCTTTTCTATGTGATCTATTATTTTTTGATATTTTTTATATTTGCATGTAATTGTTATTTTTGTATGTAGTTTAATCCTAACAAGTGGTATTAGAGTGAGATTGTTCTTTCAGTTATCCTCTATAGGAAAGTCCCATGGTTGAGTGGGAGTGATGAAAGATGAGGGTAAGTTGAGGTTTGACAAGTTTAATGGGTAGAACATTTAGTTATAGAAGATGGAAATGGAAGACTATCTTTATTAGAAGGATTTATGGAAGTCATTGAAAGGAAAAACCAAGAATCAGGGATCTATGTCAAATGATGACTAGGATCTTTTGGACAAAAAGGTACTTGGAAGCATTTGATTATGTCTAGCACCATTGGTGGCATTTAATATTACAAAAATGAAGACAGTAGAAGAGTTGATGCAAACCCTAGGAAAATTGTATAAAAATCCCTCTGCTGCAAACAAGGTATTTCTCATGAAGCATTTATTTAATATGAAAATGACAAAAGGTGGATCTATTGCGGATCATTTAAATGAGTTTAACACTATTACTAGTCAGTTATCTTCTGTGAGTATCAATTTTGATGAAAAAATTAGGACTCTCTTGATTTTGTGTTTTTTGTGTAAAAGCTGGAAAGGCTTGGTAATGGTTGTGAGTAATTTTGTTCCTGGATCTAGTACCCTAAAATATGATGATGTGATCAGTGTTATTTTGAGTGAGGAAACCTGTAGGAAAACTTTAGGTGGATCTACATCAGGAATTTCTTTGAATGCACAAAGTTGAGGCAAAACAACTGAGAGAGGAAGTAATTCCAAAAATCATGAGAAATCAAGAGAAAAGTCAAAGGTGAGGAGGTCTCAATCAAGAGGATGAGATGATGGCTAGTACTATGAGAAATTAGGGCATAAAAAGAAAGATTGTTGGACTCGAAAGAAAAATGAAGGAGATAAACCAAATGGAGACAAGGAGGCAAATGTGGTAAGTAACAAATCCAAAGAGGATGCTTTGCTTTTGTCTTTAGAAAGTGTTGATGATTCATGGGTTTTAGATTTTGATGCTTCATTTCATGCTACACCTCATAGAAGTTATTTCATTGATTATGTCTAATGAGATTTTGGACTTGTTTACTTGGGGGATAATGAACCCTATTAGATTGTTGGAAAGGGAAAAGTTAAGGTTAAGTTGTAGAATGGGAATCATTGGCTACTACATGAGGTAAGACATGTTTCAAGGTTGAATAGGAATTTAATTTTAGTAGGGCAACTGGTGATGATGGTTTCAAAATATGAATGCAAAAGCTTTCAATATGGATTAAATTACTTTTAATGATACAAATTGGAAGGTTTCAAAAAGTTCCTTTGTAGTAGCAAAAGGTGTGAAAGTAGGCACCTTGTATCTTTGTACAAGTCATATTGTTCCTTCTACTTTAATTATGTTAGAGAAAAATGTATGTTCAGGAACAGTTATCGTAGTTGAGTAGGGAGATCAAATAGCTACTGTAAATTTTGATACAGCATTGTGGCACAATAGACTTGGGCACATGAGTGAGAAAGGTATTAAAAAAATTCATTCAAAGAAAGTTTTACCAGGTCTGAAATGTGTTAATATGGATTTCTGTGAAAGTTGTGTGTATGAAAAACAAAAGAGAGTGAGTTTTGTGAAGACTGGGAAGGAAAATAAAAAAGAAAAATTAGAGTTTGTGCATACCAGTATATGGGGATCGGATCAAGTATATTCCCTTTGTGGCTCTCATTATTATGTTACATTTATTGATGATGCAACTAGAAAAGTACGTATTTATTTCCTTAGATAGAAATCTGATGTGTTTCAAACTCTCAAGAAATGGAAATGCTTGGTTGAAAATGAGATTGGTAAGAAATTAAAATTTCTTAGATTTGATAATGGTGGTGAGTATTGTAGTCATGAATTTGGAGATTATTCCTCCACTAATGGTATTCGTAGATAGAAAACTATTTTAAGGATTCCATAGGAAAATGGAGTGGTTAAACACATGAACATGACTATAATGGAGCGTGCAAGGAGCATGAGGTTGAATGTGGGTTTCCCGAACACATGTCGGTGGATTTTGTCAATATTTTTGTAATATTTGATTAATAGAGGTCCCTATACTCCTTTGAGTTGTGGTATTCTAGAGGAAGCATGGACTAGTAAGAAGGTGAGATATTCTTTTCTCAGAACCTTTAGTTGTGAAGCATTTTCTCATATAGATTCTCAAAATAGAACCAAGCTAGAAGTTAAGTCAAAGAAATGTGTATTTGTTGGATATGGCATTAATGAATTTGGTTATAGGCTTTGGGATTTTGAAAATCATAAAATTGTAAGAAGCAGGGATGTCATATTCAATGAAAAGTGTTGTACAAAGATTTATTGCAGCAATATGAGAAGAAAGAAGATGATTATGTAGTGTTGGATGTTACTTGAAAAGATGATATTTTAGCCATTCCTCATGATATGCAACAACCGCAATAACAAATACCACACACATCAGTGAATGTTAGACGGTCAATAAGGATGAGTAGACCTCCAGAAAGATTTTTTCCCTCTTTGTATTCTATTTTACTAACAGATTTTGGTGAACTTGTATGTTATGATAAATTTGTGTAGGTGGATACTAAGATTCAATGGGAGTCTGCAATGAAAGATGAAATGGACTCACTGCTGAAAAATAAGACATGGAATTTATGCAAGTTGCTTGTAGGTAAAAGGGCTTTATAGAATAAGTGGGTTTATAGGTTAAAAGAAGAGGATGGAGGTAAGAAAAGATTTAAAGCCAGGTTTGTTGTAAAAGGATATGTATAGGAAAAAGGCATTGATTTTGATGAGATATTTTCTCTTGTTATTAAGATGACTTCTATCCATATTGTTTTAAGTATTGTGGCTACTAAAGATTTTCATTTAGAGCAGCTTGATGTTAAAACAACCTTCCTTCATGATGATTTTGATGAAGAGATATATACAGCTTAGCCACAGGGATTTAAAGTCAAAAGTAAGGAGAACTTAGTGTGCATATTGAAGAAATATTTATATGGCTTGAAGAAAGCATGTAATGCCCCGCTTAAATATCCTTGGAAACAAGGATAAAAAAAAGCAAGATAAAAAAAAAATTAAAACCAAGTGTAAATGCACATCATAACAACCAACACATATCATAAAGATCACAATAGAAGACTGACAATCAACCAACACCAACGGATCTCCAAACACCACTACTAACCAAAACAAAATAAGAAGACATACGAGATCAACCAAGCTGACAAACAAATGCTGACTCCTAAAAAATGTCTAAGTTTGAAATCTTAAAGCCCTAAAATTTGGCTAAGTCTGAATTTCTGAAGCCTTGAAATTTCCTAAAATCTTTATCTTAGCTCGTAGAGGTCTAAAACCCATCTCAAATGACTTGTCACATATATTAAAATATATCTTAAGTATAAGGAATACTTATACTTAAATGATATATTTTAAACCCCAAGAGATTGAGTATGGAAATACACACAACTAGAATCAAAATGCGACACCATACAATTGAAGAACACTGAAGAGGGTATCCAAATCAACTCTCAAAATATTCAGACCAGACTGACAAGTGCCCACTGCCTGCTCCATAGGTTTTTACAAAAATCAGGCGATACTTTTATACAGCACAGAAAAGTATCGCATGACATTTCTAAAGAAGGAGGGCGACACTTTCAAGGACTGGACAATACTTCTCCCAAAGGTGTGCAACACTTTAAGGGTGTCATACGACATTTTTTAGAAGGAGGTGCGATACTCTCCAGTGTCATGCGATATTTCTCCAAGAGGTGTGTGATAGAATCAAGGGACGCACGATATAGTTTCAATGGGCGTGCATACAATTTTGTGTCGCACCATGCTGATAAAAGGTTTCCCATAGAGACACATGAACACTTAAGAAAATCACCAAAGGGAAAAAAATTGAGTTCAGAACCTCCACACTAGGAAGTATCGGATCCACATTTCAAGGCAAGAACACTTGAACAAAATAAGGAAATATGGAAAGAACAACATCTAACCATCTAACAGATAAGAGAAAAGGTGTAGAAGGAACATCGTAGTGAACTAAAGCAACATTGTAATAACTGAAATAACATCACAATGTACAAAACAACCAAACTAAGTACGCAGTTCCTCCCAACTATCAATGGCGTCATAAGACCATTGTGGGCCCTAGCCATCCCTTATGTGTAACATCCCAAGTCATCGATCAAATCGTCGATACTATCATGATAGGGTTGTCACTACTAAACATGTCAATAACCAAAAATATAAGGAAATCTAACATGCTAGTAGTACAATAGAAGATAAACTTGCAAGTAGATAACATCACCTATCACATACTAATCATCATAATAAGGAATGCATCAAAACTAAGATCATCTAAACATGATAAACAACATCCCAATGAAAGCATAAATCACAAGAAGCATACTCTGTAAATTGAAGTACCAAGTGAACACATCCAACAACAGTCGCACTAGGATACAAGACTGTCTCTGTACACCGGTCCTTAGCAATGGTGTGAGTAGCTACACCTCCCAACTATGTGGTACCTGTAGGTCTACACTTACCGTGCTAATGAAGGTAATGATCCAACCACAAACACACCAAAACAACATCCATGGCTAACACACACGCCAAGCAATATGATGACTAAATCCAAGATAAAGACAATGCATAAACTACAGGTCCTGGTCAGACATCTTAGTGGGCTACTATGTAGGGACTGACATCATGGAGAGTCACTTGGCATCCAAAATCCCAAGCTCGAATGACATGTGGAAACACTCTCAAGGTACTCCCTTGGAGGCCATCACACGAATGTGGACACTCACTCAAGGTACTCCCTTGAAAGCCAACGCATAGAACTTTTTCATTATCTTAAGTTTTATTACCATCCAATGTTTTATTTAATTATCACTTACTTAAAAATTCCTCATGCCAACCCTATGGGACAAGATCACCAGGCTACGACATAGAAGCCCCCTCCATATGCTACGCTACCCTACCCATGCTCATCTAGTAATGAGTGCCCGTAGGCATGCAAACTCCCAACCCAACCCTAATGATCATAACTTCCAAAAATACCATAGAAGATTGGGCCCCACAGGTCACCTAACAACTATACTTGTGTGTGGCACACCACCACCACAAAGATCAACACAAGGACTAGATGAGAACACAAATAGAAAGTTAATCAACCAAAAGCATAATCGAGATGACGGATGCTACATGCATCCCAATGCAATATAAAGTGCAAAAGTGGTCTGACAAATATCCAAATAGATCATCCAAGTCCACAACCCACATTGTGCCAAGAAAACTCGAGAAAACAGAGTGGCACACAAAACGAGGCAAAAACTCCAATTTTGAAAAAATTCTAAGATTAAAGTCCATTTGGCCTTTGGGTGCAAAAATCTAAAAAATCCAAAAATAATTGAAATCGGACACTATATGCAAAAACGGCTAGCATAACAGCTCAAAAACCCAAACCCCCATTTCAAAAGTAGGGAAAATGTTCATACCCAACCAACCGGGCAGAACCAGCAAATAGAAATGGAGGGGAATACTAGTTCTTAACCTCCTAACATACTGCTACAAGAAATGGAGGTTGAAACAAAGCGAAAATAATAAAATGAGAAGGCCCTACCTGATAGAAAAAGGGGCCAAAACAGTAACTCACCCAATAAAATAAATCACCTATGGAATCTGCTGAAAATGATGACAAAGTATAAACTCCCTGAGTCGAATCCAATGAGACCAACCTCACATAGATCCCACACTCATAGCTCCCACAATAAACAAAACAAGAATCCTTTAGAAGAGGATTTACAAATTTGCTCTCAAAATTCTATTTCTAAAAAGTGAGAAGTCCATAATGAATTCACTTTTCCAATACTTATTCATTTTTTTGTGAATAGTCAATTATGGAAATTAGCCAGCTAGAGTATTTAAACTCTGAATTGACCCAAATGAAAATAGGTTATTATCCATAATGGAAATTCACCTAAGGCAAAGCTGCCAGAATTAAATCCAAAAAGATTAAAAACCCAAAAACTCAAAATCACTGAAAATCACTTAACACTTTTACAAAAAATGCAAACTTCTAAATGCACAGACATGCTCACTAGTCTAATCACATAATGCAGATGAGTTTGGATTTACTAATCACCAAAAGGTTTAGATTTAAACACTTAAATAAGGGTATGTTGACCATATAAGGACGACATTGGAAAAATATGAACAGCTGAATCACTAACTCCATGTGCCACTACCAGGGATATAATTCTTGCACACTAAAACACATGATCAAGTGCAATTGCATATAATATCATAGCCAAAGCAACATGTATTAAAATACCTATCTAATCCATTTACATCACTTACATTCGTAGAAAGCATAAAGATACAAGAATGAAGTAAATAACTATACCATAGAATCCATCTCATAACATACTCAACAAATATGTCTAATAAACCATAAAACCAGATATCATCATAGATCTATTGTCATCTCAAAAGAGCATCAATATGCAAAATGATAAACTGAACATCATAGCAACATAACATCTATGGAATCGAGTCAAAGTATAAAATCTAACCCTCGGGTTATCATAAGGTACAAAATAAGAGTATCAAGTATCTCTCAAATCAAAATAGACAAGGTATAGACTATAAACACGAGAGGCACTACAAAGCACCTTAGCAATGGTATCTGAAATTTGACAGTTTTATGCATGAGCATGGATATAATAGGTGTAATTCAGATCATTGTGTTTACTTTATGAGGTTGGATGATGATAGCTACATTATTTTATGTTTATATGTTGAAGATATGCTTGTAGTTGGATCTATCATGGATCAGATTAAGGGGTTGAAATGCTAGTTAGCACATGCATTTGCTATGAAGGATTTGGGGGAAGCAAAACAAACCCTTGGTATGAAGATTTGTAGAGATGGGAAGAATAGGAAATTGATGCTATCTCAGGCTAACTATGTTGAGAAGGTGTTGCAATGTTTCTCTATGGAGAATACTAAAGTTGTTAGCACACCTTTACCTGGTCATTTGAAGTTGACTAAGGAGATGTTTCCTAAGACACAAGAAGAGGAGGAGAAGATGTCAAAGGTACCCTATACTTCAGTTGTAGGATGCTTGATGTATGTTATGGTATGTACAAGGCTAGATATTGCACATGCAGTGGGAGTCGTTAGTAAGTCTATGAATCATCTAGGAATTGAGCATTGGAATGCAATAAAATGGATTCTCAGATATTTTAGAGGAACATCCAATAAGTGTTTACACTTTGGCGGCTCTACTACTAACTTACAGGGCTATCTTGACTTAAATTTGGTAGAGCATATTGATACTAAGCAGAGTACTACAGGTTATGTATTTACTATTGGTGGGGTAGTCATGAGTTAAGTTTCTAGGTTACAAAAGGTTAATGCTTTATCCACTATAGAGGCAAAGTATGTTGCTACTACAGAGGTAGCCAAGGAGATGATATGGCTTCAGTTCTTCTTGGAAGAATTGGGAAACCCTTCGAGGGATAATTATTTGTTTATAGATAGCCAAAGTATCATTCATCTTGTAAAGAATTCAGCTCTACATTCAAAGACAAAACACATACAATTGTAGTACCATTTCATTTGGTCAGTTTTGGATGATGGACGGTTACAGCTGAACACGACACATACAGATAATAATCCATTAGACATGTTTACAAAGGCAGTGACATGAGAGAAGTTTGATTCCTCTTCATCTTTAGTTGGTCTTCTAGACTAAACAGGAATAACAGAACAACAAATTCTAGGGTAGTTTGATCCAGTGAGAGCCCCATGTGGTAGTGATATTGCTACAAGATCAGTCTCTAAGTGGGAGATTGTTGTCTAGTGTGGAGTCTGATCAGTCTCTAAGCGGGAGATTCTTAGTTTGTGGTGATTGATTAGAAAAGTATTGTACATACTTCAAAAATTCTTTGGGGCTTTGGGCATTGCCCCAGAAAAAAAATTGGGCCCTATTTTATTGAGATTTTGGGCCAACATGTAATTATTAATTATAACCCTAAAATGGTAAAAATACTTGTATAAAAGGGCTTAGAGTTAGGAATTGATTCAAATTTGTGATGTGAAAATTGGTTCTTGGGGTGGTATTGAGTTGTAAGGGATTACGGATTATAATCAAGTCGTAATCATTGGATCATAATAATATCAGACTTGCTATTTGGTGAATAGCCTAGGGATAGGGTGAACCACGTTAAATCTTGGTGTCTTGTGTTCTTTTTTGTGTGATCTATTTTTTTAAATTTTTTTTTCATGTAAATATTTTTTTTGTTCGTGGTTTAATCCTAACAAGGTCCACCAAGCAATCCTCTGGTCCTCAAGCCATAGCCCTAGCTCCATAAAATTTGCATCTACACAATCCCCTTGACTCCTCTAAATGAATGAATTCTTTAGCTTATGCTAAAGACTCCACAAAACCCTTTACTTATACCCAACTAAGCCACAAGTTGGCCCAACTCATTACAAACTAAATTCAATCCCTTACACTAAATATAGGTTAATCCATAAGTCAACTACAACACTAAATTAAGTTGCAAAAGTCAGCTCACAAATAATTCAGAACAAATAGAAACAAGACCAATACTGGCACCTGACACATACAAGAACACTTGGTCAATACAAGATTGCTATAGTAACTTGCTATCCACAAGGAGCTATAGTAACTTAGTATCCACTAGGACCTACAGTAACTTGACATCCTCTAAGAGCTATAATAATAGCACCCACTAGGATCTATAGTAACTCGACATCCACTAGGAGCTATAGTAATTTGGCCTCCACTAAATAGCTTAGCAACAACAGAAAATTAGAAACCACTAGCACTTAGCTCCAACATGGAGGATTTCAAGAAAGCCTGGGATGCTCCTACATCACATTTTGTGTAACATCAAAGAAAATACACAATTAACCAATTATTTTCAACACTTTTCATTGTTTTATTTAATAATATGTTGAAAAGATTATTTTATTATTTTTGTAGTATATTCTACCTCTATCTCTCCCAAACAACTTCGACAACATGAGTGTCAAACAAGTTATATATGATCTTCGGAAATACATGAGGTTAGAAGTGTTATTTGTTAGATTTTTTGTATAGATATTATTTTTGCATCTTGATCTTCTTATTCTATAAGTTATTGTATAATTTTTTGTAGAGTCTTGTCAATATATTTTTGCATGATGCATATCTTCTAGGTGATTTTCATCCAAAGAAATTGATAAAAAAAGACATAAATCATTGGAAGAGCAAAATACCTCAGGTTTTGTGTGACATGCAAAAGTGTCTACCTTCAACTTTTTCCAATGCACAAGAACACTGCCTCACACATCTAGTTGAGGGGATTGAATTGTGTGGACCTGTACCAACTAGGTCAATGTGGATGGTTGAGAGGCACTTGAAATTTTTGAAGGGCTTGGTTCAACAAAGAACACATCCTGAGGGTTTCATGGTGTTAGGATAAACCACGGACAGAAATAAAAAACTACATGCAAATATAACCAATAACAAAAATAATAGAACACACAAAAATGAACACAAGGCACCAAGATTTAATGTAAATCACCCAATCCCTGGGCTACGTCCACCAAACAACAAGTCCGATCTTATTACAATCCAGTGATTACAACCTGATTACAATTTGTAATCCCTTACAGCTCAATACCGCCACAAGAACCAATTTCGTATCACCACCCATAAAAAATACCCAACCCTAAGCCCTTTTTATACAAGTATTAGACCGCTTTAGGGTTATAACATGTCGGCCATATGTCGGCTACCATGTCAGCTACTTCCAAAAAAAAAAAAAAAAATTCGGGGCGATGCCCTGAACCCCACTATTTATGAAGTATGTACAGTACTTTCCTGATCAGTCACCACAATCTAACAATCTCCCACTTGGGGACTGATCAGGCTCCACACTAAACAACAATCTCCCACTTGGAGACTGATCCTGTAGCAATACAACTACCGCATGGGGCTCCCACTGGATCAAACCACCCTGGACTCTACTGTTCTTTTATTCACATTTATTCTAAAAGACCAACCGAAGCTAAAGAGGAGTTCAGCTTCTCCCTTGTGACAACCTTTGTCAACATATCTACTGGATTTTCATTGGTATGTATCTTCTCCAGCTTTAACTGTCCATCCTTCAAAACTGACCAAATGAAATGGTACCGCAACTGTATGTGTTTGTTCTTAGAATGCAGAGCTGAATTCTTAGCAAGATGAATGGCACTCTGACTATCTGTGAAAAAATAATTATCCTTCTGAGGATGTCCCAATTCTTCCAAGAAGAACTAAAGCCATATCATCTCTTTGGCTGCCTCTGTAGCAGCAACATACTCTGCCTTTGTAGTGGAGAGAGCATTAATCTTCTGTAGCCTAGAAACTCAGCTCACGACTGCCCCACCAATAGTAAAGACATAACCTGTAGTACTTCGCCTGGTATCAATATCCCCAGCCAAATCTGAGTCAACATAGCCCTTTAAATCAGTAGTAGAGCCCCCAAAGTGTAAACACTTATTGGATGTTCCTCTCAAATATCTGAGAATCCACTTGACAGCATTCCAATGCTCAAAACCTGGATGACTCATATACCTGCTAACGACTCCCACTGCATGTGCAATATCTGGCCTAGTGCATACCATAGCATACATCAAACTTCCTACAGCTGAAGCATAGGGTACCTTGGACATCTTATCCTCCTCTTCCTATGTCTTGGGACACATCTCCTTAGTCAAGTTCAAATGACCAGGTAAAGGTGTGTTGACAGCTTTAGCATTCTCCATAGAGAAACGTTGCAACACCTTCTCAACATAATCAGCTTGAGATAGCGTCAATGTTCTGTTCTTCCTATCTCTGCAAATATTTATACCAAGAATTTGTTTTGCTGCCCCCAAATCCTTCATAGCAAATGCATGTGCTAACTGGCATTTTAGCCCCTTAATATGATGCATGTTAGACCCAGCTATAAGCATATCATCAACATATAGACATAAAATAATGTAGCTATCATCATCCAACCTCTTAAAATAAACACAGTAATCTGAATGACACCTGTTATATCCATGCTCATGCATAAAACTATCAAATTTCAGATACCATTGCCGAGGTGCTTGCTTCAGGCCATATAAACTTTTCTTCAATTTGCACACTAAGTTCTCCTTACCTTGGACCTCAAAACCCTGTGGCTGAGCCATATATATTTCTTCATCCAAATAACCATGAAGAAAGGCTATTTTAACATCCATCTACTCTAAATGCAAATCTTTAGTAACCACAAGACTTAAAATAGTAAGAATAGAAGTCATTTTAACAACAGGAGAAAATATCTCATCAAAATCAATTCCCTTTTTCTATGAAAATCCTTTTACAACTAACCTGGCCTTAAATCTTTTCTTATCTCCTTCCTCTTCTTTCAACCTATAAACCCATTTATTCTGTAAAGCCTTTTTACCTACAGGCAACTTGCACAAATCCCATGTCTTATTTTTCAGCAAAGAGTCAATTTCATCTTTCATTGCAGACTCCCACTGAATCTTAGTATCCACCTGCACAGCTTCATCATAACTTTCAGGTTCACTAGCATCAGTAAGTAAAATAGAATACAAAGAGGGAGAAAACCTTTGTGGAGGTCTAATTGACCTTGTTGACCGTCTAACATTCACTGGTGTGTGTGGTATTTGTAGTTGCAGTTGTTGCACATCATGAGGAATGGCTGGAATATTAGCTTTTGGAGTATCATCCAGCACTACATAATCATCTTCTTTCTTCTCATGTTGCTGCAACAGATCTTTGTACAACACTTTTTCATTGAATATGACATCCCGGCTTCTTATAATTTTATGATTTTCAAAATCCCAAAGCCTATAGCCAAATTCATTAATGCCATATCCAACAAAGACACATTTCTTTGATTTCACTTCTAGCTTAGTTCTATTTTCAGAGTCTATATGAGCAAAAGCTTCACAACCGAAGGTCTTGAGAAAAGAATGACTCACCTTCTTACCAGTCCATGCTTCTTTTGGAATACCACAGCCCAAAGGAGTAGAGGGACCTCTATTAATCAAATATACTGCAGTATTGACAGCCTCCGCCCACATGTGTAAGGGCAACCCAGCATGCAACCTCATGCTCCTTGCGCGCTCCATTATAGTCCTATTCATGCATTCAGCCACTCCATTTTCCTGTGGAGTCCTTGGAATAGTTTTTTATCTACGAATACCATTAGTGGAGCAATAATCTTCAAATTCATGACTGCAATACTCACCACCATTATCAGATCTGAGACATTTTAATTTCTTACCAGTCTCATTTTCAACCAAGCATTTCCATTTCTTAAAAGTTTGAAATACATCAGATTTTTGTCTAAGGAAATAAACCCATACTTTTCTAGTTGCATCATCAATAAATGTAACATAATAATGAGAGCCACCAAGGGAAGATACCTAAGCCGGTCCCCATACATCTGTATGCACAAGCTCTAATTTCTCCTTTTTGTTTTCCTTCCCTGTCTTTACAAAACTCACTCTCTTTTGTTTTTCATACACACAACTTTCATAGAAATCCATATTCACACATTTTAGACCTGGTAAAACTTTCCTTGAATGAATTACTTTCATACCTTTCTCACTCATGTGCCCAAGTCTATTGTGCCACAGCGCTGTATCAGAATCTACAGCAGCTATTTGTTCTCCCTGCTCAACTGCAGTAATTGTTCCTGAATATTCATTTTTCTCTGAAACAATCAAAGTAGAAGGAACAATATGACCTGTACAAATATATAAGGTGCCTACTTTCACACCTTTTGCTACTACAAGGGAACCTTTTGAAACCTTCCAATTTTTATTATTAAAAGTAATTACACAACCCTCATCACCGAGTTGCCCTGCTGAAATTAAATTCCTACTCAGCTTTGGAACATGTCTTACCTCATGTAGTAGCCAATGATTCCCATTCTGCAACTTAATCTTAATTTTTCCCTTTCCAACAATCTAACAGGGTTCATTATCCCCCAAATAAACAAGCCCAAAATCCCCTTGGACATAATCAATGAAATAACCTCTATGAGGTGTAGCATGAAAAGAAGCACTAGAATCTAAAACCCATGAATCATCAACACTCTCTAAAGACAGAAGCAAAGCATCCTCTTCGGATTTATTACTTACCACATTTGCCTCTTTGTCTCCATCTGATTTATCTCCTTCATTTTTCTTTCAAGTCCAGCAATCTTTCTTTTTGTGCCCTGGTTTCCCACAGTACCAGCAATCATTTGGTCCTCTCGATTGAGACCTCCTCCCCTTTGACTTTCCTCTTGATTTCCCACGATTTCTAGAGTTACTTCCTCTTTCAGTCGTTCTACCCCTGCTTTGTGCATTTAAAGCACTTCCTGATGTAGATCCACCTGAGGATTTTCTACGAGTTTCCTCACTTAAAATAACACCGATCACATCATCATATTTTAGGGTACTTGATCCAGGAACAGAATTACTCACCGCCATTACCAAGTCATTCCAGCTTTCAGGCAAAGAACACAAAATCAAGAGAGCCCTAATTTCTTCATCAAAATTGATACCCACAGAAGATAATTGACTAGTAATAGTATTAAACTCATTTAAATGATCTGCAACAGATCCACCTTCTGCCATTTTCATATTAAATAAACGCTTCATGAGAAATACCTTATTTGAAGTGGAGGGCTTTTCATATAGTGTCACTAGGGTTTTCATCAAATCTTCTGTCGTCTTTGCTTTTGTAATATTAAATGCCACCGATGGTGCCAAGCATAACCGAATGCTTCTGAGTGCCTTTCTGTCCAAAAGATCCCATTCAGCCTCTGACATAGTTCCCTGATTCTTGGCTTTTCCTTCCAACAGCTTCCATAAATCCTTCTGATATAAATAGTCTTCCATTTGCATCTTCCATAACTGGAAGTTCTGCCCATTAAACCTATCAACCCTCAGCTTACCATCATCTTCCATTGCTCCCACTCAACCGTGAGACTCCCACTTAACCATGAGACTTTCCTGCAGAGGATAACTGAGAAACAACTAGGCTCTGATACCACTTGTTAGGATAAACCACGGACAAAAATAAAAAACTACATGCAAATATAACCAATAACAAAAATAATAGAACACACAGAAATGAACACAAGGCACCAATATTTAACGTGGTTCACCCAATCCCTGGGCTACGTCCACCAAATAGCAAGTCAGATCTTATTACAATCCAGTGATTACAACCTGATTACAATCCGTAATCCCTTACAGCTCAATACCGCCGCAAGAACCAATTTCGTATCACCACCCATAAAAAATACCCAACCCTAAGCCCTTTTTATACAAGTATTAAACTGCTTTAGGGTTATAACATGTTGGCCATATGTCGGCTACCATGTCAGCTACTTCCGAAAAAAAAAAAAACTATTTATGAAGTATGTACAGTACTTTCCTAATCAGTCACCACAATCTAACACATGGTTGAGGGATATATGATATACTAGACGATGGTGTACATTAGTGAATATCTTCTCAAGTTTTCATCAAAGATCCATGTAGATTGCATTTGGGATCACACCTCCATTATGGTGCAGAGCATTCAAGAAAGAACATGAGAAACTTCCATAGAAAGTTCATTGGAGATTAAAAGAAAGTACATAATAGGCTATTTGGTTTGAAAATCTAAACTTGTAAGGCTAAGGGATCCAATGATGCATTATAAATCATGGATTTCCTTGAGTCACCATAGGATTTAAAACATGTCTTGACTATTTAGTTAGAATAAAGGTTTTAGGAACATAAAAATTCATTTCAAACTTGTCCTAACCGATCAAAGTGTCTTATGAGGTAATTAAGTCAAAACTTGTAAAAGATGTCAATTTTGCATAATTGAAAAGTTGCAATTTTGATGCATCTTTTCAAATTTTGGTTATGAATGGCCTTTGTTTATTGTGTCCATTAAGGGAGGCTTATATAATAATATTAGACATCTCTCATACTGATGCAGGAGCATCCAGAGGTATAAGGGCAATCCTGTGTCACCCAAAAAAATGTACTTAGACTTAGTTTCTGTTTCATGTCTTTACATTTTTGGATACCCATTTGGCTCAAATAAAGGTTCCAACTCTCATAGTTCAACTATCAGTGCATTTGAAAATCCCAAAAAAATAGGAGCATGCAATTTGGCCATCATTTTGGTGACCTAGAAGGTGTGACTTGGCCAGATGAATGTAATTGAGATTTAGAGCATTCCAAAAAAAGAATCAGGTCAAAAGGCCCCAGGGTTTGAAAGTTATTGCAGTTTTTTGGGTTTTGGAGACCTCCTAAGAATGCTTCAAAGTTAGGTTTGGGGTATTAAATGACTTCGAAAAGGGTCAAAAAATGGGGGATGAGCGAAGCCTGTCCATAGGGCTATAGAGCGCTTTGAGAGCTTTACGAAAATGTAAACGGTTCGTCAATTGGAGCTACGGTTCAAAAGTTATGCCTCCCGGAAGTTCGGCTATCGTTTCTGGATTCTTCTAGATTTGCACCTACTTCTAACGCGGCTTCTGGAACCTTCTATTTTGTCGGTGGATGCCTACTAGCACTTTCTAGAATGTACTCCTAGTCCTTAACCCTCCGGGGTCTATTTAAGGAGATTTTTGGCATTGTAAAAGGCAGTTCGGATTGGAGCTTGAGAGGAGATGCTAAAAGGAGAAATATTCTCCAGAGTTATGCTATTGTAAGCCAGTAGGGCATGTTTTGAAGTTTATTTTCTCTTCACTATTGTACTAGCTGATTTTCTCAGTTAATATAATTCCCCTTTTCTATTGTGTCCATTTTGTTGTTGTGTTGTGTCCCCATCACATACCAATGATGAATTTGTATGAATATTTAAGGCATTGAAGAGTAATAAAAATAGAGGTTTACCATCAATTTCATTATTTTTTGTGATTGTATGTACTTGTACGGATTGATAGATTGGATCAAGTTGCATAGTTGGATAAAGGAATGAAATAGTTAACCATTGCACTTGATTTCATATTTCTATGACATTTCCAATTAAACTTATATTAGTTTTGTGTAGGTTGTTCCAAAAACCCTCATTTCTAGGGTGTGTGACAAAGATGGAGGCCTAACTTGCATTTCCACAAATGGAATTCAATGGTCATTTGGGTAAAGAAAGTTGGCTATGTTTACTAATAGATTGCAAAGGTTTGTGTTCAGTATCCATGGTTTGAACTATTTTTACTAGCCAGCCCTAGGTAAGATATCTCAATGTATTTGACACTAGAGAATGCAACATTAAGCTTTTGAGTGAGCAATTCATGTCAGCAAGACATGGAAACTAGGGAATAGTGTGAATTAGTGTGGAGGAACATATCTAGGGGATTAAACTAGTCCTATACACCCATCTACTTGCACTTGCTTTACAAACCAAGCCTAATTCTACCTATTAGGTTTCTGTTCAAGGTAAGGGTTAGGGGATGTTGGAGTAAAATCAGGATTTGATCTCTTGGAATCTGAAGGAAGACTAAAAAGGTGATTTTTTTGGGTAGCCTTTTGAAGATTTTGGGGGTTGAGTAGGAAAAAACAATTAGGGAGGCCTAATTTCCCTACTAGCGTAAATTTAGTTTGGAGACTTGTGTGGAGTTGGGGATCAAACAAACTATTGGAACACCTAAGTTTAGTGGCTAGGACATGATTCCAAGTGAAAGTAAGGTTCAATGAGAGGCTTGGGGTGGATTCCTACAAAATTAGTAATTTGAGGGACTTGGGTCCTAAAACCAAAAGTTACTTCAACCTTCAAATCTAAGCCAAGTGTTTGGGAAGCCTTGGGTAGGTTGGAGTTATTTAGGGGGTTCCTTTGGAGACCCTAGAAACCATCCATAGAAAGAGAAAATTCATAATCCTCTTTTGGAGAAGTGGATAGTGAACATTGAAGAAACCACTTTTCTTGATGTACACTCTGCATTAGGTGGTATCATAGCAGCAAAGGTCTTAGGAGAAGACAAGGATGTGAGATAGAAGTAAAGATGTTGGGGAGGAGATGCCCTCAAGAGTCACCAATGTTGAATTGGCTAAGATCATGAAGAAGCATATGGAGAAGACCAAGAAGATGGAAGAAAAGATCAAGAAGTTGGAGGAGATGAGAGGTATTGGTAGAAATGTTGATGAAATGGACATAGAAGAGGAACCTAAGGAGAAATCAACAAACATGGGTGACTTGGAGAACAAGAGTTTCATAGAAGCCCTCAAAAAACTAGGAAGGAGAGAAGCCAAGGTAGAGCTACATGAATTTCATGGGCAGATGAATCCATAAGAATGAATGGATTGGCTAGAGGCCATAGAAAGCTACTTTTAATGTGAAGAAGTGGTGGAGAACCAAAAGGTGAAGTTAGGAAAATCAAAACTCAAAAGCCCTGCCTTGAGTTGGTGGAATTTATTTTAGAGTGAGAGTGTAGACAAAGAGACTAATCCTATTTGCAAATGGAAAAGGATGAAGATGGAGATCAATAGACAATTTGTCCCTAAGGACTATGAAGTGTTCTTGCATTAGAAGTTGCAGAACCTAAGACAAAGAGACTTGGATGTGAGTGCTTATACTAAGGAGTTGCATAGGTTGACCCTCGAAGAAAAGATCAATGAAAGTGAAGAGCATAGGTTGGAAAGGTATTAGAATGGGTAGAAACACAACATCCAAGATGAGATCATTCTATTTGGACAAAATACAATACATAAGTTGTATCAAATGGCACTAAAGGTAAAAGAAAAGCAAAGGAGGATAGGAGAGCAATAATCAAGAGGTAGAGGAAATAACTTTAAAGGAAGAGGGAGGTTTAATAGAAAAGGAACTTCCTATAAGGTAGAAGATGAGAATCCTATTTTAGAACAAGTGGGAGAATCAAGTTAGAGAGGAGGCTACAGAGGGAGAAGGTCAAATAATGGAGGAAGATTTGGAGGAAGAGGACCAAATGTCTTCACTGGTAAGTGTTTTAACTGCAATCAAATTGGCCATTAGTCTTTTAAGTGCCCTAAAAAGATTGGTTCAAATAAGAAAGGAGGAGAAAGAAGGGTGCAATTGATTCAAGAGGATGGTTATGGCAGTGAGCCTTCTTACCATACTGCAATGACTAGACAAGCAGATCTAGAGCATAAAGAGCATTTAATGATGCAAAGGACCTTGTTGAAGACAACTACAGCAAAAAAACCACCCCAAAGAAAGACATTGTTCAAGACAACATGTAAAATGAATGGAAAGGTTTGTAGGGTTATAGTTGATTTTGGTTCAACTAACAATATTGCCTCTATAGAGATGGTTGATAAGATGATGTTGTAGAAAATACCTCATCCTTATCCATAAAGCCTCATGGTTGACTAGGGATAAACAACCTTGGTGAGTGAACAAGTTGGGTAGAGTTCAATACAAGAGTACAAAAGACAAAGTACTTTGTGATATTTATGAAATAGATGCATGTCATCTCCTATTAGGGAGACCTTAGCAATATGATGTACAAAATCTAGGCATGAGGGAGAAACCAATGTGTACCATATAACTAAGGGAGGAGTTGAGTGCACCATTAACTCTCTCCATGAGGAAAAAAGTGACAAACCAATCAAGAGTATTATAATCTTGGTAGGAGAGGAGTTTATGTAGAGCATCAAATGGAAGGACACCCTATATTTTGGACTAATTGTCAGGCCAAAGGAGACAATAACTAAGGACATGAATAGTAAATAAGGTAGGAATGTTGAGCCTAAGGAAGCGAAAGATCTTTTGGATCAATATGAGGGGTTGGTTGCAGGTAGTAAGCCAAAGACTTTGCCACCACATAGGGAGATCAACCACTACATATACCTCATACCAGAAGCCACTTTTCCCAATGAAGTAGCATACAAGATGACCCCAAAATAGAATGAGGAGATAGCAAGGTAGGTAGAGGAATTTTTGGGCATAGGTTTCATAAGGAAAGGTATTAGTTCTTGTGCAGTTCCTGCAGTCTTGGCACCCAAAAAGGAGGGCACATGGAGGCTATGCACTAACTCTAGGGCCATTAACAATAATCACTATCAGGTATAGATTCTCCACCCCTAGAATACAAGAGTTAATGGATTTCTTGGGAGGATCCAAATATTACTCAAAGGTGGACCTAAAGAGTGGATATCATCAAATAAGGATTAGAGAAGGGGATGAGTGGAAAACAAAGTTCTAAACCACTAAGGGACTTTATGAATGGTTAGTGATTTTGTTTGGGCTTTCCAATGCCCCTAGCATATTCATGAGATTTATGAATGAGGTCTTGAAGCCTTTCACTGAAAAAAAAATTGTTGTATATTTAGATTATATACAATTTTTTAGCAGGAGCAAGGAGGAGCACTCGTTGCTTTTAGATCAAGTTTTGAAGAGGTTGCATGAGGAGAACTTGAAGATAAATTTGGAGAAATATGTGTTTTTTTAGATTGAGTTGGTATTTTTGGGTTTTGTGATCTCTCACAACAACCTCAAGATGGATCTTGAAAAGGTTGAGGCCATACTAAACTGGCCCACACCTAGAACTACCTAAGAGGTAAAGAATTTTCATAGTATGTCTAGTTTTTATAGGAAATTTATTAGGAGCTTTAGTGTTGTATGTGCCCTTATGACTGACACCATAAAAGGGGGAAGAAAATATAATTTTGTGTGGACTAATGAAGCAAATAAATCCTTTGAATACCTCAAGACAAGGGTTGTACAACAACCAATATTGGTGTTACCTGATTTTCAAAAAGTTTTCACAGTTGAATGAGATGCAAGCAAGAGGGCTATTGATGGAGTCCTAAGTCAATAAGGAAGGCATGTTGCCTTTTTTAGTGAAAAGGTAAATGAAGCTAAAAAAAAGTACTCTACTTATGATCTTGAGATGCATGCCATGGTACAATCTTTAAGAAAGTGGAGACATTACTTATTGCCGAAAGAATTTATTAGTTTTACTGACAATCATGCTTTGATTTTCTTGAACAAGCAAGAGAAGTTAAATCACAAGTATATCAAGCAAGTGGAATTTCTCCAATCCTATACCTTTATCATCAAGAACAAGAAAGGGGACCTCAAACAAGGTTGTCGATTCCTTGAGTAGGAGGAATCTCATGGTGCAGGAGATAAGGTTGAACAATGGTGGCATTCATTCCATCAAGGACATGTACAAGAAGATGAGGACTTTGGAGAAGCTTATAAGGTGTGCGATGAATAGTCATACATATATCATAGTGAATTTGTAGAATATGTGTTACAAGAGGGATTACTCTTCAAGGGGAGCCAATTATGCATTTCCAAGGGATCAGTAATGGAGGAAATCATAAAAGAGAAGCATTGTGGGAGCATGGCAGGACATTTTGGAGTGGACAAATAGTGGAGCAAGTAAGAAGACATTTATTTTGGCCCAAGTTGTAGATAGATGTAAAAAATTATGTGGAAGGGTGTTTGATTTGTCAAAAAGACAAAGGTCACACTTCAAATACAAGATTGTATACTCCACTTCCTATTCCTAATAAACCTTGGGATTCAACAAGCATGGATTTTGTATTAGGCTTTCCTAGGACCAAATCTCATTATTATAGCATTTATGTGGTTGCAGATAGATTCTCAAAAATGGCTCACTTTATTCCATGTAAGACAACACATGATCCATCATATATTGCAAGATTATTCTTTAAATATTTTGTTAGGTTGCATGGGTTGCCACTATCCATCATATCAAATAGGGATCCAAAGTTTCTTGGACACTTTTGGAGGATGTTGTATAGAAAACTTGGCACAAATTTGTGCTTTCATTAGCCTACCATCTTTATTTTGATGGGATAACTGAGGTAATAAATAGGTCTCTTGGAAACCTTCTAAGATGTTTGACAAAGTAGCATGACACAAGTTGGGATAACATACTGACACAAGCAAGATTCTCCTATAATGATTCCATTATTAGGAGTACAGGGATGACCTCATTTCAAATAGTCCATGGGAGGCACCCAAGAGGTGTTATTGGACTCAGAGATGTCAAGGACATGGAGAAGATAAATGCACAAGTAGAGGACTTTTCTGAGGTAATGAGAGATATCCACCAGTAGGTACAAGGTAGGTTGAAACATACCTCAAGCATATATAAAGAACAAGTAAACAAGAAGAAGAATGAACTCCAATTCCAAGTTAGAGATATGGTGATGATTCACCTCAAGAAGGAAAGACTTCCAAAAAAAAGTATACTAAACTCATGATGAAGAAGATTGGACCTTTCAAAATAATTCACAAGTGTGGAAATAATGCCTAAAAGATAGACTTGCTTTTTGATATTGGTCTATCTCCAATATTCAATGTAGCAAGCATCTTTCCTTACAAAGGTGGCATGGAAGAAGTAGGAGGTTGTAGGTCAGTATGATGAACAATTAGTGTGAATTGTTCCCAAGGAGTCACCATAGATTGAATGCATCCTCACCAAGAGGGTAAACAAGAACACTATGAGAGCCACTTATTATGACTACTTTGTCAAGTGGAAGGATCAATGAGTAGCAGATGCAACATGGATGACTAAGAAGGACATTTTGAAGGTAGGATACTAGGTTGTAGACATTCCAACTCAATAAACTTGAGTTTCTTTTGACCAGGGGAGTATGGTGTAGAGCACCCAAGCAACAACATGAGAAACTTCCCTAGAAAGGTCACAGGAGATTAGAAGAAAGTTGATAAGAAGCTATTTGGTTTGAAAATCTAGAATTGTAAGGCCAAGGGATCCAATGATGCATTATAAATCATGGATTTCCTTGAGTCGTCATAGGATTTCAAACATTTATTGTCTATTTAGTTAGAATAAATTTTTTAGGAACACTACAAGTCATTTAAAACTTATTCTAACTAATCAAAGTGTCTTAAGAGGTAATTAAGTGAAGAGTTGTAAAAGTTGTCAATTTTGCATAATTGAAAAGTTGCAATTTTGATGCACCTTTTCAAATTTTAGTTATAAATGGCCTTGGTTTATTGTGACCATTGGGGAAGGCCTATATAATCATATTAGACATATCTCATACCAAAGATGAAGTTGTATGAATATTTGAGGCATTGAAGAGCAATACAAATAGACTTACCATCAACTTTATTGCTTTTTGTGATTATATAGATTTGCATAGATTGATAGATTGAATAAATTTGCATAGTTGGATAGAGGAATCAAGTAATTAACCATTGCACTTTATTTCATATTTTTGTGACTTTTACAATTAAAGTTATATCATATGATCTAGAAACCCTCATTTCTAGGGTGTGTGACAAAGATGGAGGCCTAGCTTGCATTTCCACCAATGGAATTCAATGACCATTTAGGGAAATCAATTTGGGTATGTGTACTACTAGATTCTAAAGGTTGGTGGTCAGTCTCCATGGTTTTCTATTTTTACTAACAAGCCCTAGGTTAAATATCTTAATGTATTTGACACTAGAGAATGCAACATTAAGATTTTGAGTGAGCAATTCATGTCAATAGGACATGAAAATTGGGGAATAGTGTGGAGTAACATATCTAGGGGATTGAACAGGTCCTATGCACCCATCTACTTGCACTTTCTTTGTAAACCAAGCCTAATTAGGCTTATTAGGTCTGCATACAAGGTAAGAGTTAAGGGATGCTGGAGCAGATTCAAGATTTGATCTCTTGGAATCTGAAGGAAGACTAAAAAGAGTATCTAAAAAGGTGATTTTTTTTTAGTATCCTTTTCAAGAGTTTGGAAGTTGAATAGGAAAAACAAATTAGGGAGGCCTAATTTCCCTACTAGCCCAAATTGGGTTTGGAGACCTGTGTGGAGTTGGGGATCAAACCAACGATTGGAACACCCGAGTTTAGTGGCTAGGACACCATTCCAAATGAAAGGAAGGGTCAGTGAGTGGCTTATGGTGGATTTTGACAAAATTAGTAATTTGAGGGACTTGGGTCCTAAAACCAAAAGTTTCTTCAACCTTCAAATCTAAGCCAAGTGTTTGGGAAGCCTTGGGGTAGGTTCGAGATGTTTGGGGGGTTTCTATGGAGACCCTAGAAACCATTCCATACAAAGAGGGAAGTCACAATCCTCTTTTGGAGAAGTGGGTAGGGAACATTGAAGAAACCATTTTTCTTATTGTGCACTCTGCATAACATTAACAAATTTGAAGAGGAGTACTTGATGGGAAAAGGTAGATTGAGGAAAGTGACAGGTAATTGTAATATATTATCATAGTTAATTAATTCTAATCCATCATCAATATAAGTTGTTTCTAACTAGTCTATTTGTTTTATACAGTTGCTCAGGAGTGGGATGCACTTCATTTGTATATTGTAAACAATCTTGATTGGATGATGGTATGGATTGAACAATATCAACAAAATGGTCTCTCATTAACATGGGAAGGTGTTGCAAAAGTCATCAAAGTGCTAAAAAAAATGTCGAGCAAGAGTGGAGGGAGTGGAGGGAATAGAGATTTTTAAAATTTAAATTCATGTAAGGGTGGGATTTCTCTGGATTGTCGAGATTGGATCCCTGGACTAGAACATGAGTCATAGGGGGGATGATTAGGCAACTTTAGGTACTAGGGACCAGTCAGAGATCGTGGATGGGGACCCATGTCCCCCCCAAGGAAGTGGTCAAGATTCCTTCGATTCCCAAAGTAGACTAGCAAGGAGCTACAAAATGGTCCTCTCTTTTTGGGGTCAAACCCTTAGGTAAGTCCTCTTTCCTGCCTATCAAAACTCTACCTGAATCTAAGAAAGGCTCTTGTGCCATTTCCATTCTAGATGAGATTATGGATCATAGCATTCGATCCATGGCTTCAACACTGATTGGGAAATTTCTAGGGCCTAGACCAAACATTGATGATGTCAGGACTTACATCAAGAAGCATTGGGCCCTCAAAGGCCAAGTCTCAGTCACGACTATGGTGAAGGGTTTCATGTCATTTGATTTCACATGCATGGAAGATTTGGCCAATATTCTTTGTGAAGGACAATGGGCTTTTGGTCAATCCATTCTGGTGCTGTAGAAGTGGTCTTCCAAACTAAATTTGAGTGACTCCTTTTTTGTTCAAGCCCCTATTTAGATTAGATTACCTGAGTTGCCTTTAGAATTTTGGAATGAGGATGTTTTTGTGGGGATTGCAAGGACTTTTGTTGAACTCCTCTCTACGAATCTGATCACAGCTTCCAAGCATTGTCTCAACTATGCACACATCTGCATAGGTGTTAGAGAAGGCACAGACATGCCTAAGACTATGGTCTTTCATTCTAAACTTGGAGTGCACATCCAAAAACTGATATATGAAACTATTCCTTTCATTTTCTTTCTTTTTTTGAAGGCTGGTCACAAGGCTCATCAGTGCCCCAGGGCAAAAAAATAGAAGACCAAGGAGCTAACCACCTAAGACAAATCTAAGAAGAAATCTATCCCTTCTCACTCTCCTACAAAAGGAAAGAAGAAGCTAATCTAGAGGCATAAACCCTCCAAGCCTTCAGAGTCATGGAAGACCAAGGAAGAAAATCAGAATGCATCTAGGTAGATTGATGCTAACGTGGGTGATCCAGCTCAAATTTTGTCAATTGATGCAGCGCCCCCCAAGGAAGTCGTGGCTGAAGAGGGAGGTATATCGTTGAAAGAGCTTGAACAACACGTCAAGAAGCAGAATGACAAGAGGCAGGAACCAACCCTCTCCAACAAGAGAGAAGCTCTGAGGATGGAGACCCCCTGCTCTAATGGCAAGCAGGTCTCTCCTTAGAAGATTTCCCCTAGGCCTTTGGATTCCCTAACCCATCCCTTCAAAATGGATTCTAAGAAGGAGATTGCCCCATATGTTCCCAAGGGATTGGAGGCAAAACTCCTTCAACTCATCAACAATGCATCTCCTAACCAGATCTCTCATTGGGAAGAATGGATTGATAAGTGCTCTCCTAATAGCCTTAATAGTTGGTGCATGAGAAAAAAGAAAAAGAATAACCAACTTTATGACCACCCCCCTTTGTCCCCTATGACAACCAGAAGCAAGGTTAGGGTTGATGTTGGGACAACCCCCAAGAAACAAGGAAGGAAGAAATCCAATCAACTATTGCAAGAAGAAACCAAAAGGAACCTGGCAGACAGGAGCCACAAAACCATCAAGGAATTCTCAGGAAGTAAGTAATTAAGGTTATTTCTTGGAACATAAGGGGCCTTAATAGGGCTCATAAACAAGAACTAGTTAGAAATTTGATCAGAGATCAAAGACCCAATTTCTTGTCAATCCAAGAGACCAAGATAAAAAGGGAGTTGGTTAAAAAGATTTCTTTTAGCAAACTCATGAACTGTGAGGCCACTAGCTCGGTCGGTGCCTTAGGAGGGGTGATGATTCTTTTTAACAATAGGGTGTTCAAGTTGATCCCCATCTTCAATGATGATAATGCTCTCTTATGCAAGGTGTCTCATATCCATAGTGATGACTCTTGGTTTATCTTGAACCTATATGCCCCCAACTCTAAATGGGAAAGGAAAGCCTACTAGGATAAGATCTTTGTTGTCATCACCAACAATGACATCAACAAAGGGATCATCATGGGGGACTTTAACTCTCCTCTCAAAGATGATGACAAATTTGGTGGTCTTTCCCTAGATCAAGATAGCGAGCTTGACCTCTCCTACTTCATCCTCAACCTAGCTTTCATAGACGTGGACCTCTAGGGAGGAAGATTCACTTGGTCTAACCAAAGAGTTGGCAATGAATGTATCCAGGTTCATTTTGACAGAGCCCTCATCTCTCCCAAGTTTCTACAAACACTCTCTTGTAGACTTTCCCTTCTCCCTAGAATAGGCTCAAACTATTCTCTTATTTCTCTCTCTGTCTCTCCTTTTGTTGTCCAAAGGACATTCCTTTCCATTTTGAGAAAATGTGGATTATAGACCCAGCTCTAGAATCCAAGATCTCTTCATGGTGGAATATTGAGGTCGAAGGCACTGCAATGTACAAAATTGCCCAAAAATTGAAAAATGTGAAGAGAAACATTAGGATCTAGAATAAGTCAAACTTTGGCCAAATTTTCTAGGATAAAAATGAGAAGACCGACCAGCTCTATATCATCTAAGAATAAATTCAGCATTCTAAATACAATGACCAGAACAAGATGGAAGAGAGAGCCATCCTCTCTAATCTCCACAACATTATATCAAAGAAAGAACATTTTTGGAAAAAAAGATCTAGAGTCAACTGGTTGAGAGAGGGTGACCAGAACTCAAGATTCTTCCACTTAACCACTCTTAAACACAAGGAAAACAACAAGATCTCTAAAATTAAGAAGGGCTAGGCTCAATTATTCAAGGATGATGAGATTGCAGATGAAGTTGTTTAGTTCTTCTCTTCCCTCCTCTCCAAGGACCCTTCTCTCTAAGCACCTAATCAAGCAGACATTTTGTCTGCTATTCCTTCCTTGTTGCAAGTGCATCACAATTTGATGTTGAAAGCTATTCCCTCCCCAAGGGAAATCTTCCAAGCTCTCAAATCTCTTATGGGGTACAAAGCTCCTAGCCTAGATGGTTTCCTGACCTTCTTTTTCTAGGTCTATTGGGAGGTGCTCAATGGGGATGTGATTAAGGTTGTTCAAGAACTCTTCGGAGCCAAAAATCTTTTGAAAGAAATCAACATCACATTCCTAGTTCTCATTCCCAAGATTTTGGGAGCTAACTCAATGGACAAGTTCAGGCCTATTAGCCTTTGCAATTCTCTCTACAAAATCATATCTAAGGTCCTTACTTCTAGGCTCCTCAGCATTCTTCACTTAATCATTTCTCCTCAATAGGATGGCTTTGTCCCTAGAAGGAAAATACTTGACTCCATTATCATGGTCCAGGAGGGCATCCACTCTCTTGAGGCTAGTAAGACGGAAGGTTTTCTACTCTAACTAGACATGTCTAAAGCCTATGGCAGGGTGGACTGGAATTTCCTTATGGTTTTCCTTCAGGATTTCGGGTTTGATGCTCAATTTTGTAAGCTCATCTCTCAACTTGTTACTTCTCCTTCTTTATCTGTTTTGGTTAATGGCTCCCCCTCTCTTTTCTTCTTCCCTTCAGCAGGATTGAGGAAGGGTGATCCCTTATCCCCTATCTTCTTTATCATCCTGACTGAATGCTTGGGAAGACTTATCTAGAGGAAAAGTTAGGACAGGAGTATATAAGGGCTCAAGCCCTATTCGGGTCCCCATTCCTTCACTCATCAGTAATTTTTGGACGACACTATCTTGGGAGGAGAAGCCTCTGTTAGAGAGGCTAGAGTTTTTAAGGATCTCCTTAACACCTATACTAGGGACTCAAGCCAGGCTATCAATTGGGAGAAGAGCTTAGTTTAGTTTATCAATACCCCTTTGGAGAGATAGAGGAAAATTGCTCACATCCTAGGAAGTGGCATTGGGTCCTTCCCAGCCAGCTATCTTGGCCTACCTCTAGGCACTAGACTCCTAAATTCATTTTGGAATAGCATCATTATTAGATTCAACAAGAAGCTCACTAGCTAGAAAGGGGCCACCTTAAGTCAGGCTGGCAAGTGTACTCTAGCTATATCCATATTCCAGAACCTTCCACCTATACCTTAATCCTCTTTGGTATCCCAGCCAAACATGCGGGCAGAATGGAGAAGATTCAGACGGACTTCCTCTAGTCTGGGTCTAAAGTTCACAAGGCATACCACCTTGTTTCTTGGGACCTCATTTTCCTTCCCAAATGCCACAGGGGGCTAGGTATCAGAAAAAATAGACATCTCAATAATGCCCTTTTAGCTAAACAGCTATGGCACATTTTCTAAAGCACAGGTGTTTGAAGGGATATCTTGTTTGAGAAATATCTAAGAAAACAATCTCTCATTTTTCTAATTTATGAGACTAAGATTCCCTAGGGGTCCTACATTTGGAATGGGATCTTGAAGGCCAAACCCCTAGCCAAATCCAAGGCCAGATGGAAAGTAGGAAAAGGTGACAAAAATTTATTTTTGCAGGACAACTAGACATGTCAGGGACCACTAATCAACCACCCCAGCTACGGAAGATGGGCAGAGCAATACATAGAAAGGTTTGGCATGAAAGTTAGTGAGTACAGATCAGAGAATGGCTGGCACAACCTATCTATGATATCCCTGGACCTTAACCCCCTAATGGTTTTACTAAATGCCACCTTCATTAACAATGATAGGGACTCCATCATTTGGGAGACAGCTCAAATGGACTTTATTTTATTGCTTCTGGCTATTTCTCTTTATGGGACAAGATGGAGAAACCTATTTGGGCCAAAGCCTAGATTTCTAGTCTCACACCTAAAATCAACATTTTCTTCTGGCTCCTCCTAGAAGAAAAAATTCTCACCTTGGATAATTTAGTCAAGAGAGGTCAAATTATCCCCAATAGATGTTGCCTCTACAAGCACAAACTGGAAATGGTCAATCATTTATTCATCCACTCCCCCTACTCTTCCAAGGTGTGGATCTTCCTGACTAAGGATCTTGGATTAAGTTGGTGCCCCCCGGCTAGTATCCTAGATTTCTTTTGCTAGTGGAGAAGCCATCACTCTGGTTTGAACTCTTAGTTAATGAGCTCCTGGACTCTCCCACACTTCTACTAGGGAATCTAGAAATAGTGCAACAAAAGAATATTCAGAGAAAGAAAGTTTCCAGAGTTCATAATTGCTGAGAAAATAGAAGCTCTCATTCTAGAGAACTTTGCAATAACTAAAGGAGGAAATATCAAGGAAGGTGGAATCAGAAAAGCCAGTAAGGAAGACAAGGCCATGAGAAGATAGGAAGCAAGATGGTCTTTTCCCCCTGAGGAATGGCACAAAGCCAACTTTGATAGGGCGGCAAAGGGGAACCTTGGTCTGGCGGGAAGTGGAGACATAATTAGAAATAGTTTAGACGAAGGAATTGTGGCCATTTCTTTTCCTCTTGGTCACCAGACAAGCCACTTTGTTGAAGCAAGTGCGGCCAGACATATTGTTGAGCCGGCCTAGGCCTCTAGGATCAAGCACCTATGGCTTGAGGGTGACTCCCTAAACATCATCAATTACATCAAAGGTCAATTTGTGCCTTCCTGGATGATTACCAACATCGTAGAGGACATCAAATCTTACTTAGGCAAGTTCAAAAAGACTCATGTCAACCATGCTTACCGGGAAGCCAACTTGGTTGCTGACTAGTTTGCCAATGACGTCGTCACCAAAAACTCGATGGTGACGTGGACAAATGGAGATGAAATCTTAGTTATGGTGATTGAGTTGATTCAGTAGGATAGAATCCAAGATACAAATGTAATCCCATTTTAATAATGAAAGGATTTGCTAAATCGCACGTCGGAGGGGGAGTTATTAGAAATCATGTGGAACCCTTTTCAAGTCATAATTATGCATACGGAAGGCATGCTTTGAGGGCTAGCAAGAACAGAACCACTAAATATCATAAAAATGTTTTCATTGTAAGTGCCCCAAGGAAAATTGAGCACTATAAAATAGCTACTAGTATAGGGTTTGCAAAGCTTAAGGCAACCATGGTCGAAGAGAGGATCAGAAGAGAGCCTTGGGAGGGAGTCAAAGAGCTAGAAGGAGAAGAATAAGGTGTGGCACAAACTCAAAAAAGGTGGCATCACCAGGTTCATGGAGAAGCTTCATGGCTTTGAAGCTGGGGTTACCAAGATCATGGTGGAAACATGGAGCAATGGGAGAGTCAAAATTGATGGTTTGACACATCAAATTTTTGAGGGCTTGATCGTGGAAGTGATGGACATTCCCTAAGAAGGCATGAATTTCTACAGGGACAAAAAGATGTCGGCCAATGCAATTAGCATTTTTGTTAAGGACAAAATGGAGAAAGATAATCTTGTCAAGATTGACACCTACTATGACATTGAATCCATGAAAAAAAATTGGAGGTATGTTCTTAGGATCCTCATTGAGTATATCACTCTCAACCCCAAGTTTGACAGGATAAGAACGCACTATTTTGTTTTGTTAAACCACTTTAGGCATGGTGTTAAAATTTCTCTTCCCTTTTATCTTTACACTTCCATGTCCAAGAGTATTAAGAGTTTCAAGGAAAAACCTATTACCAACCCTACCCTCCACAAAGGCCTTCTTCTCCTGGTTTACAAGTTTTTGAAAACTCAAACCAAAGGAAAATCCCTTGGTGACCCAGGTTGTGCTTTAGAGGACACTGCCAGTTTCGATTCTGGGGATGTTTAGATAATGAAAATTGGGGATGAGGAAAATGCCACCAATGCCATCTCTACCTGTAATCCTCGCATTCCTAGTAGAAAGAGTCCTAGATGCCTCCCTTCCCCTCTCCCCAAGCCTAAACCTTAAGAGGCGGATAGTGAGGTGTAATGACCCTTTTTAGGTCATTCATTTTTTTGGCTTTCTCTTTGACTATGGATCCTCTATTATTCGATACTTTCTCTCATTGCATTTGGTTTTCCTTTCTTGGTGTGTGTGGGTTTTTTTCACATCTCTGCATTGAGTATGTTGGCATCCATTGTAGTGTATTTTCTTTTTATGTGAATGTGGGTGCCTTCTGAATATTATGTGACCTCCCTCATTCAGCATGGTTCTTCTTTGAGTCATTACAAAGCCTTGTGATAGTCATGCACATACCTGGCAACCATCATGGTAATGGTGAAGACAATTACTTGGCTAGCGTTAATGATAGCAATGAGAAAATCAATGTTTGATAATCTGTAATCTTATATTTTGAATAAGAACCATCTCCTTCAACATTCCGTAGACATTCAATACTCTTTACTTTGTGACTAGCAGCTTCCTTTATGTTGTAGTGCCTCTCCCATTTTACTTTTGTTAGTCATCCTGATGGAAACAACCTTGCTGATCTTTTGTTGTGATGGGATCATGATTGTGACCCTGAGTGGTCTACACCATCGAGGTGTTTCGATTTATGTTTCTATATCAGTTGCTTTGATTATGCTTTTGACTGATCTATGAGATTATGATGTGATTTATGGTTCACTGAGGTTTGTGCCAGTGGTTACCAGGATCAATGTGGTATCATGAGGTTGTTTTTTGATTACCTTGAGATGTGTATAGAGATTGCACTATGTTCTATTACCATGCTACACTAGACTAGGTTCCTATAGCAGTGGTTAGTTATGTTTATGACTGTGTTTGCTTATGTGTTTTAAATGCCTTTTTAATGCAGAGTAATCAATCATTATTAAATGCGTAAGTAATTAAATGGATTGTTCATGTGAGATTATTTGGTTATGTGTTGCGGACATTTACCTTGTTACATTTCTGATTAGAGAGATATTTGTTACTCATGTTATGTTTATATTTGAGAGGACTTGAGGGTCAGATGTTACATCTTGATTCTAGTATCATAGATTTTAGACTACTATGTTGTTCAGTTAATCATATTGCATGATGACGCCATTTTGAGATGACAGTGTGTTTTATGATGATATTTGGTTATCTGGTATTTGGACATACCTCTGATTTTTTTATGTCATGGATTTAATGCTATGGTAATTTACTTCATTCCTACGTTGTTATGCTTTATGCGAACGTGAGTGATGTAAATAGATTATTTTAATATAATTAAATAAATGGTTAAATTAGGTGATTTAATGTATTTATTGCTTTAGCTATGTTATTATATGCAATTTCACTTGATCATGTTGTTTAGTGTGCAGGATTTATATCCCTGGCAGTGGCACATGGAGTTAGTGATTCAGCCTTTCATATGTTACCAATGTCGTCCTTATATGGTCGATGTATCCTTTATTAAAGTGTTTAAATTAAACCTTTCGGTGATTATTAAATCCGAACTCATTTGCATTATGTGATTAGACCAGTAAGCGTGTCTGTGCATTTAGAGGTTCGCATTGTCGCGAAAGTTATTAAGGAGATTTATGTGTCTTTGGGTTTTCGAGCTTTTTAATTGATTTATTTTAATTTTTGGCATCTTTTCCATAGATGAATTCCTATTTATAGAAATAGCCTATTTTTGTTTGGGTCAATTCGGAGTTTAACTAGATTGGCTGATTAAATGCCCTAATCGATTATTCACTCGAAAAGTGAATAAGTATCCAAAGAGGAATTTAATTCCTCACTTCTCACTTTCAAATTGGAAAGTTGGAGAGTAAAATCCAAAATCCTCTTCATGAGGATTTACTGTTTTATTCGTTGTGGGAGCTACGAGCGTGGGATCGTCCCGAGGTTGGGCTCATTGGATCCAGCTCGGGGAAAGCTTGGATTGCAGCAATTTTTAGCTACTTCTACAAGATATTTATTTTATGGTTCAGATTCCCATTTTTCCCTTTTGGCTGTGAGTTAGGGCTTTCCTGTTTTATTATTTATGCTCCATTTCTACTTCTATTTTTGGTAACTATTTGTTTGGAGGTTGAGAACTAGTGTTCCCCTCCGTTTCTGTATGCTAGTTCTACCCAATTGGGTGGGTATGAACATTTCCCTATTTTTTGGGATGAGGGTTTGGGATTTTACACCGTTATGCTAGCCATTTTTGCATACAGTGTCCAATTCCATTTATTTTTTGGATTTTTAGGATTTTTGAACCCAAAGGTCAAATGGGTTTTAATTTTGGAATTTTTCTAAAATTTGGGGTTTTACCTCGTTTTACATGTTGCCCTGTTTTCTTGGGTTTTCTTAGCACAATGTGGGTCGTGGACTTGGACTTTGTGTTTGGTTGAGTGATTTGTTAATGTTATAGTTTCTTTTGGACCTTTGCTTTTGTTTTGTGAATGCTAGGATTTGTGTAGAATCCATACTCTTAGATTGAGGCCAGTTGAGTGAGTTCATGATGTTTGGTCTTGTTGCATCATTGGGATTCATGTAGAATCCATACTCTCAGATTGAGGCTGATTGAGTGATTTAATGATGTATGGGTTTTTTTGGCTTTGGGATTCATGTAGAATCCATCCTTCCTATGTTGCTTTCAGTTGGGTGTTTTCTTTGCATTGTGTTCTCATTCCTATCCTTGTGTTGTGATCTTCGTGATGGTGGTGCACCACACATGAGTATGTGTGCGTACATTTGTCAGGTGACTTGCAAGGCTCGATCTTTCGTGATATTGCCAGAAGTTATGATCATTGAGGTTGGGATGGGAGTATGCATGCCCACGGGCACTTGTCGTAGGATGAGCATGGGTAGGGTAGGGTAGCATATGGAGGGGGCTTCTATCTCATAGCCCAGCGATCATGATGCCATGGGTATGGCTGAGAGGAGCTTGATTAAGTGATAACTAAAGAAAATGTGTGACTGGTAATAAAACTTAAGATAATAAAACTTCGTGTGATGGTTCCAAGGGAGTACCTCAAAAGGGAAGTACCTTGCGAGAGTTTCCACACGTGATCCAAGCTTGGGCTTTTTGATGCCAAGCGACTCTCCATGATGTTAATCCCTACATAGTAGCCTATTGAGTGTCTGACCAGGACCTGTACTCCTTGCATTGTCTTAGGTTCTTGGTTCAACCATCATACTGTTTGGCGTGAGTGTTAGCCATGGATGTTGTGATTTTTGTGTGTTTTTGGTTGGATTTGTAGTGCCTACCCTCATTCACATCTTTTCTGGACATATTATTGCTATTATTATTAGAATTTGATGGACTAGTATTATGTTGATGGATTAGTGGTATTGTTTTGAGACTATCAGACATTATGTTATGGATTTAGTGGTTATATGATGAGATCATTTAGACTTTACATTTTATGCATACATGATGATCATTATACTATTTTCAGTTATTATTGATGATTAGTTGGATGGTTTAGTATCTTATGTGTTTTATTATGGATACTTACCCCATACTTGCATGTGTATGGTGTGCATGTTTTCTTATTGTATGGCATTTCTGATGTGGTTAAGGAAGGGAGTCGTAGTCACCTGCTTAGTCGGGATCTACACGATGCACCACTTCCTGCCATTGTTTGTTTAGCTTAGCATTATATATATTGTATGTACATGTATGGTTTTTCTGCAGGTTACAGGTACCGAGTATTGACTTCCCTGAATTGCCAGGATGAGCGTACCCTATTATACTATCTCAATGATAAGAGAAGGGAGATAAATTCTCAAGTCCAAATCTCAAACCTTTAAGCCAATTGTCCTAGTGAGGTAGGACAAGTATCTGGATATTTTACCCACCGAATGTGTCGGATGACATGATTCGTGATTTTTAACCCTTTAGACTGATTTTGAGTAATTTTCTCTATGATGGGTTTTCATATTTTATCTTAGAGGTCTATGGTGAATTTTCTATTAATTAAAGTCTTAATAGATAGATTTAATTAATAAATTCATTATTTGAGGAAATTAATATTAAATATCATGTTATTTGATATTTTCATTATAGTTAATTAAATGTGAATTATTGAGGAAAAATGAATTAAATAAAAAGAAAATGAGAAATTAAAATTAATAATAATTATAAAATAATAATAAAAGTAATAAATAAATAATAATAATAAAAGTTATTAAAATTAAAATGAAAGTTATAAAGATTAAAATAAAAGTTATAAATGTTTAAATAGAAATTATATAAAAAGTAAATTGGAGTTATAAGCTTGCATGGGAATTAACACACTTCTCTATTTCTCATGTGTCAACAACACGGGGGTTAGTGCATCAATTAAGCACATGGTGTCTACAACCCTATGGTTCGTCTTGAAGGTTGTAAAAAGACCCATGCTTAGTTGGTGACACCTTCCAGCTATTTCTAGAAGCATTCTAGATGTTTCCTGAAAGCTCTTTATATTCGGGCATTCATAGATGCTTAGAGAACAGCGTTGGGAGTGCAATTAGAGCATTGGAGGACTCAAGAATTCTAAAGAAGGGAGAAGCTTGCTCTGCGGATTTTCTGAGGAATAGCGATTTAGCATCAAAATCCGGGTAGATTCTTGTAATTTTATTTATGCTATTTTCGCATCACTCATTCTTTGTCTTCTTCGTGTCTTCCATATGTCTTCTGAGAAGTTTCATATTTATATGCATTCTCAATATGGGTAGATTAATTTATTGGAGAATTTTATATGCATTCTATAATGCAAATATTTTGTTCTTAAATTGTAGATATAATCTTTGTGGAAAAAAAAAAAAAAAAAACATACATGGTTATATATTCAGATCTGCATACATATACATATATATATATTTATATATATGCATATGTATACATTTATTATGAATCTATTATAAAATTTGAATATATATATACATACATATATATACATACATACATACATACATACATACATACATATATATATACTAATATATATATATATATATATATATATATATATATATATATATATATATATATATATATATATATATATATATATATATATATATATATATATATATATATATATATATATATATATTTATATATAATACACTGAATGAGCGATTGATAAATCATAGTAGGAAAACTTAATAAAATTGCATCGTGATTCATATCGCGTATGTATATATATTTAAATATCATGGGCACGATTTGTACCCCATGCTTGCGGAAGGTAGAGGCCTGTCGTCGCAGGTCTACAGTGATAGGGGTACTTCGTACCCACTGTCGACGCAGTGCCTGCGACCTCAGGTACTGCGTACCACAGCAAGAGTGGGGGGATTAACTAATAATATTGTTATGTATAACCGTTTATGTTAAACATTTAAAACAAACGTTATACGGATTCGATTCTCATATGATATATGGTGTCAATCGAAATTGTTAATTCGATTTTATGAAATGTAATAACTATTTATATATTTACATATTTATGTATGTATATATATTTAAATATATATATATGTATATATGTAATATGTAAATATGTTATTAATAAATTTAAGTTAATATTATTTGATAAATGATTTATATTGAAGGTTTATTTTCATAAAGGTGACTCTTTAATAACTTTCAACTATTTAATAATTTAATTGTTTTAAATTATTAAATAAAGAATTGATAGTTTGGTGGGGGATGTATCAAACAAATATTATAAATTGGAAAATGGATTTTTAGTTCTATTAAGGAAAAATTTTATCCAAAAACAATTTATGTGTTCCTCCATTCATTCTTCAAAACTTGGAAACTTAAACTGAGATCTCTACATTTAAATTCAAGTTGTAAACTTGATAAAACCAAAACATGTGTTTGCATTGTGTATTCTTTATGCTATTATTTTGGGTTTTGGGTTGACTAGTGTTGACCAGTATAGGACGTCTACCAGAGGCTTGGGGGTTATGTGATTATGGTGACGTGATGATGTTTTAATCTCGATCTTTATAAACCCAACCATGGTTATGTGATGGAATGCTCTATGCATTGTTTGTAATTATTGATTGATTATAGTTGAGATTCTTATGTATGAGATACTTGACCTAACTATTATTTTGGTCATCGATCAGTTATCCTTGATTATTTTCTAGTCGCCATAATGGGACTGAAATGTGGATTTATTCTTGATGATGTCATGTTGTGACATGTTTGACTCAACCATTTTTGGAGTCTTCAATCAGTTTGATTGAGATATTTTGGTTATTGAGAACCATTGGATACTTTGATTATCAGTGATACTTCAGTTGCCAATAGAGAGCTATTGTGTTCATGATTTTCTATGGATGTTTGCTCATGGGGAATTGATGCTTTTATGCATATTTGATGATTTTCTTATGGATTATCTTTTGTGATTTTGAGATTTATGAGTCCATGAGCATTAGGGTAGGATATCTGCATGTAGTGACGGGAAGTGGCTTGTAATGGGGGTCGGGGCCCTAAGAGGCTACCAGGGTAACTCATTGTAAGTTGGATTAATAAGTGATAACATTCACACCTAATACTAACTGAATGAACCTAAAAAGATAAGTGTTTTGTTCTCACCCATGCCTTGAGTGCTTGTACAAGCTAGGATGGGAGTAGTGAGACACATGGTTGCGACCTTGCATTCCGTAGTATGCCTCGTCAGTATGAGAGGATACTAGTGGCCGCATGAAATTAGTATGGACCCGTGGAATTTAGCTAACTGCCAGGGTAACTTGTACATGATAATTGCGATGACACTTTCCCACTTGCATAGTAGGTTCTTACATGTCATTGTGTGCCTCTAGGATTAGATGTCAGATTTTGTGTTTGGAACCTTTGAATTAGTATACTTTTAGGATTCCTAGACTTATGGAGATTTGTGCTATGTGGTTTTGAAAGCCTGTTTGGGATTTGAGACTATCTCCTTAGCACGGTGGGAGTGGACCACTTAGGTACCATGCGGTCGGGTGGTAGTGTATTTTTCACTCTTATTATTTTGAGATTCATTGAGACATCGTGGCTGATGTGTCCTTCATGATGGTGGATATGTATCCTTTTTCATTGATGATTAGCATATGTTAGATGATGTTATCTTATGCTTTTATTTGCATGCTAGATTACTTTCTACATATGATGTTGTATATATTAGGAGTGACATTCCTACTATGTAATACTGATGATCTCTTCGATAATTTGGAATGTTACGCACGGAGAGATGGCTAGGATCCATGATGATCTAATGATGCTATTAACAGTTGGGAGGAACCGTGCACTTAGTTTATTATGTTTGATCTTGATGATGGATGTATATGTCTTCTATGATGTTGTATCATGTGATTATCTTTACTTTTATGTATCATGGATTAGAATAGGATGGTGTACCTTATTCTATGTATGAATATTCTTTTGAGCTTGTCATACCCTGTGACATGTACAGTGGATGATTGAGTATTTGTAATGTAATGTATAAACATTGGACTTATCATTATTGTTTCATATGGACGTTGTTCTAGATGGATTCATGTATGTAATTCAACGTTAAGGGATCTTAAAAAATGTAATCTATTATGTTTACTTTTAGATGGACATTGCTATTGCTTCCGTTATCATGCATAAGTTATATGTGATGTTTACTTTCAAAAAAAAAAAAATGCTACTAAACTTAGTGAATTTCTAGGTTAATTCTTTGGATCCCTTAGGGGGGCATTACATTATCTTTATCTCCATCAGCACGACGGGTATGGACCTATGAGTTCCACATGGTTGGGAGGCATAGCTACCTTCACCACTACTAGGGATCGGTGTACAGAGATGCTCTTTTTGTCCTAGTGCGACCGTTACTGGATGTCTTCACTTGGTACTTCGGGTTCCGACATATGCTTCCTTGTGATTTATGCTTTCATTGGGATGCTTGTATATCATGTTTAGATGATGTTATTTTATTTGATGCATTCCCTTATTATGATGTTTAGCATATGATTAGATGTTGTGAATTGTTGTATTAGCGTATCTATTGCTTATTGTTGTTTAGCATGTGATAGGTGATGTTATCTACTGTAGGATTATCTTATGCTTTTCTACTAGCATGTTAGATTTCCTTATGCTTATATTGTTGCATGTTTTTAGTAGTGATGTCCCTATTATGATAATATTGACGATCTGGTTGGTGGCTTGGGATGTTATGCACGGAGGATGGCTAGGATCCACGATGGTCTTATGATGCTATTGACGGTTGGGAGGATCTGCGCACTTAATTTGGTTATTTAATTTCTTCTAGTATTTCTATTTACTGTGATGTTTATTTTAGTGTGTTCCTTACTGTTGTAGTTTAGATGGATAGATGTTCTTCTTTCCATGTTTTTCTTGCACTCGAGTGTTCATTCCTCGAGCCTTTGTGGATCTGGTACTCCCTGGTGTGGAGGTTCTTTGGTCTATTCTTCGCCTTTCTGAGTTTTGGAAGTGTCTTTGTTTTCTATGGGCGACATTTGTTCAGCATGGTGTGACACTTTAAAAAGTATCATATGCCCGTGCGAACTATGTCGTACGACACTGTAAAGTGTCGCACGCCTTCTTGAGAAATGTCTTACAACACCGGAAGAGTGTCACACGCCTTAAGGAGAAGTGTCGCCCTCTCTTAGTAAGAAGTGTCGCACGGTTTTTTTGTAAAAACCTGTGTGGGTAGACAGCGGGCACTTTTCTTTGCGGTCCAAACTTTCTAAGAGTTGTTTTCAATACCCTTTTGGGTGTTCTTCAACCCTATGTTGTTGCTTTTTGAATGCTGTCGATTTCTCTTGAAATCTAGTTTTTGTGTTTCTATTTCTGTCTCTTGGGGTTTAAAATATATCGTTTAAGTATAAGTTGACATATATTCAATTTCTTATACTTAAGATATATTTTAATATATGCGACGAATCTTTTGAGATAGGTTTCAGACCTCTTAGAGATAAGGTATGGATTCTAGGAGATTTCAAGCTTAGCCAGATTTCATTATTCTGCATTTTACCCCAGCTTGATTTTTTTTTGATGAGTGGTTGTTTCTTGTGCCCTCATCATGTGTGTTGTCGTTGTTGTCTTTGTTTGTGTGTGTCAGTTTGGTAGTGGTGTTTGGAGATTCATTGGTTGTCGGGATTGTGGCAAAGTCTTCTGTTGCGATCGTTGTGATCCCTGTATGATGTTGTCATGTGCATTCATACTTGTAAAAAAAAAATTCTTGGCTTGTATTTCATCCTTGTTTCCAAGGATCTCCAGGCGGGGCATTACATACGTGGACTTAGCCTCCAATGTTGCCGAATTTATCTTCATGGGTTCCTTCCTTAAACCTCGTGAGTCGTGATGCTTCTAAGCTTGAAGCTTTCCCTTGCTTATTATTAGTTATATTATTTGTATCTTGCCACAATATGGGTGAAGCATTATGCACTTGGGAATATTCACTTGTTGCGTTATGTTTGACTTGGGTAGTATGTTTTGTTCACCCTTCCTTTTTAGCCCACCTTGTTCCATGTGATCACTATGAAGGCACTTCAACTATGTCTAACATTTGGCTAGCTTCCTTCACTAATTTGGTGAGCCTCTCATCTCTCCCATCCACAATGGATGAAGATTACCATCCCTATGTTATCAATGTATTCGTATTTAGGCAGTGGTCATTTCCACATCCCTAAGTAAAACCTCCTTCTGTACTTGGATACTATGTAGTCCTCCTTCTTACATGGTTTGTAGACTAACTACCTTCCTCCTTTTCACATACCGAGCATGGTTAATATATATGTGTTGGATTTGATACATCCTTTAGAAGGGTTGTGCTCTTTAACTTTATTTAGTGATTATTAATTTATATTTACATAATTGAATATTAGTGGTATATTTTTTTATATTATAATAATACTTTATTCTCAATTATATTATAATATTATCCTTGAATATGTCCATTTCATAATAAAATATCATTAATCGTTTATTTATATATTTTTATACTATCATAATAATAATTATATATCAATATTATATAATAATGCTTGATGCACTGCTATTAATATTTATATATTCAATATTTAATTAGTAATAGTGTACATAATTTATTAATAACATTATTGTTGTTATTATGTGTACCATTGATATCCATGAATCTTGATTACCTTACTAATATTATCAATCCTTTATTTATTATATTTTAATACTACTATCACATTATAATTATAATGTAATATCATACTGTATGATAATAACATTATATTATTATTATTATTATTTTATTTATTAATAATGATTTGACCTTTTAATATTACCTTATTACCTTAGTAACGTATTATTATTATATCAATAATATATTATTATTTATTCTTTAATAATATATTATACCATTAATAATATATCAATATATTATAACATTAATATAATAATTTACTTATATTATGCTAATTAGGGGACATGAAATGAGGAAGACAAGGAGACTGACATGGACTTTGAGGATGAGGATAAGAAGCTGGGGAAGGATAATTTGATAGAAGAGGAGAAGGGGAGAGAAAGCAACAAGGAGGAGGTGGCTCTTGATGCCCCCCAGGAAACCCCAGGAAAAGAAAAGCCGTGATACCCCTCGAGAAACCCCAAGAAAAGAAAAGCTGACCAGGCCTTGCCCTAGGTAGACCCGAAAGCCCAGTGTATTTAGACCCCTGGCCCTGTCCCACCCACATCACCGCTTGAGGAGGTGATTGAAATTATGGTGGAAAAAAGTGGGGAGGTGATTAGGAAGAACATGAGGAGGGCTTGGAGGAATTTTAACTTGGATACTGCAGGTTTGGTTATTGTTAGAGAGCCAATGAACATCTAGGTGTTGGAAGACCTTGACAGCAGAACCCATTGTGATGAGTTAATTGACCCTGCTCTGTTGGTCATTTTTGACAATGCACGATAAATCGGCTTCAACCTCTTGAACAACACAAAGAATAGCTTGATTGATAACTTCCATTCCATCAAATGGTTGTTTCAAGAAATTGAGGCTCTAAAGGAAAAGAAAAACTAGGACAATAGCTAGAACATCCACAGGGACCAGGTGACCACAAGAAGGAAGAGAGATCAGGAATGCAGTCAAAATATCTGCAACAGCCAGGACACCAGAGATGAATAGGAGGACAGACTCTCCTTGGTTGAATAGAAAGTCTAGAGGTTTGATTCCATCCACCAGATCATGACAAAACAAATCATGGACACTTTGCACACCCTAAATGAGAACATTGTCAATCTGGGGGATTCTCTAATGAGAGCTGGCCTTGGTGGGGACATGATGCAGAAGACCAGGCTAGAATTTGGCCAAGAAGAGGCTACTCAGAAAGACTCCAGGGACCAGGTGGAAACCCAGAACAAGAACCAGGAAGGAACAGACAATCAGAAGGATTATGAAGCTATAGAAACTCTGCAAGATCTAGATAAGGACAACCATTAGTCTATTTCTCTTTTGGTTTTACTCTTTTTTTTTTGGGTGTCGGCTTTTGCCTCCTAGCCTTGGGCCTTTTGTTGGTTTTGGCTTTTCATAGCAGTTTCATTTAAGCTAGACTTTTTAAATTTCTATCTTTATGCTATAAAACTTTTGGGTTTTAGGATCCCTGTAAAACCTATTTTACTTAATCAAAAACATGGGAAGGTGTTGCTTCATTAGTTAAAGAAGCTCATCATAATGGAGATTCCAATGTTACGCTAATGGTAATTGATCTAGCAAATAGTTTAAGAGGTGGAAAGGTATGTATAAGTTAATCTATCATGACCCATTTGTTTAATATCAACTCATGAATAGATGCATAATTTTTGACATGTTTGAAAAATAATAGGTTAAACACCACAAAGCTATGTATTGCAATGGTCATAAATTTCACATAAAAAAGGTGGATGACACTAAGAGAACTTGTGATTCTAGGATAACTGCATTATTTGAGGTCACTAATATTTCATTTAGAAATGACATGTGTCCTATAAAATTTAAAAATAGATACTATGGCATTTTGGATGATATAATTGAGTGTGACTTTGATTCCTTCAAACTATTTATATTTGTTGTCAAATGATACAGGCTATTACTGAATCAAAATGATCTTGATAGAACTTTTATTGAACATGATAATAGGTTTACAATGATCAATTCAAGGTCATTTGAACCAGTTGGAAATAAGCCCTATGATCTTTCAAGCCAATGTGAGCAAGTGTTTTACTTTGACACTCCACATAAACTGAGTTGGTCATTTGTTGTTAGACATTATCTAAGAGGAAGATAGGTAGAGTATAATGTGATTGAAAAAGAAGATACCAAAGAAGTGGAAGACAAAGTAGATGATGATGATGGCAAATATGAAGAAGGAGATGATGATGATGATGATGATGATGGTGAAGACATTTGTGATGATGGTGATGGCATTAATGATAGTGGTGGTGGTGGTGATGGTGGTGGTGGTAGTGGGAATGATGATGATGGTGGTGATGGTGATGGTGATGGTGATGGTGATGGTGATGGTGATGGTGATGGTGATAGTGATGATGATGACGACGACGATGACGATGATGGTCATAGTGACGATCATGATGATCATAATGGTCATTGTGATGATTTGGATGATGATGGCAATAATGATGATCAGTTCATGATGATGAGATGGATGAAGAAGATAATCAATGACATGATCAATGGAAATGTATTAGGTGCTAATTAGGTACAAATATTTGTTACGATGCTCAATTCTAAGTGTTGATTACTTATAATATATTTTTTGTAGAGGTAATGAATTTAAAAAGTATACAATGATTATGATGTATGCATATTATTCATGTTATGTTCTATGTAATTTGTAGCATAAGCATCATGTAATTTGTAACTAACTTAAGACAAATGATTTACATATGCAAGAAATTATACCCCTTTGATGAGGATCGTACACAATGACATGGATCAAAAGGTATAAGTTTATTACATGCTTGCTTTCTCTTTACTATCAACATTAACTTTAGGAAAAATTTATCAATATTGGCCTCATTTTATAGAAAAAAAATTTTCTCCTTCAATACTATCTCTTATTTGATGGGCATGAAACACCAAATAGGTATTTGTCATATTTGTCTTCCTCGAGTGAGGGAAATATGGGAATACAAGAGGATAGTGAGACATGTAGTAGGTCTACAAAAGAGAGAAAAACTAGAGGTCAAAAGATTAGAAGAAAATTCAATAAACACATGCAATTGTTCCTTGCCCAAGGGGGGTCATGTTCTTATGATGATAAGACAAAGAGTGACATAAAGGTTCCCTTGAGGTACACACATCTTCACAAAGAATGGATACCCAAGTAATTACCTCCAATTAACATTGATTTTTGTGTTAACGAGAGGATATATTGTATAGCTCCATCATCACTACACGGTTTGGGCCTATTTTCCATGGGTGGCATAAAAGTCATTTATAACAAAGTTATTGAATTGATGGACTATGTAGGACCTTGTTGCAATTACAATAATTGGATGCAGATAGTTCAATAAATAAATAAAAGTATGTGTAGGTATGCACTATTAGAAAATTATCTACAATGGAAAGAAAATGATCAAAGTAAAAGACTTGATGTATACATTGATGGAAGGCCAAAAGCAATAGGGACCACTGCAAGTTTTATAAATAGTGTACATCCTAGGTCAACTAATAAGCAAACCAATTGCATTTTTGAGGCATGTGAGGGAAATCATGTTTTTGTATGTGTGATAAAATCAATAAGTTTAGGGGAAGAGTTGCTAATAGATTATTACAATTTGAATCACATATAGACAAAGAAAGTTGCTATCATGGGACTTATAAGTACTATATATGTAATATTTAAACTAATTACTTCCAATAAATTAACTTTAATGTACAATATACCATTTATTAATTTTTTTTTTTGCTAAGTCAACTATTCCTTTCATTATGCTAATGTTTTTATTTTATTTTTTTGTCACACGACAACATGGTTGATCCATCAAATGATAGAGGTAGGGATGTCATTCCCACCCCTTCTTTAGTGCATATAAACCTTTTGTCTAATTTTTTTTGTAATTGTAATTTTATAAAATGTCATATTATTTTATCATTTTTGTTCAGGTTTTGGACTTGTTTTGATTGTTTATGTTTTTGTCATAATTTAATGCTTAGGGAAAGGGACAAGAACATATTACACAAGAACAATTAGTTATTGATATGGAGGCCATAGTATTGTGTGATGATGACATCACATATATACTAGTGACCCTGTAAGCATGTTTATAAAGAGCATCAATATACAAATTCTTGTGCTTGTGATGGATCCAAATCCAACCAAAGAGAAAGAGGTGACAAGAAATGAATTTTGTCAGTGAGCATATTGTCTAGAAGTAAGAAAAAATGAATCTTTAGCTAGGATAATAGTTCAATAAAGCTTTATGTTATATAGTAATTTATGGATCATGAAACAAAATATGCATGTGGTATTACAACATTTTTTGAGACCTCACCGAGTTGTTCCACCTAATGAAGCTACTAGTGCAGCTCCTAGAAGTATGTGATTTCAATTTTCAACTATCAGAAGGGACATCATCAAGATCACCAATTCTTCTCTATTGGAGTCCATTAATAGTAAAAAATGCACCATTACTTGCTTCATAATTATTATAGACAATTTTATATTTTTGTTGTCATATTTTTGTAATCTATATTTCAAAAAGACATTACATTGTATATATGATTTTTTTGAGGTCTTGATGACGTGCATATGCCTCCTTCGACAAGGCTAACCAACACTCTAAGATTATCGATTGCAGGATTGACAAGGACCGTACAAACATCCACGCCTACTACAAGATCTGGTAAATCCTTTCTTTGCTATATTTTATTATGTGTTAAATATGATTTGATTTGTACTTTCTTATTCATTTGATCATAGTGTGACATTGATTAAATTTGTGCAGTGATAGGTACACCTTCTCATGATGATAAGATAGATACCAATACTAGTGATAATTTACCAGCCTTTCTTGGAGCAGTCTGTGTTACTTTTACTAGATCGTTGGAGGCATCATTGTTGATGGCAAGAAAGATATGTTTCCCTTAAAATTTTAAGTTTTCAGGTACTTTAAAATTGTAATTATTTATATTTTAATTGTAGTTTATTTATTCATAAATCATTTTTGACTAATGATCTTGTTTGCAAGAAACAACTCATTTTTGACTAATGATCTTGTTTGCAAGAAACGATCTTGTTATGAAATTTTTTATGATTTAACATTGAAGATATTTGGGCCCACATTACGTAAAAGGTACATAGCTTATATAATTGGTTGCTACATTTTTCCGTTCATCCATTTGTTGTAATATATTCAAGGTACATAGCTTGAACTAATTTTTTTATTTATAAGTTTTTTTTTTTTGTTAAAAGGTGGAATGAGCAAGGTCATGAATTAAAAGATCAGCTCACAAAATCTCTAGAGGATATCTTTGGTCAAAATATTTTCTAAACATAGTCCAAATTCTTAAAAAAGTTTACAAATATATAAAAACTGTGAGAGACCAATACAAAAGCGCTCTAAAGCTCAACCCAAAGTACTAGCATCCTCCTATGGCTCCAGAGCTGGAGTAAAATGAAATAATTGAAGATGCAAAAGAGATAAAGGAATTAAACCACTACCCGACAAAAATAGGTATGTGGTAGTATTAATGTAATTATGCACAAATTAGTGATCTTTATATTTATATAATATAACATATTTCTAACATATTTCAAAGTTTACATATATAGGCTCCATGACACATCAAAGGCTACACAAGCTAGAAAAGATGAGGTTGGTCAACCCCAACTTGGATCTGGTGGATATATGAAAATTCACTCACAACTTGTAAGTAGTATTAAATGAAATTTCATATCAATTTTTATATATAAAATTACAAAGAAGAAATACATTCAATATTGTCAATATTATGCAAACAATGCAGGGCATTGAATTTATTCTAGTGCCCACAAATTGGCTTCAAGCAAGGCTATAAAGTTGTGGTTTTCCACCACTACACAGATTCCAATGGTCAAAGAGATGTAGAAGATTCCGGTGCATTAGTTCACACACAGGTAAATAGGCTAATGAATAATAACTAAAATTGAGAACTTCGGGAGAAATAATCTATTTGATGTTAATTTTGAACAATGATAACAATGTGTATGACATTCCACTGTAGCCTTCTACTCATGGCACAAATCCTACTCATGATGATGAAGGCATAGATCCTACACATGACAAAGGCCCTGATGTGCATCACATTGATAGAGGTACATATTCAATTTCTATTGAAAATTAATTATGTAATTATTAATAAAATTTAACATCTTAAATTGTAATTTGTGTAACCTTTATGTGATAATTTTTTACTATGTAGAACATCATGGTGGCAGAGTCGAGCATGATGTTAGTGTTGAGCGTGTTGAGGTTTGGGGCTGAACAAAATGTGATAGTAGATGATGTGGCATTATTAGGTAAAGAAAAATCCCTATTATGTTCTTTAGATTAATGAAATACTTATAACATTTTTTTAAATGTTTAGAATTAAACCCATTTATTTCTTATTGCATGGGTGCATCAACCTTGTGCTCAAAAAAGAAGAGGAAGATTCATGTCATAATATCAGAGCCACAAGAACCACAAGAGAATGCCAAAGATAGTCACAATGTGCCTATTATCCTTTATCTTTGACAAAAGAAAAATAAAAGAAGAAATGAATATTAAAAACCTTGTTTGATGATGAATGTGTTGATGATTTTTTTATGAATGTTGCTTATTAATGAATTTTATGTCATGTTATTGAATATTGTTATGTGATTATAATGATTGATGTGATCACAAATTATTGATGAATGTTTATACATATTAATAAATTATATGTCATGCTAAGAATGTTATGTGATTATAATGATTGATGTATTCACAAGTTATTGATGAATATTTATTTATATGTATTAATGAATTGTATGTCATGTTAATGAATGTTATGTGATTATAATGATTCAATGATATAGTTCTTAAATGAATGAAATATTTACTTAGTTGTTGATGTTGACATTCCAGTCATGTTTGTTATTAGTGACATACACTTATTTAGATTGTAAGTTGAAAATGAGCTTATTATATAGTTAACAGTGTTAACCAAGCATTTCAATTGCTACTGAGTCCTATGGACAGACAGATTCCAATGTATGCTGAGTAGATACAACTATTATAAAGATTAGCAATGTAAAGTGAGCATCTTAGTGTATGTTGAGTTTACTAGTGAAAACCAAGTTGTGCAGTATTTACTAAGCTATACAATGTGAACCAAGTGATTCAGTTTATATGCTGAGTTTTACAGTATTCACCAAGTCACTAGTGTAGACCGAGTTCAAGACTAGTTGGAAGTGATTAGTATGGACTGAGCCTCTATTTCTACCAAGTGTGTGATGATGTCAAGTAGTGATAGTGGATGTCGAGTATCAGAATCTCATCGAGTCAATCTTTAAAGCCCGAGTTTCTACACTTTGGCCAACTTTGTAATATTTTGTGTAAACTTGTATTATGGCCAACTTTGTAATTATGTAATTGGATTGATATATATGTAATTTTTTGTACCACATTCAATATATGTATGGAATCGAAGAGGAAGCAATGTAATCATTACAAAAGAGCAAAAGTGTGAATTAAAAAGGCTAAAGTAGTATAAGGAGCAACAAAGATTCATCTATTATAGCAAGGAGATTTGTACACTCAAAGGAATCTCATTTAGCAAACCAAGTTGTAGATCAAAGATCAGCTACTGCTTCATTCTAATAGGTGGATCAGTCAAATCCTATAACAAGGTAGACCTAACAACCTTACGTAAATCTCTTTACCAAGTGCATACTTTATTGTATGTTTTTAAATCCTTTCACAAGGTGGACCTAGTAGTCCTTATTGCTCCTAATAGGGTAGATCATCAGAAGTGATCAATGTAAGCCTTAACTAGCCAACTTTATACTGCAGTTTAAAGCTTTGTGGGTATCATCCCCACCCCAATTTTACTTTCTATTTGGAAAGTTTCTAGTCACCAAATCTATGTGTCATAGTGTTATGTATGCTTTCATGTTTTCTAAGTTTCTCATGCATGAAGTCAAATCAGAATTCCTACAAAGAATTAATTGCTAATTGAGATAAAAGTTTTAGAAGTTACTGATTCGCCCCTCCCCTCTCAATAACTTATCTGTCATAATATTTCCAACAATTAATGGGGCATTTAGAGTGATTATAGAGAGGAGAGGCCAAATGAGATTCCGCCTTCACATGGTTGGCCTTGTTAAGTAGAGAATATGAAAGGATTCTCAAAACCAAGTGAATCTCAAACTAAACCTATCAAAACTAAACACCAATATATGGTCCCATCATCGAGTGGTTGGAGAACTTCACCATAGTCACTAACGACTATCATTTCTTCCATGCTAATGTATCCATTCCTATCATGTTCATTGCTATAGACTCCATATCAATTACAACTATAGTTTCATCACATGTCTACACGATTAGTTATTATCACTACATTTCCATAATGAATCACAATCATCTCTTTTGTGATAAATATTATCTATTGGTAAATAGACTTGTCACTTTGAAGCTCTTAACAATGTGATGTGAAATCAAAAGAAACTTTACAAACCCATTTCTAAGCTTCTTGAAGGGTCTAATTGATTCCTTTGATCATCACCAAACTCCACTTAATGCACTTTTATCAACTTTATAATAAGGCCCTTTACAATACCCAAAAATTGACTTATTTTCCCAACATGGTTTCTCTATCCTAAATTTCTTAAACTAACTCTTTTCTTTTCAAGGTCTTAGAGGAAGTTCAATAAGGTCTTAAAAACTTGGTTTTGGTCTAGAATGAGCAATCAAAATGACCCCAAACTCCCTTTCTCTACTGATTTCTAGACTCATTGGTTACTTCCTAGTAGCCCTTTGCAATTAGCCCTCCAAATAAGGTTTTTGGGATTTTAATTTACAAACCTTATTACACATCACTCCACCTTTCTTAATGCTTGTGACCATATTGTGGTTGTTTGACCACCTTTGACTACCTATGAAGCTCTTTGAGAGTTTGATAAAGAAAATGAATGAATGATGCAATATAAACCAAACATTTAGGTTAAAACACACACTTGGGTTGTTGAGAAACCCTTATTCCATATCTATTACCCAAAATTGAATCCTGCAAGTGTGTGTTGAGAAACCCTTATTCCATATCTATGACCCAAAATTGAATCTTGCAAGTCCATAATTAGCTTATTTGTTGCTTCATTAGAGATTATATTATCAACAGAGCCAGAATCTATGATGACTTTACATACCTTGTTGAGAATCTTACACTTAAAACTAATAAATTTTTTTTCTTCTATTTCTATTTTGTAGCTATCAAAAATAATTAAAGCAACACTTGAACTCTTCATTGCATCTACATTAGACACTTTTGTTGGAAATCTGATTGAAAAGATCACTGTGAGAAGAAGATTGAAGATTGAAGAGGGAGATTGTTGCTAAAAGAATATTTTAAATCATTGTTTTGTCATTGATATTAAACCTACTCTTTTTAGGAATGACATTTGCTTATAAGATCCAAGCACTATCACTTAGTTGATTGATGAAGAGGATTTGATCAACAAGATGTAACAAAAGCACCTTAGGGAAAGGTTGAGTTATGATGTTGTAATGAATTGCAAGGATCAGTTAAGACAATGGTTAAATGATGTATTGATAACATACTCAAAGATACAGAGGTTGGTCACACTTAGAAACATTGGAGGAATAAGTTGTAACAAGGTTGACTGCAAAGCTTAAACTAAGTTCATTAGTGGGTGTCGAGCAAGCTAGTTGAAGCCGAGCAAATTTTTAGTTGGAGCCAAGCAAAAGGAAAATCTAGTGTGTGCCAAGTGATCTTCAAGTGCCGAGTGAAGTTCAAGTGCCAAGAAAAGTATCAAGTGTCGAGCATCATAAAATCTTAGTTGGTGCTAAGTGAACTTTAGGTGCCGAGCATCAGTAAAAATGTAGTTGATGCAAAGTAACATAGTATGTGCTGAGCATCAAGATTTCAATAGTGTTGAGCTGCTACATTATTTAAAAAATTGAAGATTCGCCAAATCTAAGCCGACATAGTTGTTACCTAGAATTTTGTGCATCATTTGGAGGATAAGGATGATGAGCTAGTGGCACAAAATTCTATGTAAACCATTTTGGAGCAAATTCAAGAGGATTCTTCATGATGTTTCTAGAGGAAACAAAATATGGGTTAGATATAATAAATCCTACCTAATCCATACGAATTGAAATTAAAGGAAGGAAGAATTGAGCAGGAAAAGGAACTCAAAGACTTCTATCTAAGGAGTCACATACCAAGAAGCAAGTGTTATTGCTACAAAGTGGTTAGAAGGGTGTTAAGGAGAAGACATCTAGGAGAAGGAAGAACAAAGCACTGAGACTCTGCTTCTACAAGTGGTCAAGAAGAGATGATTGCACTGGTATATTGAGCATGGAGACTAAAGGAGACTATGTTTGAAAGGAGGGCAAGCTGACAAAGTTGCAGAGATTAAAAGCTAGGCAAAGATATGAGCTTAATAGTGATCCAAGATCTAAAAGTTGAGTTGTATGTTGTAATCAGGTCAAAATCCCTAATTGTTACTCTCTACCTATTGTATTAGTTAGGATAGAAGGCAAATCCTATGGACTTAGGTTGGCCTAACAGCCATTTTTAAATCCTTTAACAGGGTGGCATTCCAAGTGAATGTTCTAAAGTCCTCTAACCAGGCCACTTCTAATAGGGTGGTTAAATCCTTTAACCAGGTCACATTTAATAGTGTGTTGTAAGCCTTTAACAAGGTAGGCCTTTCATAGGGCATCACTTCAGAAGAGTGAGAATTGAGTAGCATGTTACTGGTGGTTTTCCCCAAATTGGGTTTCCACATAAATCACTGTGTTATGTGTTGATACTTTCATGTGTTATGCTTGCATGTTGATTTACAGTAACTTGTTGAATAGGAATGTTAAAGCTTGGATGAATGAATGGCTGAATGGGCTCACTACACTTAGTGAAAAAGTTTGAATTGGATATTTGGACCTTGAATAATTGATTCACCCCCCCCCCCCCCCCCAGTTATTCTAAAGCATTTCTAACAACTTTTTTTTCTATCTATGAGTTGATCCTATTAGTGAACATATTTAAGAGAAATTGGTAATTAATATGTTGGATATCCTTTACTATTCATGTTTCAAGGAAAAATTAAAATATTATGCTTTAGTGAACCAAATTACTGGAGATAATATTAGATGTTAACTATGTCAATCTCTTGTTTTCAGGAAATGCAGAATGAGGCCCTAGTTCAATATGAAATCTTAATTAATATGCATAGGACTTTAGGTGGAACTGAAAAACATAACATGTTTGCATTTTTTATATAGGTCATTAATGTAAATGTGGTGCATTTTTTCAGCTCCAAGTACTGTCCATGCATTTGTAACACTATTGCACGTGCATTCTTGATTTAGAGTGGTTGAATCTTATTTTGGATGGGAGAGAGAGAAGCCAAATACATATGGATGCTTTAGTGGCTATAGACAATGATTCTTCACTATTTACATTGTAGTTATATCACTAAGTTCCTTATTTTGACCATTGCTACATTTTATATTCTGATGTTATTAAAAGTAATATTTTATTTCCTTTTTTGAAATGTGCCATGCCTTCTTTCACTAAAATTGATCTCTGCTAATTCTAACCATATTGGTAACATGTTGATCTTAGACTTCTTAAAGACTATGAGCCTCCAAATAAGATTTTTGGGCTTTAATTTGTAAACTTTCTTAATAATCTACAAACCTTATTACACCTCACTCCACCTTTCTTAATTCTTATGACCTTATTGTGCTTTTTTTACCACCTTTGATCACCTAAGAAGCTCTTTGAGAGTTTGACAAAGAAAATGAATGCACGATGCAATATAAACCAAACAATTAGGTTAAAACACACTTGGATGTTAATGGGGAATTTAGAGTGATTATCTTGCACTATCCTTGGTCCTTATCCATCTAAGCTAGAACTTTCAAACATTCCTTCTATATTGGGGCCATATGTTCATCTCCTATATTTTCCATTCCTAAATCTCCTATCATACCTCAAGATCAAGAGAGATGTTCGTCCTTAACAAATCTTCATTCATCTATCCATCTAAACCACTCATATCAGCCTTATTCATCCACAAATCCCAAGTCTTTTGGAAGCAAGAATAAACATAAGAATCCATTCAAAAATGAAGATCATTATGTCTCATATAATAAACATGTAAATACAAAGAAAGAACAAGTGTTCAAGAGACCACAAAGGTCCACTACCCAAAGAGTTAAATTAAAGAAAATATGGGTTCCTAAACCCATTACTGAAGAAATGTGTTCTAAAGTATCCAAAGGAAAATTTAAAGCTATATGGATTCCCAAGCCTCACTTGAAAGGCTTGAATATTGAACATAAATCCAAGTTGACATTCAAGCTCTCAAAGGCTTCCGTTGCATTTTCTTCTAAACAACCTCCTCAAAAGTTTCCAAAGGCTTCCACTCTATCTTCTTTTAAAATTCTCCTACCACCTCATACATCTAAACCTCAAGCTATTTCATCCATGATTCCTCCATCATTAAATCACCCTTCAAGGTGTGTGTCAATGTTGATCTTGCCCACTTTTTCACCCACCCTCATGAAATCATCTAAAAGTTATACTTACTTGCTATCCATGATTGTTCATTTCTTTCAAGACATAAACTCTTATCCTCCATATACTCCTCCTACTATCATCTCCCTTCCATTACCCTATTAGCATCTTTGAGCATACCTTTCTATGGTCTTGACTTATCATGGCTTATCTTTTCTATAGGCACAATATCTAAATTGAAAAAAGCTTGACCTATTTATAAACATTAAAATAAAATAAAATAATTCAAAATAAAAAGGGGAAAAGAAGTTCCTTGGTGAAAACCACTTCTTGTGGTGCCTTGGTAGCAAAAGTAAAGAGAAGTAAATTTGTCCTATGGTGAAAACCACCTCTTTTGGCACCCTAGATAATTACCATGATGAAAACTTGGTAAACAAGTGCCAATCATAATTCTTCCATCATCCATCTATTCCCTCTTCCTCTTTGATCTTGACAATGTTGGGCTATCCTTGTGTATTGACTTCCATTGCTTATCCTACATGCTATCTTGCTCATTACTTCTATTGCTTATCCAAAATATTCTTTATATGACTACCTTTCCCTAGCTTGGGTACTCCTAAGGAGCCAGTCCTTGAGGATCGCTTTCACTCACTTCATACTCCTTTCTTATCCATATTTGCTTATCCACCAGCTTTCTACTCCATCATGTTCTACACCTTGCTAGACATTGGAACAAAATGATGTGATCTTGCTTGAGAACTAGTGATCTCTATGGCATTCTAAAAATTAAAAAAATTGATTTATTGATCTTGAAAAAACCCTAAAAATAAAAAAATGTCCTAAAAACATGATCATCTTAGTGAAAAACTAGCAATAGGCACTTTGATGTATCACCAAAAAAATCAAAAAATACAAAATAGTGGAAAGAGTCTTGAAAAAATCTGCCAAGTGGCGAAAACCTGGAAATAGGCACTACTTGGGACCCTTGCACCTAAATCTACCAATTTCTTCATTCACTCTGTAACACATTTCCTAGCTTGGAATTGTTTCTTGTCCTCATCTCAGGCACATAGTTTCTTAGCTGATTGAGGTCTCCTTGTGCATTAGGGTTTCTTTGGCAACTCATAAAATAGTGTTTCTCAACACTTTTTAGATAGTTTACCTATAGTCTAGGATGTCATGATATTTCTCACTATCAAAATCAAGTCTTTAAGAAATAGCCAAGTGACTTACACACACACACTTTAACATTTAAATGGCTGAGTTATCTTTATCTTCTTCATGTGTTGTCTATGACAGTTTCTTTGTTATGTGCTCCCTCCCTAATAGTCTTTCGAGGATGTCATCAACTAGAAGACTAGGGGCATGGGGCATTTTTACTTGCTTTCTACTTGTGGGTATACTTTGTTAGTCTAAAGTGTTTAGAGCATTCATGCTTGTTCTACTTGACACATTGAACTACATTGTATTATCCTTGACAGTTTTTGCAAGATCGCACTTAGGGTTTATCCTAGTGCTTATACCTTGATACAAGTGTAATCTTGTTATACTAAACTTAGGGAATCTAACTGCATTAGTCATCTTGACTTACATGTTTGTGATGCATAGATTGGATTTCCACATTTTTATCTGATACAGATCATATTCATATCCTCATAGTTTATGCTAGTGATGATTGTATGATTTTATGATGTCCCTCATAAGGCTCAATGATAAAAACTAGGACCTACTTATGTAACCCTTGCAATTCCACCTTTTCAAACTAACTTGCATTCTAAGGTTCATTCTAGCTTAGCTTTGCATTTTGCATGTTGAGAGATATCTCTTCTTTATCTTTCATGGGCATTTCATCTAATTGTGTTCATCCTTCTCTTACCTCTTATTGATCTTATCTCTTCTTTCCTATTTCTTTCCTCTTTTCTATCTTACCATCTCATCTATGCTTTTGACCTATCTTTTCTAATCTCAACATCCTAGATCCATTTTTGGGATCGAAATTCAAATTTGATTTCATCTTGCTAGTCAAAATTTCTTCCTTCTTCTATGTATTTGGCCGACCTATTGAGGCTTAATCTTTGAATCTTGTTGGGGCAATCATCATTTCTTCATCTCTTCATCACTTCTACTCTCTTACACCCTTCCCTTTCATTCCTATTTCATCTCATTTCATCTTTCTTCTTTCTTTGACCTAATTCTTATGATTTATCTTTCTTGGTCAAACTTAGTCAACTGGGGCATATGTTCATTGCTTGGTGGTCACTCTTTTTTCTTAATCTCTTATCTATCATCATGAACTTTTCTTTATGATTTGATCAAATCTAGCTTATTTCTACATCTCCTCTATCTCATTTTGATTTTAATCTTGAGGGGGCAGGAATATTCTATCATTGTTACAAATTGCTTTCTACTACAACTATCTATTTTTTCTTAATCTATGTGCTTTCTTTTCTTTACATAGCAGTGCTCATCTCAGGTACTGATATTTTCTTTTCTCTCTCCAAATGTTTAGTATTGTTGTTAAGAGACTATGCATTTAGGATTTGTTATCTCTCAGTGCGTCGTTCTTCATAGTCTTATCTCTCTATCACCTTGGATTCTTCATTCTTTGACATAATGTGTTCCCATGCCAATCACACATTAGTCAAGGAGGGAAAATATAATCAACTAAAAATGGTCATCTAGACTATGAGCCCCCTTTATAGCATTTTTGCATAATTTATTTAATGCTTATCCTTGATCAAATCTCTAAAAATCCATTTATTTAATTATAACCTAAAAAATCCATTTATTTGATTATAACCTAAGGTTTGACTACTTTACCCTAAGTTCATATTTAATTAAAAGAACATGCTCCATTTTAATTAAATAAAAATCCCCACTTCCCACTTATCCTAAGTATCTACACATAAAACATTATTCCTATTTTAAAAATAAGAAGAAACGCCATTTTTGTCTACACATGAATGCACAATTTTCTATGTGAGAGGAATCTTCTATTTTAAAAATAACTTTAATTCTCTTCCACACATTTTCAAACCCTCTCAAAAGTTAACCATTAATTGTGATTGGTTGAGATGCTTGTGCAAATGGATCACTCAAGATGTAGTCTCCTCCCTTGATTATTCATCTTTTGCCTCTTAATCTCTACCATCCATTTTTCTTTAAAAGAGAGGGCTCTCTCCTCATTTAAAAATCTTAGTCTCTCATGCTATTGTTATGTTGTAGGTTTTCTTGGTAATTTTGGAGACTTGAAGCATTCTTGTATTTTTGTGTTTTAGCTTAGCTTTCATTCCAATTACATTATGGCATACTTTTTATCTTCATTTCCTTTATGCTTTAGCTTAGTTCTTTTTGGTAGCTTGAATTTGCATTGCATTTCATTCTAGATTTTTGGATGCTAGCATTTTTGTTCCCACCTTTGAATCTCTTATTCTATGGTACACCTTGCAAGGGTTGCATAGTTTGGTTCATTTGAGAGCCACCATCTCATAGCCTTTGCACAACATAGATAGAGAGCTATAAGTCACCTTTTGAGATGCCCTCTTTCAAGGGAATTCTCAAGAATAATGGTCTATAGAAGTGTGACATCTTTTTGAGTTTACATTTTTACTGTTCGAAAAATCTATGGAATTGTTATCTCCAAAATCTTATGGGCATAGTTAGAACTTAGATGGATAAGGGCACCTACCGTGGGGTTAGAGGAATGGGGTCTTTTATTTAATTAAAAGGAGACATGTTCTTTTAATCAAATAATGAACTAAGAATAGTGTAGTAAAAATATAGGTTATAATCAATTAATTAATTTTTAGCAATTTGGCTTAGGCAAATGATTAATTAGTTTAGCCAAAATGCTAAGAAGGGGGCTAATAGTCTAGATAACCATTTTTAGGTGATTACACTTGGCCCTCTTTGACTAATGTGTGATCAATCTAGGAACATATTACATCAAAGAAAATAGAAGCCAAGTAGGAAGCAATAAAGATATATGATTGTGGAGAACAAAATGCAAAAAGAGATTCCATCATCATTGCATTTTTGCTACATTAAAACTAAGGAATCTAATTATGTAGTCATCTTGAGTTACATGTCTTTGATGCTTAGCTTGGATTCTCACATTTTTATCCGATATAGATCATATTTATATCCGCATAGTTTATGCTAGTGAAGATTCTATGATCTTCCAATGTCCCTAATAAGGCTCGATGATAAAAACTAGGACCTACTTATGTAACCCTTGCAATTGCACCTTTTCACACTAGCTTGTATTCTAGGGTTCATTCTAACTTAGCTTTGCATTTTGCATGTTGAGAGAGATCTCTTCTTTATCTTTGATGGACTTGTCAACTAACTATGTTTATCCTTGTTTTTCTTCTTCTCAATCTTATATTATCGCTTCTATCTTATTTCTCTCTTATTTTCTATCTTAACATCTCATCTATGTTTTTGACCTATCTTTTCTAATCTTGACATCTTGGATCCATTTTTGAGATCAAAATCCAAATTTGGGTTCATCTTGCTAGTCAAAATTTATTCCTTCTTCTATGTAGTTGGTTGACCTATTAGGCTTAATCTTTGAATCTTGTTGGCGCAATCATCATTTCTTCATTTCTTCAGCATTTCTACTCTCTTCCACTCTTCGTTTTCATTTCTATTTCATCTCATTTCATCTTTCTTCTTTCTTTGACCTAATTCTTATGTTTTATCTTTCTTGGTCAAAATTAGTCAAACTAGGGCATATGTTCATTGCTTGGTGGTCACTCTTTGGTCTTAATCTCTTATCTATCATCATGAATTTTCTTTGTTCTGATTTGATCAAATTTAGCTTCTTTCTGCATCTAGTCTATCTCATTTTGATTTCAATCGCAAAGGGGCAGGAATATTCTATCATTTTTGCAAATTGCTTTCTACTATAAGTATCTGTTTTCTCTTGATCTATCTTCTTTTTTTGGTGTTAGTACTCTTCTTGAGTTCTTATATTGTCTCTATCCTAGTGTTCAGTACTACCGCTATCAGACTATGCATTTAGGATCTATTATCTCTCTTTGCTTCATTATTCATAATCAAATCTCTCTATCATCTTGGCTTCTTCATTATTTGATGTAATGTGTTCCTAGACCGATCACACATTAGTCAAAGAGCGGAAAATGTAATCACCCAAAAATGGTCATCTAGAGATCCCTCTTTTTAGCATCTTTGTATACTTTATCTAATGCTTATCCTTGATGAAATCTCCAACAATTATTTTATTTTATTTTGTCCTATAGTTTGACCACTTTATCCTAAGTTCATATTTAATTAAAAGAACATGTCTCGCTTTTTAATTAAATAAAATTCTCCACTTCCCACTTATCCTAAGTGTGTAAACATAAAGCATTATTCATATTTTAAAAATAAAATAGAAGACATTTTTGTCTACACATGAATGCACAATTTTCTAGGTGGAAGGAATCTTCTATTTTAAAAATAACTTTAATTCTCCTCCACACATTTCAAACCCTCTCAAAAGTCAACTATTAATTGTGATTGATGGAGATGTGTGTGCACAACCTCATTTTCAAACTCCACCCTTGATCATCCATCATTTGATCTTGATCTCTACCATTTATACGTCTTTAAAAGAGAGAGATCTCCCCTTGTCAAAGGATCCACACTCTTGAGTATTGTTATGCTGTAGGTTTCTCATTTGAATCTTTAAAAAGAGCTTTATGGAGACCTTCTATTTCTTGTCTATTTTGTATCATCCATGGAATTTTAGTGTAGTTTCATGTAGCTTAGTTCTCTTTTCCAATAATCTAGCTCACATAGTAATTATTTTGTATTGTAATACTCTCATCCTTGCTTAGCATAGCTGCATTTTGCATATTCATACTACTTTTAGTCTACATTTACATTGCATTCTTGAGATCCTTTGTGGAGATTTGCATTCTTGCATCTTGTCTCTTAAAGAACCTCTCATTGCATGGTTTACTAAAAAGAAAAGTATTCCTAAGGCTCAATTGAGAACCCTCACACATTCAAGCATATTTTCTTGCACTCTGTGGATAAAGAGCTCTAAGTTAGCATCCAAGTATTCCAAACTCATGGAATCACTTGGATAGAATGGTTTAGAGTATGACACCTTTTGAGTGTACATTTTTGGAGATTGTCATGTTTTCTAGCTCCATTTTCGCATAATTTATCAAATGCTTATCCTTGCACAAAGAAATATGACACATTTTTAGTGCCCACCATAGGGCTAGAACCAAGTTTCTAGCTCCATTTTCTTTCTTGAATTTTGGTTTCATTATCATTTACTTTTTTTTATAGCAACTTGTTGGATCCAATCAAGTGGTTTTGTAGGTTTTTTACTTTTGTTTTAAGGCTAACCCTTGTGCATATTTGTTTGAAGGCCAAAACCCTAGTTTTTGAAAGATTCAAGCATATATTCTAAACCACTTTGAATTGGGATCTAAGTTTTTTTTGTAGGTTGTGGATGCATTCGAAATGTCTCAGTCCAGTTTGTGGATTGTTTTGAGTTGATTTGTGCCCATTATGATTTTTTCTTTATTTTTATAAACAATCATTTTTTATCACAAATTAGCAATTCTTTTGGAAAAATCTACATTTTTTGAGAGGATTTTAAATTCCACAGGGGGTCAATTCTTTGTATTTTGAATTTACAGGTTATATTAGGTCTAAAAAACTCAATTTTATAAATCTAGTCTATTTTGACAAAATGGGTCCCTAGGGCACAAATGAAGAGATATTTCTAAATTTCTTGCATTTTTGGAAATCTCTCTGCTTTTTAGTAGGGATCTCTTCTTTTCATTTCTATTTTTGGATCTTAAATCATAGAAAACAAGTCCAATCTTGTTGACTAGGTCAAAAGCAAAGAGTAAACGTGAGAACATTTATGACTAGCTTGCACTTTCTTTGCATACACTTGGTTGGAAGATAACTTGGATTTTTGAGAAAACTAATCATTTCCTATTGCAAGTCTTACTTGGTTATTATGCCCTAACCTTGGTTGTTTTGTAGGGAGTTCTCATTTCATTGCTAAAAAGAATGCATGCCAAAACTTCAAATGCACAAAGGCTACAAACACTTATTTGTAGGGTTGCCTAATGCATACAAACCAAACACTTGCTTGTATTTTTTCTATTTTATATGTGGAATCTTACTAGTTGTTTCCATTTTATAGGAACATAAACTTGTAATTAGGATCCTTTAGTGATATGGAAGTATGCTCTTCACCCTTGTGGTGAATCAAAAATCTTGACGCACCTTTGGATTTTGAAAATGAGAGGACTAATTGAACCTTTTTGGTGTGTTTGGGAGAAAAAATTGAGATAGGAGAGAATTTCTTTCACCCTTGTGATGAATAAGAAATCTTGACTCTTGAAACAGGATCCATTTTGTTTAGTCTAGAATCCTTTAGCAGGCCTACTCTTGAGCAATCAAGAGGAATGACCCAAGTGGCGACAAGTGAACCCGGCTATTCCAATCCACTATAATATCAAGGATGTCAAGGACACAAAACCTTGGTAGACATATTGTTTGTCTTCACTTACTATGAGTACTTGTGGGATTGAGACCATGAGGAAAATGCTCAGCAAGAACGCTTAAGATGCTCTTGTGGCTGCAAGGTTTGTTACCCACTACAAGGTGGAGTGTCCCATAATTAGGTGCAAGAGGAACATTATGAATGAAAGACATTTCTAAACACTCTAACTTAGTAGCTACCTTATTTTTCCACTCAACATCTTGGTGCAAGGATCGGTCCTAATGGATTACCTGGATCACCCCAAGATTTTACATTCACCATTTGTGCCCCCTTGGTTATGCCAATGATATCTCCATGAAAAAGCCAATATCTCTTGTGGATAACCACTTGGTGTGAGGCAAAGGGGCATTAAGCATGGCCCAAGTTGTTGAGTAATGACACATGTCCTTCAGGTAGATATTGTTTGATGTGATCTCGAATGTGCTAGACCCATGTAAATCTTTTGAACATACACATGACAATAGTTCTAGGGATTTATTTTGACACCTCACATATGCTTGTATCATGCTAGGTTGCATTGTCCCTTGCTTGATTGTTTGAAGACTAATCCATGTGTCACTATCTTGCTTAGAAAAAACTTGCTTTTGAAAATTGAACTTTCTATGCTATCAACTATTGTCAAACTTTGTCAACTAAGTCAAAACATCAAGTGCAAACATTTTCTTGTGTTGCTTGCTAAGGGGAGTCTCATCATTTGAATTTTCTTTTATATGTATCTAGTGCTTGAACATGCTTAAAGTGACTCTTTGGTTTTAGTTCTCTTTTTTTTTCTATCTTCATGGTCTATCTCCACTTGCTAGTTATCTTTTTCTAAAATGGTTACCTTGATTTCTTGACTACACTCTTGGGTTGGGAAAGTTGTGAACACTTTTCACCCCCCTTGCTCTATCTATTTGGCTATTTGGCTTCTTGCCTAGCTCTTGATTTGAGTCACTAGTGTCATAAGTTTCTTGGACACCTTCCTTAACAAGTTACTTTACTCTATCTTTACTATTTTGGCAAGTGAACACTCTATCTCTCTAGTTTGGACATCAAGTTATCTTGTGTTACCTTATTAGCTTCATCAAGTCTTCTTCATGCTTGATTATCTATCTACCACTATGGCATTCAAACCTTGTGTGACCAAACCTCAACCAAATCTAGATAATCATGATATCCTCCATGCCACTAAAGAGTTTCAAGATCTATATGCTCAATACAAAGAACTAGAAGAGACAAATAATCTTTCTTACCTTCATCTCTCTAAGCGCATGATAGAAATGAAGTCTAAACTTGAGAAAAAGTTAGAGGAGAAGATTTCATTCTTAAATGAATCTCCCTTAAGACCTTTAAATACACATGGGCCATCTTCTTCAAGGCCTACTTATTCCACTCCAAGGCATCAATTTGAATTGTCTTTATCTTCCAGATCTAAATACCTCTTTAGAGAGCTAGCAAGTAAAACCTCCTTGAATTTTATGCTAAAATTTCATGATAAACCTATATTTGACCAATATGATGAAGACATGGATGCATGTTATTCACTTGAGAAATAACAATAATATCCTCGACATACTTTTGAAAGAAGTTTTACTCCCTTGGAATATTCTTATGATAACACTTTGCAAACACTTCTTAGCACTAAGCTCATTACATTGCCTAAGTCTAAATCATATGGAAACCCATTCTTGGATATATATTGTTTTGATCATTGACATAATGAGCATAGTACTTCAGATTGCATTGAGCTGAAATAGAAAGTCCAAGATCTTATTGATGATGGGATTGTTGATACCTATAATGACTCATGTGGTAAGGATATTTCTCTTAAGCAAGATCATGTTGATGAACCTATGTCTAGTGATGGTTTCCTTGATATCTCCACTTCTTCCAAAACTTATGCATCTCCCAAAGCTTCAAATCTTTCTAACATGCCTCAATCAAATAAAGAACCTTATTATTTTCATGTACATTATGCCTACCCTCAACGGATACCTCTAAAAGAATCTCGAGCTAATATTCACTCAACTGCAAACCTTTTCATGCTAATAAGACTAAATATCCTCAACCTTCATTGTTTCTTTATCCCTGTTATGCCCAGTTTAGCTAATCTTCCATTACCTCTTCAAGATCCTTTCATACAAACCTCATATTTTCCCATGTCTTTGGAAGTGGCTCCATGTAAAGAGGGGTCTCAAAAAGCTAAAGCTATAAATGTCAATAAAGATCAAGATCAAGAACCCTTTCATCTCCTTCAAGAGGTCATTCTTCCATATCCTATGTCTTATCCACCTCCTAAGTATAATGAAGACACCACTTCCACTATTTCTATTGAGCTTATTGAAAATCATGAGAAATGTTATATGCCTATGATATCCAAAGAAACTTGTCAAGATCAAAGCATCCCTTCTTGTTCTACTTCTTCATTTCCACCTCAATACTACTCCTATCAAAGGTGTTGCTCCTATCAAACCTACTCATGAGTCTATATTGATTCTCATGGTTATGTTGCCCACTCTAAAGATGTTGATATCCCTATTCACTATCCCTTTGCATCTTCTAAATCTATCCTTGGTCCTTATCCATCTAACCTAAAGTCTTCAAACCTTCCATCCATATTGGGACCTTATTTTCCATCATCTCCTACATTTTTCGTTCCTAGCTCTCCTATCATATCTCCAGATCAATAAAGACATTCATCCTTGAAAAATATTAATCCACTCAACCATCTAAACTAGTCATATCAACCTTATCCATCCATGAATCTCAAGTTTTTTGGAAGAACTTTGGATGATAAACTTAAGAACACACATAAGAATCCATTGAAAAATGAAGATCATTATGTCCCATCTAATAGACATGTGAATGCTAAGAAAGAAAAAAAATTCAAGAGACCGCAAAGGTCCACTATCCAAAGAGCTAATTCAAAAAAAAATGGATTCCTAAACCCATTATTGAAGAAATCTGTTCTAAAGTATCCAAAGGAAAATCTAAAGCTATATGGATTCTGAAGTCTCTCTTGAAAGACTTGAATATTGAACATAAATCTAAGTTGACATTCAAGCTTCCAAAGGCTTCCACTCCATCTTCTTCCAAACATCTTCATAAAAGGCTTCCAAAGCCTTCCACTCCATCTTCTCCCAAAATTGCTCTGCTACCTCATACATCTAAACCTAAGCTATTTCCTCTATGATTCCTCCATCATTCCAAAACCCTTCAATGTGTGTGTTGTTGTTGATCTTGCCCAATATTTTAGCTACCTTTATGAAATCCTCTAAAAGTTACACTTGCTATCCATGCTCGTTCAATTCTTCCAAGACATGAACTCTTATCCTCCATATACTATTCCTACTATTATCTCTCTTCCATCACCCTATTAGCATCTTTGAACATACCTTTCTATGGTCTTGGCTTATCACAACTTATCCTTCTAATAGGAGCACTATCTAAATTGAAAACAATCTTGAGCTCTTTCTAAAACTTCAAAAAAAAAAGAAAAAAGAGAGAGGAGAAAATGTGCCTTGGTGAAAACCACTTCTTGTGGCACCTTGCTAGAAAAAGTAAAGAGAAATAAATTTGACCTATGGTGAAAACCATTTCTTGTGGCATCTTGGATAAGTGCCACGATGAAAACCTAGTAAATAGGCATCATGCGTAATTCTTCCATCTTCCATCTATCCCCTCTTCTCTCTTTGATCTTGACAATGTTGAGTTATCCTTGCATATTGACTATCTTATCCATAAGATTCTCTATTGTTCTTTCTCATTCATTCATAGCCTTTATATCCAACTTCATTCTTATTTCTTTAGCCCATTTCTATCCTAACCAGTCAACCTCTTGGTCTTGATCACACAAAGAAAAACATGGTTCTCATAGGCCTCTTGACATGTCTACTCCTTTTGGACTATATGCTTTCATTTTATTGGATTATATTGCTTATCCTACATGTTATCTTTCTTATTAGCTTCCTTTTCTTATGCCATATGCTATCTCACTTGTTGGCTTCATTGCTTATCATACATGCTATCTTGCTCATTGCTTCCATTGCTTATCCAAAACCTGCTTCATATGGCTATCTTTCCCTAGCTTGGGTACTCTTGAGGAGAGCTAGTCCTTGAGGATTTCCTACTCTATATTCTACACCTTGCTATTCATTAGGAGAAAATGATGCAATCTTTCTTGAGAACTAGTGATCTCTAAATCATTCTAATTTATTTTTTTTAAAATCAGATATGATCTTGAAAAATCCTAAAAAAGTGATCATCTTAGTCAAAACCTAGCAATAGGCACTTGAATGTATCACCAAAAAATAAAAAATCTCAAAAAATACAATTTAAAAAAAAAATCCTAAAAAAATCTACGAAGTGGTAAAAACCTGGAAACATATGCTACTTGAGACCCTTCTACCATGTTTATCAGTCTCACTCATTTACTCTGCAAAACATTTTCCTATCTTGGAATTGTTTATTGTCCTCATCATTGGGAACACTTTCTTAGCCTATTGAGGTCTCCTTGTGCATTAGGGTTTCTTTGGCAACTCACAAAATAGTGTTTCTTAAGACTACCCCAACTTGGCATCAAGTGTTTCTCAACACTTTTCGAATAGTCTACCTATAGTCTAGGGTTGTACGATATTTCTCACTATCAAAATCAACTCTTGGAGGAATAGCCAAGTGACACACACACACTTAAATGGTTTAACTGTTGAGCTATGATGAACTTTATCTTCTTTGTGTGATGACTATGACAATTTATTTTGCTATGTGTTCCCTCCCTAATAGTCTTTCAAGGATGTCATGGACTAGAAGACTAGGGGCATGGGATATGTTTTACTTGCTTTTTGCTTATTGGTATACTTTGTTAGTCTAAAGTGTTTTGAGCATTCATGCTTATCCTACTTAACACTTTGGATCTACAATGTATTGTCCTTGTTTGTTTTCACAAGACTACACTTAGGGGTATCTTGGCACTTATGCCTTGATATAGGTGTAATCTTGCTACATTAAAACTAGGGAATCTAATTGTCTAGTCATCTTGACTTACATGTTTTTGATGCTTAGGTTGGGTTCCCACATTTCTATCTAATATATATCATATTCATATCCCCATAGTCATACTAATGAAGATTGTATGATCTTCTGATGTCCCTAAGAAGGCTCAATGATACAAACTAGGACCCACTTATGAAACTCTTGCAATTGCACATTTCATACTAGCTTGCACTATATGATTCATTCTAGCTTAGCTTTGCATTTTGCATGTTGAGAGAGCTCTCTTCTTTATCTTTCATGAACTTGATAACTAACTGCTGATCCTTCTCTTGGCTCTTCTCAATCTTATCTTATCTCTTCTTTCCTATTTCTCTCCTCTTTTATATCTTACCATCTCATCTATGCTTTTGACCTATCTTTTCAAATCTCAACATCCTGCATCCATTTTCAAGATTGAAATCCAAATTTTGGTTCATCTTGCTAGTTAAAATTTCTTCCTTCTTCTATGTAGTTAGCTAACCTATTGAGGCTTAATCTTTGAATCTTGTTGGGGAAATCATCATTTCTTCATTTCTTCATCATTTCTAATCTCTTCCACTCTTCACTTTCATTTCACTTTCATCTGATTTCATCTTTCTTCTTTCTTTAACCTAAATCTTATGCTTTATCTTTCTTGGTCAAACTTAGTTGAACTAGGGCATATCTTCATTGCTTAGTGGTCACTCTTTGGTCTTAATCTCTTATCTACCATCATGAACTTTTCTTTGTTATGATTTGATCAAATCTAGCCTATTTCTACATCTCCTCTATCTCATTTTGGTTTCAATCCCACGGGGGTATGACTATCATATCATTGTTGCAAATTATTTTCTGCTACAACTATCTATTTTTTCTTGATCTATCTACTTTCTTTCCTTGATATATCAATGCTCATTTTGGGCACTAATATTGTCTCTTATCTCTCCAAATGTTCAGTATTGCTGCTAAATATACTGTGCATTTAGGATTTTCTATCTCTCTGTACTTTGTTGTTCAAAGTTAGATCTCTCTATTATCTTGGCTTCTTCATTCTTTGACATAATGTGTTCTCAAATCAATCACACATTAGTTAAAGAGGGGCAAATGAGATCACCCAAAAATGGTCATCAAGACTATGAGCCCCTTTCTAGCATTTTTACATAGTGTATCTAATGCTTATCCTTGATCAAATCTCCAAAAATCCATTTATTTGATTTTATCCTATCTTCAAATCTTCAGAGTCAAATCTTTCTATGTAGTTGGTTGACCTATTGAGATGCTTGTGCACATGGATCTTTAGAGTTAGATCTTTCTATTTTTTTCTTTCTTGGCTTCTTCATTTTTTGATGTAATGTGTTCCCAGACCAATCACACATTAGTAAAAGAGGGGCAAACGTAATCACCCAAAAATGGTTATGAAGACTATGAGCCCCTTTCTAGCATTTTTGCATAGTTTATGTAATGCTTATCCTTGATCAAATCTTCAAAAATCTATTTATTTGATTTTATCCTATAGTTTGACCACTCTATCCTAAGTTCATTATTTGATTAAAAGAACATGTCCACTTTTAATTAAATGAAAGACCCCATTTCTCTAACCAACTCAATGTGCACACATAAATCATTATTTCTATTTTGCAAATTAAAGGAAAAGATTCTTTTTGTCTCATATGCAATGTCAACTCTTTGTTTATTGGTTTACTTGTGTGTGTACATGGATCAACCTCATTTTAAAACTCCACCCTTGATCATCCATCATTTGATCTTGATCTCCATCATGTATACGTCTTTAAAAAAAGAGCTCTCCCCTTGTCAAAGGATCCATACTCTTGAGTATTGTTATGTTGTAGGTTTACCATTCGAATCCTTGAGAGCTTTTGTGGAGAATTTCTAATTTCTTGTCTCATTCTATCATATCATAGCATTCTAGTTTAGATTCATATAGTGTAGCTTTCATTTTGCAATAATCTAGCTCACGTAGTAATTAGTTTGGATTGTAACACTCTCATCTTGTCTAAATCTAGTTGCATTTTACATATTCATAATAGATTAGTCTACATTTGCATTGCATCCTTGAGGAATTCCTTATGGACATTTGCATTCTTGCATCTTGTCTTTGGAACCTCCCATTGCATGGTTGACTAGCAATGAATGCAATTCTAAGGCTCATTTGAGAACCCATTTCATGTTATTTTATGCATCCTTGCACTCCATGGATAGGAAGCTCCAAGCCAACATCCAAGCATTCCAAACCCATGGAATCACTTGGATAGAAGGGTTTGGATTGTAACACCTTTGAGTGTACAGGTAACATGCTGATCTTAGTCTTCTTAAAGTTGTTATTATAACACTATAGATCCTAATATGCATATAAAACACTCACCAATGCAGAAAAAATGGAAAATATCTTGAAACTTTTCAACATCTTTTGTAATGCTATATGATCATGATTTCATTGTATTTGGTTATAGGGTACCGAGTAGCAAAATTGAATGAGAAATTGAGGTTGTAGGGTAAAGAAAACATCTCTACATCATTTGAGGGTAATTCCAGGTAAGGACTAAATATATTTATGGTTTGAATCTAGAAGGAAAGTATCGATGACAATTTCTTTTTAAGATTCCTACATAATGTTATTTTGTTACATGTTTGGTGCTGAATGAGGGATGTCAATCGATGATCTTCTCCTTCTTATTCCAATCAAATAGAATGTTATTAGGGCTGCTCTAATTATAGTAATCTGTAAAGGATAATATTGTAATATAAAAATATATGGTTGATCCCCCCTAAAAAGAGTTTGAATCCCATCTTATATCTTACAAGGATGCAAAAGGACACATCCCTCCAAGCATAGATTGGTTGGTTATAAGTGGACGTTACACACAATGTTTCAATAAGGATAAGTTCTCAACTATTTGTAAGATATAACTTCTCACATCATCTACCCTTACTAATGACACTATTCAAAACTCAACTCCTTAAACATCAAGCACTCAAACTTTGATCAGTCCATCAACTGTTGATCATATTGCAAGGTCCAACTTCTGATATCAGTCAATTTTTTTAATCACACTCTCATCATGAGACATCTTGTCCTTCCCTATGTCCACACCCTTGGGCTATTCAAACACACTATTTTCCATCCTTAATGCCCATTGACAACTACCATCACTATCAACATGTAGACAATAGAATGCAACTTTCGCTCTCTCCCAACCAACCCACATTACATCTTTTCATTTATCCAGTCCTTGGATCAAACCTTAACTCTCTTTAGGCCTAAGGATGTTAGTTGTGACATATCCTTGAACTAATATCTGATACTAAACCCCCAATGCATCTTTAACTTTGTCAAACTTATGACAGTCAACTAAACATGTGGAACACTCACCTATCAAACTATAAAATGTATTCCCCCACTCTTAAATCAATAGGGACACTTACTCCCCATAGACCAAAAATTGCCTTACCTTGGATCACCAAACAAATAGGATTCTTACACTCCTAATGTTGCCAACATGACATTCACCAATTACCTTAGATAACCAAACAAATAGGATTCTTATGATTTTCTTTTTTTACAAACTTGGACTATTATTGAAGCTTTGACGACCATTAGTCAATGTTTTGATGAGGCCCACAATCAATGACATGACAAGCTCATCGATAACCACTCCTAATCATCAAAGTTTTGGCATTTGGTAGTTATGGTCTGATGTCGCCTCCTAACAGAGATTAGGCTCCTTTTTGAAGGGGTTGTTCGTTGATATATAGACAACCCTAGATTTCATCAAAATTTAAATAGCGATAATTTTTTTTTACCATTGGTGGTCAAAAAATTGACCAACCCTCATTGAAAAAAGGTGCAAATTTACTAGTGATAGTACTATCAGGTTTATGCATGCTTGATTAGCCTCTCACTTTCTTCCTTCTACTCACTTTGACCATATTCTTAATATTTACATAACACCATCTCTTTTTCCATAACCAAACATCTTCAATTTTAACAAATAGACATGTACGAATAGTAGGATATAGGTAAAATAAGTTACCTCTTGTTTTCTCTCCAGTACCAATCAATTTTCCATCATCATCATAGATCTTTACCTTTCTGTTATGAAATTGTAGTCTGTAACGTGTATTATTCAACTGTGCAACATTAATACTTTAATCCCCAAACCCAATATACATAATCACATTTGATTTTATCATTTAGCATCAATGAACCTCTACCTTTCACTAGACATGGAGTATCATTCCCAAATTCAACAGTCCTACCATCATATTCTTCAAGTTTGTCAAACTTGTTAATATCACCAGTCATGTAATGTGAACATCTACTATCAATAATCCATGTATCATTTTTACTAATATGAGAAATAAGAGACTGTCCTTCCCCATACCTTTATGCTTTTGGATCTTCTTTAACAACAACATATGCCATTTCCTTAACCTCATTCTCATCATTAGAGTCTGACTCAAAATGCTCCTCCTCAACAATAAAGCATAAGTTCTTCCATTTGTCCTTATATTCCTTGTAATCCTTGTTCTTTTTGTATTTGTTCTCCTTCTTGTCTTTCTTGTCACTCATATTCTTGTTAGGACATCTAGTAACAATATGACCAACTTCATTGCATTTAAAACATATCAAGAGTTGCATGAAGCAATCCAATCCTTAAAGTTCCTCAAGGACTGGTTAATTAATTTGACACCCCTCTTTTCTCCTCAAGATTAGAGAATATAGAATCAAAATCACCACCAAAAATGAAATTTATGTCATGATGATCTGGGGGAAAATCTTTGATTTCTTCCCAAACCTTTAGTTTCCCACAACTGTTAATGGGGCCATAAATATTAATGAGATAAAATGATAAACAATTAGAGGTACTTCCTACCCATTCTCCTTGCCAATTGGGAATACATATATTTTATACAATCTTTACTTTTGTAGGATTCCAAAGGAAAGCAAGACCTTCAAAGGCATAGGCAACCCCAAAACCAATTAGTTTCCAAATGCTTAGTTTCCTTTCTAATCTTGTTAGATCATCTCAATTTAGCTTGGTTTCTTGTAAAAGAATGATATCAAACTCAATTTTTTTAAGACAACATTTAAGGATACACTATTTATTAGGGGCATTTGCAACCCCAAAATTTCATGTAGTAATCTTCATTATTGTTGGGGAAAACACTTCCCCTTCCCTTTGTTAAGAATGTCAATAAGTTTGGGCTGATTCTTAGCATATCTATCTTTTTTCCTTAAATTAGAGCACAATTTCCCTCCTCTCTTTTTAATAATCTTACCATGGTTAGGAGAATCTTCCCCTTGCAAAGTTGTAGCGACCCCTAAGTTATTAGAAATGCATTCATGATGTTATTAGGATTCAATATTTCATTTTCCTATTTTGAATTAGATTCTAAATAATTCATAATCGAGTTGCAAGACATTAAATTAGTAGGGGGAAGGGACTTACTGAAAAGGGCATTCTGCTCTTCAAATGCTTGATTAATGACCATCATGTTATAAACTGCCTCCAACTCCATAGGGATTTTATTTGATTTAGAATTTTCCTAGGATTTAAGAGATATGTTATCATGCCTAGAGGTACTTGCTTGGACGAGGAAAGGGCTTGCCAATCATGCCACCAAAGCAATTCCTTTTTTGAATTCTTCTTGAGTATACATGACTTCTTCAGTTAAATCACTTAATTGTCCCATTCTAGTTTCTAAAAATCTTACCTCCTTAGCTTGACCCATGCTAGGAATGACTGAATGACTATCCTCAAAAGAGCACTATTCTCAGAAGAACAAACTGGCACTAAGGACTATTTTTGAAGGTCATAGGGGGTAGAAAGATGATTTCCAAACCATGTCAATAGCTAACAATGATAAACCACAAGGAACTCTCTCATCTTGGTTGTTATTGAAAGATACTACAACTTCGTTATCATCAAGATTAATGAGAGGAAGAGGAAAATAAGATTAACATTAGAAACAATGACTGATTTGAGAGTGGGCTTGGGGGTGGGATTACTTACCTCATAGGGATGAGAGGAGATGAGAGGGGAGTTATTGTTGAAAACAAATCCTCCATTATTCATGAATTTAACATTTAAGGCTTTTGAAGTAGTTTCTTATGCTCTGGGTACCAGCTCTAAAGAGGAGAAAATAAGAAAGGGAGAGACAAAGGTGTCAAATAGAACAACTCTATTCATATCAATATAACCAAGGTAGGGTTTAGTGAGAATATCAAAGCTACAAATATATGAAGATATGGACATCCTCTAAGGTTTATAAATGAGATTTATATTAATTAAAATTTTGCATTCTCCTAAGTCAGAATCAGGTTTTCAAATCCAAGGAAAGAACCAAAACAATTACCTGTACTAGCTAAATTATCCCACACAACCAATTTAATAGGTAAATGCCCTAGACAAAACTACATAGGATGAGCCCTTGGTTTGAAGGAAAGGGGATTAGAATTCAAAAACCAATCGAAAAAATAAAAAGCATAGCAATTAAACATCAATTTACATTCTGAAAGGAAATAACTTTTAAGAGCTTCAGAGTAACATTCTAACAAAAGGAATTTCCTGTTAGATGAGATATACTTTCTTGATCCAAAAATGAAGAGCTCAACCACTCATCCATGCCAACTATATTAGGACAAGACCACATGACATACACCATTCGAAAGAAGGTGAAATGATATACATGATTGGTTGAACATTTGATGCTACATTCAAAATCTTCAGGGGAGAGAGGGTAGGGTTTGGGGAGGAACTTCCTGAAATAAAGAAGGGCATTCTTATGGAACAAGAGGTGAATCAATCTTGGACAGAGAGGAGGCATATGAAGAATCGAGAGGGGCCTTGTTATCCCTTGAAGCAAAGAGGAGGATAGAAGTAGATAACGGGATTGTTTATATTCCGACAACCCTATGCAACAAGTTTGGATTTAAAGGAGTTGAAGGAGTAGGTTTAGGGGATAAACGATTCCCTAGATACCAAGGTAAGATCCTTCTCTTGAAAACTAGTTTATTTTCCATAAGAGGATGGATATGCCTTCTACTATCCCTTCCTTGCAGGAGACCATAATTTGACATAGGGAACCAAATTTAGCTTCAAAACTTCTTTCTTTGGGATTTACTGATTACCATATCCCACTCACTAGTAAGATCATCTAGGGAGGGGCAAAACTTAGCAAGAGAAAATTTGAGGATCCTCATCCTCCATTTGTGTGAAGAGAAGGATGGAAAACAAAATGGAGAAAGACCAAAATAAAAAAAATATTGAAATTTACAATTTTTTAAACATATATTTCTAATCAAAATTTAATATTGATAACATAAAATATATGTATATACATTAACTTATATATAAAAAAAAAAAGATCAATAAAATACTTCCAACACAAAATAATGGAAAATTAATTATATATTTTAAATTATGAAATCTAAATTATTAAAATGAATTAAGTAATAAAATATGATTGAATATATTAATTATAAGAAATAAAACCAGCTTTAAAAAAATGATAAAAATGAAGTAAGAAAGTATAAAATAATGATCAATACAGAACTTCCAATAACAAAATGAAGAGCAAACTGATTATAGAATTAAATATGTTATCTAAATATATAGAAATATAATTTTTATTATTTATTATTTAATATAAAAACTTAAAATCACGATTAATAATGTAATCAGATTTCCACAATCCATGATTTATAATGCTAAATTTCTGGAATAGATTGTGTGCGTGATCGTGGAATAGATTGTGTGCGTGATCCATCATCACGATTATTGTTTATAAGGGCAAGTCAAAGAGAGGAAAAGCAGAATACGCAGAGGGAAAAAAGTCAGTCTATTGCAGAAGAAAGTAGAATGTTTCCGCTCTGGACGGGTTAGCGTTTCGGGGACCAGCCCATTCTCACGGACATGACGGTATTTCTCTGCTGCTTTTGCATATTTGATTCTGCTTCTTTATATGTCACTGTTACTCTCAGTTGTCGACACAATAATTCCTTGCATTAGGAAATGTTAGAAGAGAGAATTTGGAGAAACAAATTAGGATTTGATGGAATAAAACAGCACCGAATGAGGCCATGTTGTTCTTTGGACATGAGTACCAAAATCCACACGTAACATATTCACATAATTGAATTTTTTTTCAAAATTGAAACGGATGGGACGAACAAAGCTCACGAGGTTTCCTTTTGGTTTTGTTTTGTTAATTAGGATATACTGGCATCAAATTTGTCTGGTGGCATTATTTATGGTCTGGAGGAGAGGAACTGATTAAAATTGGCAAACGGAATTGCTTGAATAGTTATATTTGAAGGCATCTGAATGCCAAGGAGTGCCGACAAATTGTTTGAAGAAAGTTTGCACAGATGACGATGCTGAGAAGATAACACTTCACGAATTTGCGAACATTTTTGGATAAATCTGCGTAGACATTTTTACATCAATATTTTGGATCACAGTGTGATCTATTATCAGGATGAGATAGGCAGAAATTTGTAGGAAAAGAGGTGAAAGCCATGGCTTTCCAAGTGTTTCGTGGGGGAGTTGGGAACGCTTTTGGGAACGTTGTATTGGCTCCTGTGTCAGAGTTACTTTCAAGGCTTTTGGTGCAGGTGGCTGAGACGGCTTTAGCTGCGAAGGATGTCCTGATTGAGAAAGAGAGTTTTTCTGAACTTGCCAAATACTTGGAGAAGTTTAGGCCCATCTTGAAAGAGCTTAGAGATAAAAACACGAGAGACACGCCCCCAATGCGAGTTTCAGTTGAATCTTTAGAAAGAGAGCTCAAATTGGCAAAAGAACTGATAAGCACTTGTTCATCAAAAAGTAGGTTCTACTTGCTAATTAATTGTCGAAGTTTTGTCAAACAGATTCAGGATATCACGAATGAGATTGGACGATGTCTAAGCCTCATTCCGATTGCAAACCTGGATATATCCATGGATATCAAGGAGAAGACAATTGCTCTGCAAAAAGCAATGGTGAATGCTCAGTTCAAGGCAGCGGTTAGAGAAGAAGAAATTATCGATAAGATCAATTCCGGCGTGAAAGATCACCGGATTGATAGTGATTATGCAAATGAAATGCTGTTGCTGATTGCTAGAGCTGTGGGTGTTCCAGTGGATCCAGTTTCTTTAAAACAAGAGCTTGATGAATTCAAGAAAGAGAAAGAGGAGGCACAGATCCGTAAAAGTCAAGCAGAGGCCATGGAACTTCAGCAGATAATTGCATTTCTAAGCCAGGCTGATGCAGCGCAGCCTGTAAATGAGAAAAGAAGCAATAATCAGAGAGAGAAGCATAATGGGAGAAATCAAGCACTACCTCCACTGCAATCTTTCTTTTGTCCAATAACACAAGAAATAATGGAAGATCCTGTTGGACTCATTTCTGGGCAGACATTTGAACGCAGTGCAATTGACAATTGGTTTTCATCAGGAAATAGAATATGTCCAGTGACAAAGACACATATTTCAACTTTAGATTTGAAGCCTAATATATCTCTTCAAAACTCTATTCGTGAATGGAAAGACAGAAATACACTATTCGATATAGCTGCAATTAGTACGAAGCTTCGGAGTGGTTCTGATGATGAAATCGCAACTGCATTATTAGACCTGTATAACTTAAGTGGGGAAAAACCTGTCCACCGAGACTGGATAAGTGCTGAAGGTCTTGTTCCTGTTCTTGCACAGCTGTTGAATTCTGACAAGCGTGACATCAGGAAGCGGACATATGCAACAATGCGGAGCATTGCAATAAATAACAATGAAAACAAGGTATTATTCCCTACAAAAATATGGATTGGTTTTGTCAATTTCTAAATTTCTTGATTCTTATCTAAAATGCATCCTTGATTTCACTCCAATCTGTAAGTTTGGCTGTTGTTGTGTAGGAGAAAATAGCGGATGCAGGGGCAGTGACTTGTGCAGTACGCTCATTAGCACGAGATATTGAGGAAGGAAAGCAAGCAGTGGCGCTGTTGTTAGAGTTATCTAGAAGTTCAAAAATATGTCAGCAGATTGGGAGAGTTCAAGGCTGCATTCTGCTACTAGTCACCATGCTTAATAGTGAAGATCCTTGTGCTGCTCAGGATGCTGGGGAGTTGCTGAACATCTTATCAAATGATAATCAGAATGTAGTCCAAATGGCAGAAGCTAATTATTTCAAGCCACTTCTACAATGCTTGTCCGAAGGTAATCTCTGTTCTTTGTAGACAAGTCTTAACAAAACCTTGAAGAAAGTTCCAGCTGTCTATATTATTATTCAACTATTTAAAATTGTACAGACTAACTTGCAGGAACTGTCAGTTGTGGGTTATGTTTCTGTGGTTTAGGAATGATGCTTGAAAGGGAATCATCCTGAAAGCCTCTACAGTGCCCAAAATTGGACATCATAGTTCTTGGAGTCACCTTTGTGAACATCCTGGTGTTTCCAGGGCATTTTAGCCATGGGCAACTTCTCTCTCTCTCTCTCTCTCTCTCTCTATATATATATATATATATATAGCAAATAAAAATTAACTGAACTATCTCACAGAAAGAACTATCAAATCAAAGGCAAAAAAACTAATTCTTGAAAACACAAAAGTAGCTTCAAATTGTGACCTGCTCCAAGCCAAAGGGACTTTCTACATAGGAGGGGCGGAGTAGTGGGAGTGTAGTTGCCAGTAGTTTATTTAGTTGTAATGATCCTAAGGTCGGTTATTATGCTTATGGAGGAGAGGCATATCTTGAGACGACTTCTAGTTTCTAACTATTGAGAACTGATTCAAGATTATGACTTATTTTTGAACCTATGGTTATATTACTGATGCAGAGAATAAAACGACTTCCCTTCCTCTGCAACTTTAAACCCACAAAACCCACAGCCATACACAAAGGAACCTAAAGAGATACATTCAAACATTCATAGGTTTTATTTAAATCCAATAAGAAAACAATTACATTCAAAGTCTGCATCCATCAAAATGATTTTGGCATTCATAGCCTAACATTCATTTCATAACAAAAAAAAAACTCCTAGTTCACTCCGTGCTTTCTTCTCCCCCTTCTGTCCATTGAACCCTCTTAGATTAAGCCCACACCTCTGTGCAGCCACATGATTTCCTTCCGTCCTCTTTGGTTGCTGCCCATTTTCCCTAGTTAGGCTAATTCCCTTATGCTATACATCTGAATTTCTAAGACTCTGATTACCTTGACTGCAAACCACACCCCAGCAGCCATACATCCACAAGTCTTCCTGCATTCCACTTTTCCATTCACATTTTATACCTCTAGTTTATTCTTCCACTCGTATCATATGTAACCACCTCATCTCCTCTCGTTTATCCCGTCAAATTACCATTGAATTTGCCTTTTGACCAAACAAGTGCCAAGCTGAATTGAATTTTGACTTTAATTTGATTCTTTGCCTAAACTAAACCTGTCATTTCAATTTACCCATTCCAAGTATGTCTTCCTGAATTGTTATCAGTAGATTCTTAACATTATAAAAATAAAAAAAACTTCATTGATGTTCACCATGAGGATATCCATGTACCCATAGTTGGAAAACTCGCCAAAGGCAAAAACTCGCCAAGCCTCCCAAAAGTTTAATCGGGAAAAACTCGGTCATTTTAAAAAAAAACTCGGGAACCTAAAAAACTGCTGAAATTTAATAAAAAATACATTTATTTTGCAAAATTTAATGAGCAGATGCATCTAATAATTTAATTAAAAACAATACAAAAGAAACAAACAGAGTTTAGATATATATAAATGCATAGTGTGTACAAAATTGCATTCTCATGCGGAATGCTCATGGTAGGAAGCAAAATAGTAAATAGTTTCAATCTGTCAAACTAGAAGTAAATACTAAAAGTCTAAATACATCAATACAATGTCAATGACTCAATCACATCTTCCTCTTTCCACTTGCACTAGTAGGAAAGCAAGGGGGTCTAGTCCTAGAAGAAGTGCCCCGCACTGGGATAGGGCGTGAGCTGTGTGACTATGAACTCTGTGGCTGTGCCCCCTCGCTCGACGTCCCTACTGACTGGCTCGGCGTCCTAGAAGAGGATGCATCTCCTCCTAATGGTAATGCCTGATCCTCGCCTGAATCATCATCGTCCTCATCCTCGTCCTCATCCTCAATGTCATCCATAGTGAACTGAAAATCAGTGTCAGCCTCCCCCTCCATTGCTTGCCTCTCCAAATCAACGATCTCATCTAGTGCAAACAATGGACTTGGCTCCTGTGCTGTCCAATCAGAATAAGGATCTATCTCATCTAGATCAAGTGGACCAGGTAGTTCTAAGAGCCGTGCCTGTTTTATGCGCAACTTAAGATTATAGTGCACATAAACAAGGTCATTAAGCCATTTTTGAGTCATTCTGTTTCTTTTCTTTGTGTGGATGGACTCAAATAAGCTCCAATTGCACTTACAATGGGATGAGCTACAAGGTTGGGATAGGACTCTGAGAGCAAATTTTCTTAAATTGGGGGTATTGCCACCCTAACTTGCCCACCAAGCATTTGCAAAACAAAATAAAAAAAGTTATAAAGCAATAAAAAAAATAATCAAAAGCACAACTTATCAATTAGCAAAAGTTTTAAAATTTGACGCTTTACCTGGTGTTTGAGTAGATCTTGCTCTCTTTGCTAGCATAGAAGAGAACAAAGGACCCCTTGATTCCACATAGATTTGTTGTTCGGTCACAATAAGGTCTCTCTCCTCTTCACTTGATATCATTCTCTCAATGCATTTAGAGAGGCCTTCCATGACCTCTCCATTAGGATCTGAGTAGGAATCGTCAGCCCTAAAACAAATAGAAAATGATATCAAGTCTTACTACACAACCTTAAAAAGTAAAGTAAAATAAAGTCTTAGTAAAATCTCAACTTTAAGGACAATCAATTATCATAGTACCTAAATTTGGGATTGAGGAAGTAGCCTGCTGCATGAATAGGTTGGTGGAGCATATTGTTCCACCTCCTATCAATTATTTTCCAAATGGGGTCAAATCTGAGACTGTCCCCATGATAGTAACTTCTAACAGCCTCTTTCGCCCTATCCATGACCTCATAAAGACCTCCCATTAGGGATTGCTACCCATCACATATGCGCAAGACTAGAACCAGGGGTAGAGACATCTACATTTGAAATTTGAAAAATACAAATTAGTTAATAACATAGTAAGTTATAAATTGATAATGAAACTTGAATAAACTAAAAATATAATGTTTTGATTTTTGAAGTTACCTCCACAATCTCCTTAGCCTGCAAAAAAGCTATCATCAAAGACTATCCTTGCCATAGCCTCTCCTTCGGGCTTCTTTGAGTAAGGTGAAGCAACCCAATCAGCACACACAAACATTTGCTTCAAAGCCAATATGTGGTCAAGAATACTTTGCAATGTCAAGAAGATTATTGCAAACCTTGTAATAGCAAGTCTCATCAAATCTTTGCCTTTAGTGGCTTTTCTCATCAAACTGAGAACCTATGGGTGATTATAGATATATTTCGTGACTCACCTAACATCTTCCACGACTGGACTCACCCAATCAAGTTTTCCTATGTCCTCCAAAAGAAGGTCAAGGACATGTGCTGCACAAGGTGACCAAAAAAGTGTGGGATGCCTCTCTTGGAGGATTCTACCTAAAAGATTAGCAAAAAATCAATAATCAGTAACAAACTTTCCATATTTAGTATTTACAAATTACATCAAATATAAATTGAATAATACCATAGCATTACATTCATGATTCATATTGATTCGAATATAAAAAATTAAATTTACCTGCTGCTGCATTATCCATGATTATTTGCACCACATTCTCTATTCCCACCTCCATGACAACATTATCCAAGATTAAAGCCAATGTGACTGCATTTTTCACTTTGTTGGAGGCATCGATAGATTTCCAAAACACCACATCATTTTTGCAAGCAACCAAGAAATTAATAATGGTTCTACTTCTTCCATCTGTCCACCCATCAGATAAAATGGTGCAGCCATACTTCTTCCACTCTTTCTTTTGGTCTTCTATCAATAATGTTGCCCTACCAACCGCTTTGTCAAGCAACCTACAAAATTTAGGTGTAATATTAAATAAAGTGTAAGTGTTAGTAAAAAATAGGAAATAAGTTATAACAATTAAGATTTAAAATATAACAATGAACTAAAGTGAATCATAATTATTTACAATTACTAAAATTTAAATAGTAAAATACTAACCTTCCACTCATATCCTTGTGATTAGGTGGCTTGTACCCTTTACTTGATATTGTTATTGCATTCACCATATTGACCCAATAGGGACTATTAGCGGCATTCATTGAGATATTGTTGAAAAACCAAAAATCAAATGCTGCAATATCAGTTTGCTCATGCACCTCTTTAAACCATGCAGTGCCCTCTAATGATGGCTGTGCTCCAGGTGTGTTCCTGGGCACAAAATAACCCCCTATCCCTGATGGGGATCCGGATGGTGATGAAGAAGTAGGAGATGTAGAAGAAGTAGAACTGGTAAAAGATAAATTTTGTTTGCGGATCCGTGGGCCACAAAGAGATCTTAGTATGTTCTCAAGTGCTTCTTCTTCCTCTTGCATATCAAAAGGAGCTCCTTCAGATTCAGCTATGGCTGCTCTCATAGCTAATTTTGCCCTCCCCCTATTCAATTTTTTCTCTTTAGCAACTGCAAGTAGGGCATTGATGAATCTTTTTTCTTCATCAGTTACTTTGAGACAAGGATTTGAATCATGTTTCTTTATGCCTGCAAGGTGGTATTTGAGGCGGTTTATGCCTCCAGAAATAATTCTCTCACATGGAATGCATATCACTTTCCTAACATCATTTGGAGCTTCATAGGCAAACTGCCATGTCTTATCTGTTGCATTTTTAGGCCGAGTGCCTATATATCCAGATGGGCATGGTGTTTGTGGCCACTCTTCTTGCGGATTTGTCATTTTTTTTAATGCTTGACTGCTGCCCTACACATAAATTTATAGAAAAATGAATAAACAAAGTTAGAACTTAGAGTTAGAACTTAGAAGCTAGAAGTTTAGAACAACTAGGGTTTCAAGTTCAACTTTCAAATGATTTGAAATCATTTACAAAAAACAACAAAAACAATATAAACTTTGCTTAAAAGTTAAAACTATAAAAAGTTTTCAAACAATGATAGGATGAACATACCTGGAAAGAAATTTCTCTTCTAAATCTCGTTAGAATCCTCCAAAATCCACTCCAATCTGCCTTGAATCACTTGCAATCAGCTAAAACCTTCTTTGCTCCACACAAATGAAACAAACAATGCAAAAAACAATGCATTTTGACCTATTTAGGCGTCATTGGCCGCGGGTTCTCAGAACCGTGAATTTTTAAAAAACACTCGTTGAGTTTTTGGCCAAGCGAGTTTTTGGCCCATTTACTTGCTGTCCCAGAATACCCGGCGAGTGTTTAAAACTCGCCGAGTAACCGGTGAGTCTTCCATCTATGCATGTACCTACAGGGATGCTGACAAAGTTGTGGAATTTGGCATTGCATCTGTTATTATGTCCATACCCTATTTTGATGCTCCCCATTTTTGCAGGGCAAGCAGGATGCTCCTGCATCAATTACTTTTGAAAGTTTTAGACTTCTGTCTCTACATTTTAAATTCTTATGAATCCCATGTTATTTGTGTTTTTTAATCTTCTCATCCACAAGAAATGGAAATAATATTTAATCCTGAAAATCAGGGATTCCTAATTCTGTTTCTTATTATCCTAGGTTGAAGCTATTGCATAAGCAAGTCTACTCATAGCAATTCGTACTATAATGCTGGAATTTGTTCTCTTAACTTTACAGACCAATTTTTTTATTTAATATACTATTGTTATATAAGCATTTTTCACGTATAAGCTGATCCTTTTCTAATTCAACTTCTAAGCTTGCCATTTGACCAAACTGATTGCACCCTTGTCATGGACGATTAATGGTTGTAAATTCAGTCCATGATTTGGAATTTTCAATTGATGTGAAGCCTCACATGGTCATTGACATTCAAACAACTTAATTTTCTTCACCTGTTGTACCTTTTCCTTGTGCTCCACCAACTAGGTTTATACACTCTGTGGAGATCATAAGAGTCAGAATCCTCCTCCTTTAATCTTTAGATTTTAGTGATGACTAAAAGAAGATTGCTTGATAATTTGTTTCAACTAGATTTTTGTATGAAAGAGTTATGTTGGGAGTTTGTATGAACATATGATGAATGTTTATGTTTTTTCAGCTAAGTTGCCTCTTTGGGTATGGTTCCAAGTTCGAAATTAAAAAATCGGATTGCAAGTTCGTCAAAATTTTGGAAAGGGGTTTGGGTTTGTTAGTACAAAAACATGTAAAATTATATATATATACATTTTTATGAAGCATGAGTTAAAATTAGAATGTAGCATAGTAGCATAAACACATTTAAATAACAAAAACTTTAAAACACTATAAACAATTAAACCTGTAATCATAGTGATCATAACATCATATGGTAACATAGTAGTCATCAAAATCATCAATTGTAAGCCGAGCAGTGGAAGCATCCAAGTCTGCAATCTCTGCACCTACATCCCACTTCTTTGTCTCCCCTTCATTGTTTTCTTGACCCATGTGCGAAAGAAGGCGCAAGTTGCTATGCACAAATACCAGGTTCTCTACTTTTATTGATTGCAACCTATTGCGTTTCACTGAGTGGATAAAAGAATAGGTGCTCAAATTTCTTTCTGATGTAGAAGAACTAGTAACCTATGAAGATAACATAGGGTAAACAATTAAAAAGAATTAATTCAATCTTATAAAAAATTTAAAATCACTTTCTAGTCATGATTCTTTTGAAGATAAAGTGAGCAAATTTTTAAAAAATAAAACTCGTGATATAAATTTGATTGCAAGGGTCTGCAATGTTTGGAATTTTTGGCCACAAAGGTACCACCAACCATGAGCATCCTTCTTGAATCGATGACGAAGAGCATCGTTACTTAACCTCTAGCATTGACAAACTATATGAACTCATCCATGATTACATCTCTCATATCATCATCAGGAAATATTCTTCTAAATACTGCCTGGTACGCGTCAGACACTTCCATATCTCCATATGGTGGAAACCTTCCTGGTAGACTACAATATTGTGAGCTATAGTATTTGGGGGTCAAGGCATAGGCAAGCAAATGGAATGGAGTGGTCATTTTGTTCCATTTGTCAAAAATAATTTTTTGCACTTGTTTGAAAAAGATCTCTTGTGGATCTTGCTCCTTCTCATTTATAATTGGCTTGGTCTTCTCAAGCATTGAGTCTATGCCATCATAGATCTCTCCAAAGCAAGGCCTATCCATGTCAGTGTACCTAAACATGCTCATAATGGGCTCGGTGAGCTTAAGGACATATTCCACATGTTCCCACCATGACTCAGCCAATATCCTCTCCTTTATTTTGTTTGCCCTTTTAGTAATTCTTTTGCTTCCATACACCCCAATTGTGGCTGATTACCATACCTTGAAGTGCATCTTTTACTTGCACAAGTCGTCTTAAGACGATTATATGTGATGCAAAACGGGTCTCAGCAACCTATGACATAAATTAGAGCAAAAAACAACTATTAGATACATATTTTAGAAAAGTATATATATGCACAAGTAAAATATGAAAAATCATAAATTGTCAAATATTACAAATTAAATTACTAACTTGAGTTCAAGTTCATTTACTTTCAATAGGTCCAATTTTGAGTGGTTTTTGAAAAGAGATTGAGTCATGTGGTGGTTTGTGACAAACAATTAGATGTCCTCAGCCTCTTCATACATTGTTTTGATCCACTCAATTTGGTTCTCAATCTTTCGTAGCATAAGATTGAGTGAATGGATTGCACAAGGTGTCCAAAAGATATGTTGATATCACAATTCAACCAACAAACCAGCTGCTCTACAATTCTTTGCGTTGTCCCTTATGACTTGGACAATGTTTCTTGCACCCACTTGTTCAATGGCCTCAATTAGGATATTAACAATAAATGACCCATCTTTTACTTTTCCCTCACAATCCACTGCTTTCAAAAACTTTGCTCCTTTAGGATACCCCACAAGGACATTGATAAAGGGACGGTTCTTGGAATCCTTTCCCCCATCTGAAACAATTGTCACCCCTATCTCAATGCATGAGTCCCTTATGGGCTTCAATTGATCTTCAATCCGTTGGACCTCTTGATGTAACAAGGTGGTGCGCACTTTCTCATAGCCGAGGTTGCAATACCCTCTTGAAGCTTCATTGGTACCCCTCAACATGTCCTTCCAAAATGGAGAGCAGACAACATTAAAGGACAACCCATTTGCATACTAGCATCTTCCCACCTTAATGTCGACAATTTCCCGGCTCTTATTTTGAAAAGCAGTTTCTAGTGGACCCTTTCTTTTGTGTATAAGGGGGACAGATTTACTATCAGTGTCCGTTGCGGTACTAAAGAAGGGGTGGTCTTGTTCTATAAAATCTGGGGGGGCTGCATTCCCTTTTCTCTTTTACTTTTATTATTATTGCTATTGAGTTCTGTTGCCCTATGTCCTTCTCTCTTTTTTGCTACCTCATGCTCTTCAATATATTTTAACAAAGTTTCATTTGGTATAGGGGCACCTTTTTTGCCAGGTCATTTCTTGACTTCTCTTCCAGTGTGACCACATAAATGACCTACCATACGATAATAAGAAGTATTTCTTTCTGCACCACAACCCCAACATCTCCAACAGAATGCACCACCTCCTGAAATGGGTTTTATAATGTCCACATACTTCCATAGAGGAGAATCAGAGTTGGGTTCCATTCTTTGTTTGGTATTGCCTATTGATGAAGGGGTAGATGTCATTCCTTTCCCTATGGCAAGAAACTAGATACATGTTTATAATTTATAAGCAAGAAAATGACAAATTTTGGAAAAATGGAAAAGAACATATGAAGATTGAAAGAGAAATGGAAAAATGAAAAAACTAGAACAAAAACAATAGCAAATGGAATAAAATCTTACCTTTTCCAGCCATTGCAAGCTTGCAAATTTGTATGAATGATGCACAAACACTTCAAGAACACCAACAAATCAATCTTCAAACTCCTTCTTGCACAACTAGATGCTTGCTCAAAAATTTATGTGCTCTTCCTTAAGACAAAATAACCTGTTTGGAAACATAAAATGACAATGAGAGGCCACAAAGAGCAATTCATAACAACTTTTAGGGTTGTGGATGTCAAAAAACATTTAATTTTTACCCAAAAAACACTTTTCCAGCCATTCACGGGGCTCATTTGCTGCAGGTTTGAAATTTTGGAGTTGATTCGCCTGGGTTCAATCCTAGTTTGAACCCGCAATGCCAAAACAACTGCGAACTGGTTCAAACTTTTTTGGGTGCAGAAGGGGGGGTGGAGGTACCCGTGCAACTTAGGTTTTTTGTCTTTATGATTTTTTGAATCCCTTGGTTATGTGCTGGTCTTGAGAAAGTAAATCTAACATCTCAAAAGATTTACAATTTTTCTACTGCTCTGTTGTAATATGTTTAACTTTCAAACCTTTGGTTGATGCTTATCTTTACTATGTGCTAGATATAGTGCCCTGCCAAGGAATCCAATGCTAGCAGAGATGGATTAACATTTTCTTGATCAATTGCATATGAACATATCATAATGAATGACATTTACACATAGCAAGTTGATAAATGATAGAACAATGTGCATTGACCATAACCAAGTGACTAACGAGCACTTCCAAGGGTTCCACAACATCTGACATAAGATTCATTATAAACACCAATCCCAATTATTCCTTATGGCCAGATGCCGATAACCATTTAAACAAACTATAAACGAGGCCAATTAGCTAGCTAAACACCCAATATGCAAGCACAAATTATTCTACATCTGCAAACTAGTCAACAAATCTATTTTTTTTTACATAGCTAGGTGGAGACATTGCAGGATAGGCACAAGAGCTAAGGGGAAAATTCCTAGGTGTAGATGCTAGTCTGCAGATGCAATCGCCAATATGTATTTTGTTTTGGCCTAGTGATTGATATGTCTTAGTCCAATGGGTTGGATGTGCCGATCAATAGGCAGAGATGTTGATTAGCGTAGACGTTGAATGACAGTCTTTGGTGCTGATTCATGAATCTAGCCCAAATACTAAGGGAAATTTACATGATGTTTAACCAAATTTAAAACATAATATTATTATCATCTAATGGAATGGACACTAAATTGCATCATCTTGAGACCCTATTCACTTGAGTTCAATGGAATAGCCATGATTACAATATCTATTAATTATAGGAACCACACGTGCAATACAAAGATCATGAATACACAATGAAATGGTATAAGGTGAAAATGATATAAACTCTACGACCGCTCGAATCTTGTATGCTCAATGGTAGTTGGCCATGCCATCTGACCATGTCATACCCTTAGGCTCACTCCATTGTGCTCACAAAGATAATCATATGTCCCATACAGTCACTCAACCACAATGCAAAGGGATTACAATCCCTTAAGCCATAAGTATGTAATATGGTCACATGAACACATCAATATAGTAGTCAACAATGACATATGGAAGGGATTGATCACATACACAATTGCCATTGGTTCTTGCTGTGATGTAATTGCACATTGCCCCATTGTAAATAGGGACCCCCAATATTTGTTTTTAGGGTCGTGTTTGGGTCTTAGTTTTAGTCTTTGGTCTCTTGCCTCTGCGCATTTTTGATGTCGGTTTTGTACCACTACATAACATATAGTAATTGAACATTTGATATGGGATATCAAACACTCAATTCCTCTCATGAAAAGTTAATACTCATGAAGACATGAGAATAATTCCAATGTTCCTTACTGTTGAAATATTCAAATAGGAATAATGCTTCTGAGAGAGGAGGGGTGAATCAGAAGTACTGTACCTTTACCATTAAAACTTTTAACTGAAAGTAGATTGCATGCATATAAACACATCAAACAATTATGAGAAAAACATATGCATCACCACATAACACTTGAGATTTTGGTAACCCAGAAACCCTCTAGGAATAAGAAGGTAAAATTAGGGTGGGGATGATACCCACAAAAATTACTGCAGCAATAATGTTTAACCACTTTTGATGGTCTGCCCTGTTAAAGGCTTTACACTGTATCAATAGTGACCTGATTAAAAGATTTCAAACACCTTACATGAAGTGTTACCTTGTTAAAGGATTTAATCACCTATTTATAGGATCTACAAAATAGCTGCTAAGCTAACCTATCACCATAGGGTTTTCTTTCTAATACAATTGCTGGAGAGTATTAGGTATAATAAACTTGATAGCCTACAATCCTTCGATTGCTGAATACAGGCACTTGATCTGCTTTCTCTAATTTTGATCCTCTGTGATCTGATACTCTTTACTCTGAAAATTAGTTTTCCTTACACACCCTCGTCCATCCACACACATACAATGGGATTTAGTCTTCCTTATAAAGACACTCGAAGACTTAGGGTTAGGTATGGATCTACGATCCATATTGAATCTCTATTTTCCGCTCATTCCTTGCACATTTACTATTGGTTGCATGCCTTCTCCATTTTTCTTAGTGGCTGTATGTAGATTGCATAGGAAAAACAAAAGATTCGTTCTTATCTTTTTAATCCTTCGAGATTCGTCATATGTCGGCCATGAAAACGGTTTACATCTTCATTTGTAAAGTTACAAACTCATATGTGCATTCTGTGTTGCTCGGCACTTACTGATTCCAGATGCTCGGCACATATAACAAACTGGCTTACTTGGCTCCTATTGTATTTTTGTATTGCTCGGCATCATCTATGACTCGACACTCAAATGTCACTCGGCACTTATATCATGCTTGACACCTAAAGTCATTTGACACTTGAACTTCACTCGGCACCTGATCTTCACTCGGCACCTAAAGGCTGCTCGGCACCTGAAGATCGCTTGGCACCTGAAGGCTTTCCTGACTCGGTTCATGTTGTGGCTCGGCATACATGGTGTACTCGGCTCCAATATAGAAAGTGGTTAAGTGTGTTGGCACTCAAGTGTCAAAAACTATTTTGAGGCTAACACTTACACCTGTGGATACTAACTCAACTATAGATGTGATTTGTTGATAATCACGTAGGTGGCCTTACGTTGTTCATTCGAGGATAAATTGGACTTTGGGATGATGGTGATTGTGATTTGGTGCGAATGCTAAATGATGTTGATTGTGGTGATGGTGGGGGTGTCCTCCAAATACTAAACTACTCACTGCTCTACTCCTACTATGAATGGAAAGATTAGCAAATGGACAGAGATCGAATCTAATGAAAGCTAACCAGCGGCTCTACCTCCATAGATGCAATGATTCAAGGGAAAAGAACTATTTTACCACATAAGGCTTCCCAACAAGCCGCTAGGATGCTAGTGGCCTAGTCATAGATCCTTATCAAACGTCCACTATCCATCTGCTTTTCTCTGTACTGAACAACTTGAAATGAAATCTATTTTAACAACTTCAAAGAAAATCTTATTCCAACTATTGGAAGTAGAAACCATGCAACAACACCAAAAGTTCTTAATCACCATGCAAGTCACAACAATGAGAAAGAAAAACAATTTCGGCATTATCTTAGCAACAATTTTCTCCGACCCTTTACAAATGAGAGCAAATGGCCTTATATAGATGCCCAAATTACAACTGTCAGGAGATATAAAGAGGCAAAACCAATGATCTAGATTGGATCCTAGAAACCCTAATTGGGGTTGCCACCCCATCGGCCAATGAGAAGATGCCACCTCATCAATGAACCAATGAAAAAAAAGGAAAAGTGGCAACCAATGAGAAGGCACTAAAATGGTAGCCAATTAGAATCAGACACATCCTACCCAAAAAAAGGGAGAATTTGCCACTTGGGTTTACATCAAACAATCTTCTAATATAGTTCTACCCTTTTCTTTCATCTTTTTAGCCAAAGTGATGAACTTGGCTAGCTTGTCGTTGACTGCCTTCATGGGAGGGCAAGGTGTATGTTTCATCTTGAGCTCAGCTGAATTCATCATGTTGCTTGCTGCTTGCACTGTTTTCTCGTGATCCTTCTCATATTCTTTCGCATATCCGATAAAGGCATTGAGGGAGGCAAGGGTGCCCAAATGTGTCTTCTTGATGGCAATCTTCCCCAACTCATCCAATCTCGATCCAAATTCTGTCTCATTGATGTTCTCCTCTTTGATATCTTCAAAATCAAGCGCAGCCCCAACATCGCTCATCATGGTTGAAATGGAAGTGTTTACGCCTGGGCTGTGCTATGCAATCTTGTTCTATACCTCTTCAAGTATTCTCAATTTGATAGTCAAGGCAACAAACCAAGACTCCACCGTTTTCAATCCTCCTTCATCTACCAACTTGGCTCTTTCCAAATATTTCTCTGGTAGCTCAATGAATGCCTGTAGCCTGGGAATAGTTAAGTCCTTGACTAGAAGGGAATCCTTCCACTCACCTTCAAATATTTTGAATTTATCTTTAATAGCCACCAATGACCTGAATGTCGAGACAAAGGAAGGCGAGAAATTTTGCCCATCTTGGATCGTATCATGGATCCAATCCTTGACTTCATGCAACTGGGCTGATATTTGTTCTATGTTGCTCCCACTGTCTTGAGGAAGGGCTGCCTGGTGCAACTGTTGGATAGGCTGGCAATCTCTCCAATACTTGTTCTCGACTTCCAACTTTATGATCCTTTCATTTGCCTTCCTCAACCTTTCTCTGATTGAAACGATACCTTCCTAGATCTAATCACATTCCATGTCATCCATGATTCTTCCCAAGTTATGCCCTACTATTTCATATTCCTGAGCTACAATCTCATCCAATGCGTTGTTACCCGTTTGTATAGCAATCTGAAACTTTCGGTGACCATCACTGTCACTCCTAATTACCTTCGCCACTGTTTTTGCAATTTGTCTCTGGTTCTCGCTATCACCCTTTTCCATTAATCCTTGGATGTCTTCAACTGTTCGGGCAGTCACTACCTCGCCTCTTGGCATAAGCATTTGCCTTAACCATAGTGGTGCGGTGCATCTTCCCAAATCTGGATTTGGTTCAATTAGCCGATCATCACCAACGGCCTCGGGCGCCTGACTTACTTCCTCAATATCAATTGGCCCATCTTCTTCTTCACTAGTAACTGCCATGTTATCTTCACATTGATTCTCTGAGAGAGGAGAGTACTCGGTGCTATCACTGCAACCACTTGATTCTGAATCAGAGCTCACCTCTACCACGACCCCTTGTCCACTTGTATTATCTTTTTAGCCTCTAGCTTCAATTATGCTTTCCCTTGATGGTGTTGCATTTTGTCTCTTTACTGGAGGTTCCTGATGCTCTCTACCCTTTTCAACCTCCAAACCCCTCTTCTTGCTCTTAACTGTTCTTTGCTACTGGCTACTTCCTTCACCTTTCGGTCCGACTGATTCCGTTGGACCTCCCTTTGGCTTCATCTTCTCACAAGTATGGTGTACCCTCTAGCTTTGTAATTTCCTTAACTTTTCATTATACCACAACTCGGTGTGCAAATCGACTATCCTTGTGACTGCCTCCAAGGAAGGATCCTGGTGATAATTCCAATCCATTGGATTCAACTCCGTTCCATCCACTGTACCATAATCTTCTCTCAGCACATTTTCATCATCTAATAGTTAATCGAGAATATCAAGGCCTCTCCATTTGATTGCCCTCATCATGTTCACTGACAATCTTGAGAAAGCTAGCTTTCTCATGTGAAAGTCATCCCATGTATTGGCCCAGAAATCTTCTATAGTAGGAACATGTTTGAATGTATTTCCATGAGATGCCTTGATAAGACCATTAGGATCAAATCCTTGCCTTGCTCTATACCATGCTAAATGATACCATTCTAATTCTTTCTCCGTAGCTTCAAAGGCGACAGGATTGGGGCAACTATCATTGCCAATTCCAAATGAGAAAGTAATGGATGTCTCACCTTTAAGTTTCATCATTCTGTCATAATGCTTAAGTTGCCTAGCCAACTCCATCAAAACTACCTTGTTGGATGGGTACCTTGGAAGTCTCTTGGGACGTACTGTACTTCCTACTACTCTAATATAAGTGAATTGTGGAAATTGGATGAACCAATTCTCATACATCTTAACTTTTGCTTCTGCTTCCGGTGAGAGCCTCTTAGCAGGTGTACCTTGTAATATCCTTACTATCTTCATGGCAAAGGCGTCACAAAATATCTTATAGTTTTTGTTGTTGTGCGAGTGAAGCTGTGGATAGCACTCGTGCACCAAACATTGCCCCGACCCATTGCCAATTACTCCTAAGGCCTTAAGTCCAGGATTTTCATACAATTTTGCAATCAGATAGAACAGATAGGACCCCATGTAGAATTGCTTTTGATTTTGCACGGTCCTAAGTTGCAATTCTAGATTTTCGCTTATGATCCTAACCCAATCAAATCTTCTTTTTCCCTTTTCAATTTCATCAATAAAGAAGTATATCCAGTTTTTGAATTGCATACCTTGAGCTAAGCCCATGATCTGGCTGAGAAGCACAATGAGGTCACTATACTTTGATTTGAAATCTGACATAGTGAGCCTTGATGACCTGGTCACTCCCTTCTTGCCCTCGTGTAGCCAATCCTGCTTTAGATGAATGAAAGAAGCCTCCTGGTTGTCTTGGAATAACTTAGCTGCCTAATCCATCATTACTACTATCATGCCTTTGTACTGGGGGATATTAAATGCTTCTTCAACCACTTGTCCGCCGATGTTGGCTAACACTCTCTTCCCTTCATAAAAAATGATGCACTTACTAACCAAATCAAACCGGTATGCCCACTTCATTACCAATTCAGGACAAGGCAAGGTAGGAGGGAAGGCCGCTGCATGTACAATTCCGCTTTTGTAGATCTTCTTTACCATGGGGGAGTGCCCTTCCTTCAATCTGTCCTTTAGCTGTATCATGTTTATTGTGCCGATATTGGTATCACTTATTTGCCTCACTTTCGAGAAGAAGGTGGCCTTAGGCATCATGTCTTCCTTATCTTTCTTGGTATTTGTTCCCTTGGGGTTCTTGCTTGCACTAACATCTACTATCCTAAACTCTTATTTCTGCCCCTTCATTCTAAATGATATGGACTACCTTTATTGATCTCCAACCTTTTTTCTATCAATGGATTCTAACTTATTACTGCCTCACCAAGTTCTATCACTACACTTATCAATCTCCAATCTTCAACTTAGAGGTGGGACTACCACTTATTTTTGCCTCTTCGTTACTTTACGATGGACTACACTTATATCTCCCAACTTTATTCCTAGGGTGGTCTAGCTTATTACTGCCTCGCCAAGTGTCCTATCATGAAATCTACACTTACCTCTCCAAACTTCAACCTATCAATAGGATGATGAAGTGGTGGATGATGAATGCAAGAACATAAGAGAAACGAAACCGAGTAAGAACAAGGAGTAAAATCCGCTTTTGAACCAATCTTCAGCTCTAAAATGAATTGAATTTTACTTTAATTTTACCTTTACCAATAGCCAGGCCCTCTTTGAATTCGGATCAGACCTTAAGAAATTCAAGCCTCCTAGCAAAAAATCAAAATTTCGATCTTGTTGACACTGCCCACATTTGCCCAAAAATCAGACTTTTGATCATGTATCCTCTACCAAATAAAAATTGCTCAGATCTGAAATTGAAATCGCAGCTCTAGTAAGAAAATCAAACTCCTTAAAATCGCCGAGCAAGAGGAAAGCACTTAGATCTGCCCCAACAAAATCGCCAAGGTCTGAAATTCGTTCAAGTTGGAGGAAGGAGAATGCCTAAACACATGAAAATCTGCCTCAGGGAAAATTGGCTTGGGCAGAAAATTGCCTCCTTTTAGGAAAAATCACCAAGCATAGAAATATTCAGGTTTGCTCCATCATTGCCAAGGTTGAAATTTGCCCTCCAAGAGAAATTGCCAAACACACAAAGTTGCCCGCCCTTAGAAAATCGCCAAAGCATGTGAAATTTGCTCCTCCAAGAGAAAATCGCCAAGCACACAACGCTGAGAAGGGATGAGATAATGGGAGAGAAGGAAGCCTCTTATACCACACTCCCTTTACTCCTCCAAGTTGGCTGACTAGCCCTATAGGAGAAGAAAATTAAATTAGTGTCTCATTAATGGTCCCAATTTAAATGCCAAGCCAAAGTTAATTTTATTGCAATTTTAATTGCCGGTTAGGACCAAAAATTGCAAAATAAAATTAAGAAAGCCTAGGAGATGCCAAAATTATCATTTAAAAGTGTTTTGGTAATTAAAATATCATTAAAATTGGATTGAAATCGATTTTCAATTTTAATTCACCAACCTCTTTAAATATTTTTGAAATCTTCAAGGCAAATTTAACCAATTTAATGCAAAATTTTGCAATTTAATCCATTTTCGATTTTGCAATGCAATTTCAATTTTTTACCAAAAATAAACTATTTTTTTAGCATTCAAAATTGTTTTTTCCAATTTAATTTTACCATCACAAAGTTTTTTTTTTTCACCAAAAAAATAAATTTTTTTCGAAACAATTAAATCTAAAAAAAATTTCATTTTGAAAATGCTAAAGATTATATAATTATATCCAATTTTCAGAATTCGTCCAAGTCCCAAAATTTTGCAAATTTGTCCTACCGAATACTGTTCTAACCACCGAAAAATGTTGTTTCTTGAAATTTGTTTGGCCTAAGGATAAAATTACAAGTTCCGGAAAATAAAGTTTCGCATCAGGTGAAAAAATAAATCCAACCACATCCCTCCTAGCCCGAAGGCGTCCAAGGTGTAAGATCTTTGAAATCAAAAACTTTTGAACAACTCGAAAAAATTTGCTAAGGCAATCGAAATTTTTTTGAAAATCCGCAAAAATTGCGAAGGCTTGCCCGAAAAAGGGGGTCCCCAAAATTTTTGGGGCAATGGTGTGAAAACCTCACAACACACGAGTCGAGTTCCTGGAGTTTTCATCGATTTCAAAAAGGTCAAAAAGTAAAAGGAAGAAAGCATGACCAAAATAGTATTCAGATGCTACATAAGTGTTTAGAGAGGTCAAGGGGTAAAGATCGCAATTCTCTAGGACGAATCTTGATAACTCCTATTTTTTAAGGAAACAAGATTTTTTTCTGCTTTTTTCATTTTCAAAAGTTGCATTTTTGGCATTGATAGGCTGATTGGGAATTGTTCTTTTCTTGCCTGCTGTTTTTTTCTTTTTTGATTTTTTGAAACTTATTTTGTTAGAAATTTATATATTGGGAAGGCCAAGAGTTGTGTTTGCAACGGAGTGTCATGGGAAATTGCCCCCAAGTGTTAAATTTCCTATTTTCATCATCAAGTTCATCTGGGATTTCATGGAAAAACATTGAGAGTTGTGAAAAAATCCTGATTATAAACAATGAAAGCTGTGAAGATTCTCATCAAGCTATGAAGTTCGCCTTCAATTTCATGGAAAAGCATTAGAAGAAAGAAAAATCCCCAATTCATCATGAAGTCTGCTTAAGCCTAGAATGTATTCAGAAACCGGGTCTCATATCTCATGGAGTGTATTACCTAAGTTGAAGAGTTTATTTGCATCTATTATAATTTCCTCTACAGTTACATTGCAAGGTTTGGATATTAGAAAATTGTTTTGGAGGGAAGTCATTTTTGTTGACCAAGTTGAGATGGATAGAGTGTTTCCTATTTTCCCTCTTCTCATGACAGGTTCAGGCATTCATGGTGGCCTACATCAGGTGTAAAGGCATCCAACAGATTGCAAGGAAGGTTGATGGCACATTGCAAACAGAATGGCTTTTTACTATCTGAAATTTTGTCCACTTTGCACACTCATGGAGTAGGTTAAAATCTTTCATCACGTGGAAAGGTATAAGATGATATATGGGATGTTTTAGATCAGTTTTCTCATGGTTTCAGCATGTTGACAAGGTCCTTAATTTCAAGTTCAATCAATATTTTATTGCTTGGTTTGTCCCATGTTGCAAATGTTTGGGAGGAGGGTAGATAAATTGCAGCCATCAAAGGGGGGTTTATCCACATTTTAGATCACAGAGGAGGAGCTTGAATGAGTCAGAGGGATTGTTTCCATCATGTGGAGGCTACTGAACAAGAAATTGTGAGTATTGCTACAATATAATGTGGAGTTTATCATGACAAAAGAATACATGACATTTCAGTGAGTTTTGGCGAAGAAGTCCAAGTGCAGGGTTTCCTTTAGATTGTTTTACTTCTTGTGATTGTTTTGCACAATCATGCATTTATTCTGAAAATCATAAAAGAAACAATCAGCGATAGGAAAACTTTGAGGGGTGTTATCTTAGAGAAAAAAGTTTAAAGATTTTTTAAAGCACAAAAAACAGTGAGCAGAGGTGCTGTTATAAAGATGATTTTCAGATTCTCTAGAATATGTAGAATACTAGCAAGCCCGGATGTTGTTTTTCACTATTTGTTTTGTATTTGCACTTCATTAGCTATGACAAGGAGTTGAACATGCATAATAGATCTCAAATTCCTTGCAATAAGCTAAGAGGAGGGCATATCTAAGGTCTAAAACTCATGAAGAATGTCCACCATCAGTAATAGCAGTTGAATGAATGTGACACTGGCCTAAACTAAAGAGCAGAGTTGAGATGCAAGTGAAGTGAACAGTATGAAGATTATTTACATAGCAGAGTCTCAGCAGCAGCAAGTCCCTTTGTGAAGGAAGTTAATGGACAGCATGGATCAAAGAAGAGCATCTTTTGTAGAGTGCCTTAAGCATGAACATCAAAGGGCAGCCCAAGCTTAAAAGAAGACAAATAAGAAAAAGGAAAGTCATGATGGGGAAGAGTTGAAATATAAGAAACAGTACAACACGAAATCCATGGACAATGAAAAAGGTCATTAACGCAGATTTGAGGATAGAACATTGTGACAGCGAACTTGCTAATAAGTAACAGTGCTAGTCTCTATATACATAGGGATGGGCAATGCATATCCACACATGCACACATTTCTAGACACATTTGTGCTTCATTAGCTATGACAAGTAGTTGAACATGCATAATAGATCTCAAGTTCCTTACAATAAGCTAAGAGGAGGGCATATCTAAGGTCTAAAACTCATGAAGAATGTCCACCATCAGTAATAGCAGTTGAATGAATGTGACACTGGCCTAAACTAAAGAGCAGAGTTGAGATGCAAGTGAAGTGAACAGTATGAAGATTATTTACATAGCAAAGTCTCCGCAGCAGCAAGTCCCTTTGTGAAGGAAGTTAATGGACAGCATGGATCAAAGAAGAGCATCTTTTGTAGAGTGCCTTAAGCATGAACATCAAAGGGCAGCCCAAGCTTAAAAGAAGACAAATAAGAAAAAGGAAAGTCATGATGGGGAAGAGTTGAAATATAAGAAACAGGACAACATGAAATCACCATGGACAATGAAAAAGGTCATTAACGCAGATTTGAGGATAGAACATTGTGACAGCGAACTTGCTAATAAGTAACAGTGCTAGTCTCTATATACATAGGGATGAGCAGTGCATATCCACACATGCACACATTTCTAGAATAAAGGCAGGTCTTGCCTTAAGATAGAATGGCATGTTGCAATAGTCATAGCTTAGGCATTATAGTCCTAAGGCATGTTTGACAAGAGAAAATAGTGATAGATATGAAGGAAACATAGTTATGATATGGTAGAAGACTAAAAGTCAGTAATGGACTTATTCAAAACATTGGTGTGATGGTGCAACATAGACAAGGTCAAAGTGTGTTCTGAGATAGGATATTGTAAGAGCACAATGATGAGTAATGATCTAAAAGTAGTTTAACTATCATTTTTTTTTTTTTTGAGTTTTGACCATTCTTGACAAAAAAATCATAGGCAAAACAGTGAGTTACATTGTTAAAGCCAATGAATGGATAAAAATCCAGAGATCATAGATATATCAAAATAAGTAATCAAAGAATGAGATAAAAGAAATGATCAATAGAGTAGTGGGAGGAGTCTTAAACACTATTAAAATCAATGGGGCAAAAAGAAGTGAGTTTTTTTGTCAACAGTGTTAAATAGTGGTGATAACCACTGTCAAAAAGCAGTGCTATTTCATGAAGAGACAGTCATGAACATAATAAAAGCATTCTTGAATAAGCTTAAGGAGGCAGTGTTCAATGGCATTGAAAGAAGTAGAGCAAAGGAAGAATTACATTGTAGTTGTGAACAATGGAGCATCAATGAATGTCAAGATTGGTTAAGCAGCACAATATGGATATTTGTTGACAATGGTAATACCCGCTCGCCCAAGTGATCACCTAGTCTATTGAAGGGAATAAACTAATCTATTAAATGTCAAATAGTCCTAAGTCCTATGGGATTTTTTAAATTTAATTACTCAGCAGCTGGACAGGTTTTATTTAATGAAGTGACTTTACAGTAATATCAATGCCAAATTATAATGTAAAGTCACTTTTGAGGGGAGATAAATAAATTAAGAGAAATAAAATAAAGTATTACTTTTGAAAAGGAAAAGCATTATAAAAGGAGGAAAGGTGAAATGAGGAATCATTATTGACTTCTTATTTTCAAAGAAACTTTTTCTTGAGAGTTTGGGAGTTTTAACTTGCAGGACAAAAACCCTAGAGGTTTTGGCTTTCTAGACGAAAACCCACATCAGCCCACTTAGTGGTTTCATTGTAGGATCCATAGTTGCACAACATCGATCAGTTTGCATGGAGATTTGTTGATCTATCTTGCAGAAATTCAGAGGGTTTATTATTTATGTATGGAGGCATTTTAGTATGTGTTACATGATGACAATGTGGATTTTCTGCTTTGTAATTGTTACCCAATTTTGACACATGTTCAAATGAAGTAAAGCATATATGTTTATCACTCTCAAGTTATACTCAGAATGACAAAAGAGAAAAACATATTATTCATATTCAAATAGTATACAATGTTTTGTATGATGGTACAATTGATGTTTACCAGTGTGGAATGAAGATGCTGAAAGTGTAATTCTCTCACACATTTGACCATCAGAGTAGTCTCTATCTGCTGATATATATTCCTACTCTATTGAAATGAATAACATGAAAGAAGAATAAAGAGAGGAAAGGTCATGGGCACCAATCACTGCCTGTAATGACTGGTGGAGTTGCATCTATCCATGTCCATCTATTCGCTGCCCTGAATCTCGTCCTTTCCATGCATCCGATTCCTGCATTCATGAAAAAAGATAGGTTAGATCCAATGGATCTAAGCAATGCTAGTACCTTGCTTCACCTCACATTCATAGTTCTAGCATGCTACTCATCGCAGTAAAATAGAGACATACAACAGCAAATAAAGAGGACAATCACGAAAAACAAAAGCATTAAAGGGACAAGTCAATTTGATTTGAAACCTTTTACTATCAGTAACGGGAGAAATTAGAATAAAAGCTACAAAAGAGATTGGGATACATATTTGAATCAAGAAAATGAAACATCAAAGGGACAAACCAAAATAGTTTTGAAACTTTTTGTTTCACATATGTATAAAAGAGAGTGAAATCAATAGGAGTTACCAATAAACTACTGAATGCTATAGCAGATGTATGGCAAAATAGTGCAATTTTGAGGAGATAAATACAGCTATATTTCAAAAGGAAAAATTAATAAAAGTTTTTTAGAGTAGCAAATTGGTTCCAATCAAGACATCAAAACTGAGCATGTGTATGCTACATGTAGAATAGAGAAAACATTCAGATTCATAAATGATAAAGAAAATCATAGATTTTTGCTTTAGCTGCAATCAGATCCATATGTTAAAGCTTCTCAAAGATTAATAAGATTGGGATAAGCAAATGCATTTGAATCTATGGTAGAAGGAAATATTTAGAAATGTCAAAATTTTCAATGGTTAAGATGATTATTACTATAAGTGCCAAGGAAGAGAAAATGGAGAAGATTTCATAACAATAGTAACGACTCACGGCATAAGGAAGGAATATTAGTACTTACAGCTACAAGAAAAGAAGTTACCATAATTTTAAATGCAAAATCTCTGGCTATAACATAGAAAAAACAGTTTTACAAAGCTTATCAGTACTTACGGTTAAGTAGGAAATATGTAAGCAAAAACAAATACCAATCACAACAAGCATGAAGCAAATCCAAGGAGCTCACGACATTCAGCAACAGTAATCACAAAATAGCAGAGAAGCTTAAGAAATGGAGTCATGACTGGAGACCCAGAAAGAACAATGGAGTCATCGCAAAAAACCGCATGAGAGCCCATAATCAAAACCAAATCAATCACAGCATCAACCCAGTAGTAGCTCTCGGCAGCAACCTACAACAGAACCAACACTTATGTTAGATAAAGAATCTCATAGCCATGAAATGAGAGGAGTCTAGAGTGGTGGCCACAAGAAGCTCACGCCATGAAGGAACCCACACACTTACAGCAGAAACCCATAAAGAAATAAACATTTATGGCGTCTAGCAGAATCAAGGCTACCAGCAGAGCAGACAATAACAGTAGATTCATGGCGTCCAAACTCACAAACAATGAAAATCGCAAGGAGAAACCTTCATGGTGGCTAGGGTTTGAAGACCTTCAGCAAATATGTCTTCTCGTATTTCTTCTAAGGCATTCAAATAACAACATAAAACAAAGACTTAGAGATTACCTTCCCTTTTTTATGATTTAATTCATAGCATTTTGGGTTTGCTTGGTATAGGAATGATTAAATTATCAATTAAAATAGTAGTATAGGACTTGTTGTTAAAGTCTTTATTATTATAATCATTAGCAAATTATTATTATTTGTTGCATTATTGTTTTATTATTGTAAACTATTATTATTTGAGTTGATAAATTTTTAAAATCAACTATTTTATAATAATTATATTTTTAATGCAACAAATATTAAAAATTGAATTAGGCTATTTTTAAACTAAAGTGTGTTCAAAAGGGAATTTGCATGATCAAAATGCCTAAGTTCGAGGGTGGACATTCAATGACTATTTTTGGATGGATAGTTCAAATTCAGGAGTTTGGAGTCAATTATGGAGCTATTTTTGGCATTTTTAGAGTCTTCTTGGACTTTTTTATATGCATGGATGGTCAAGACTCAGTTTGGGGTGCATGAGACATATTTTTGGAGTTGTTAGACTATTTTTATAAACAGTTAACTCATAATTTCGACCCTCACTTCTTGATTTTGTGGGAAGATGGTGTTGTTTTTGATATTGTTATATACCCCTCTTGTTTATGGAGAAGGGCTTCAAATTTTGAGAGTAGAGAGATGTGCATGTGAGATTCATCCTTAGCATCCTTTTCTCGATTGTTCTAAGCTATTATGCAAAGATATTGTTATTTGGGCCTTTGATCATAGTACAGTTTTCATTGGATTCAGCTTTTGGAGTAAAGGATTTGGTTTGTATGCTTTGTGGTGATTGATGTAATTCATTTGTGTTTTATTTATAAACCTTTTGAATTATGCAGTGTTACCCGGGTGCGCACACCCGGGTCAAAACCCCGGCGCACCCGGTGCGAGTGCGTCATGCACCCGAGCACCCCCGCCAGCACCTTTTCCGCCGCTGCACCCTCGCCGCACCAGTCGAGCACCCGAGTGGGACGTGGTGCTCGGGTGCTTCCCAGGTGCGTGGGTGCGTGGGTGCTTCTTGGGTGCTCGTGGGGTGCTTCCTGGGTGCTCACGGGGTGCTCCGAGAAGAGGCCCAAAAAAGTTAAAAAAAACATGTGTGTTTGCAATTTTTTTTGTTATTGTTTTTTAAGTTTGCTTACCCTAATTGGGTGTGGGTCCCATGTGGTCTATTTGAAGGCTTAATAAGACCAATAGATCTCATTTTCATTTCACCATTTTGGAGCAGCAAGGAGCTAAGTGAGAAAGATTGTTTGGAGGAGCTTGTAAGAGATTAGTGGGTGTTTTTGCAAGGGATTGCAAGAGCAAGAGGAGCAAGAGGAGCAAGAAGGTTTGATTTGGCAAGTGTCTCCTCAAGTTCAAGCTTTCAAGGTAGGGTTTTTTTATTTTACTTAGTTTTTTTTGTTTTAAAAATCAATTTATAATTTTAAAATTTAGTATTTAGTATTTAGTTTTACTAAGTTACTTTCAAGTTTCATTCTTGAATCTTGTTGATAGTTGAATCTTGATAGTTCTTAGTTCTATGAGTTTTTATTTTATTATCTATATTAAATTTTAATTTTTTTCATTGTTCTTAAAATAAAAATATCAATATGGCAATATGGCATATGCTGAAACGTATTTTAATTTTATTAAATACGTTTCGGCATATGCCATATTGCCATATTTTTATTTTAAGAACAATAAAAAAAATTAAAAATTAATATAGATAATAAAATAAAAATTTAAAAAATCTGAATCATAGAACTAAGAACTATCAACTATCAACAAGATTCAAGAATGAAACTTGAAACTTGAAAGTAACTTAGTAAAACGTTTCAGCATATGTAAATTTTTAAGTTTTAAATTATTTTTACTTGGGCTGAAATGTATCATGATCATTTTTATAATTTTATTTTCATTTTGTGAAATGCAGTTTTATAAATGGCTTCTAGATCCGACCAAAGTGCAGAAGACATGGAAATTAATGAGCCAAGTGCATCTGATTATGAGCTTGAACCTGAGCCTGAAGGAAGTGATCATGGGGCTGATGTAGGTGGTCAATCTGAGACTCCTTATGTTGCACCAGGGGTGCCTTCTATTGATTGCCCGTCAAAGACTTTGAGGAAGTATGCTAGGGGTCCTTATGACCCAAAGTCCCCTCTTAAACAGTTTGCTACAAAAATTACACGTCCTACACTTTCAGGGGGTGGCACACGCAAATGGAAGTGCAATATATGTGGAGCAGAATGGTTTGACAGCATTACAAGAGTTAATTCACACCTTTTTTGGAGTGGCTATGGTGTGAATCCATGCATATTCTTGTCAAATCCTGAGAATGTCAAATACAGAATTGAAGTGAATAAGTTATGGGGCATTCCTGATGATAGTGAAGTTCCAGTGCCTAGATCTTTGTTTGCTAGGCAACAGGTACAACATATACAGTAGTTACAGGGGCAGCGAGATACATCTACTCGTATCTTGCATCAGAGAGCAGGGACTATGTCACCTACACCATCATTCTCCTCACCTACACACAGTTCAGGAGCGGACAGCAGTAGGGGGAAACGGAAAGCAACTACAAGTCATAGTGATAATAACCCCATTGCTCATTTATTTAACATGCATGCAAGGGACCTGTTAGATGATGCTGTTGGTGATTTCTTCTTTTCCAATGGCATCTCTACACATGTGGCTCGATCTCCCTATTTTGTGAGGATGATGACCATGGCAGTGAATGAGGGAGAGCCATCATATTTGCCACCAGGTGACCACAAGCTGAAGACTACAGTGTTGGATAGAGCCTATGACAAGGTTGGGATCTTGATGGAGCAAATGAAAGCATGTTGGATGGAGTCAGGTTGCAGCATTATCATGGATGGGTGGACGGACATTAGTCATCGTCCACTCATCAACATTATGGTTACATGCACGGAGGGCCCATACTTTTTGAAGGTAGTTGATTGTTCAGGGCATCGTAAAGATGCTCATTTTCAGTTTCATGTGCTTAGGGAAGCCATTGAGGAGGTTGGACCAAAAAATGTGGTCCAAGTTGTGACAGATGCAGCACATGTGTGCAAAGCTGCAGGGAGGCTTGTTGAGGCAGCTTATAGGCATATTTGGTGGACTCCATGTTGTGTGCATTCCATGAACAATGCACTCAAAGACATGGGGAAAATAGAGTGGATTAGAAAGGTGGTTAATGATGGGAGAGAGGTGCAGATGTTTATCTGCAATCACCATACATCACATGCACTTTTTAGGAGCTTCGCAAAGAAGCAATTCCTGAAACCAGTTATGCATCATATTATATTCTCTTGGAGAGAATGATTGAGTTGCAAGAGCCATTGCAACTCATGGTTATGACACAAGAATGGAATCGATGGCCGGAGTCCAAAACAGAGCAGGGGAAGAGGGTAAAGGAGACAGTGAAGAGTGATCAGTTTTGGAGTGATGCAAAATACATAGTCTCCATCATTACTCTAGTGTTTCAGGTGATCAGATATGGAGATGCAGATTCACCTAGCCTTGGAGAGGTTTATTAGTGCATTGATTCCATGCTTGGGCAGATGAGGGCTGCTGTGCGTGAGAGAGACCCCACTCTAGCATTCTATACGGAGCACATTGAGCCTATCATTCACCGCAGGTGGGAGAAGTTGAACACTCCTTTGCACATGGCTGCCTATGCATTGAACCCGAAGTGGTACATACTTAGGCCTGGTAGAGTCACACCACTTCAGGATGATGAGGTGAAGAATGGGTTCTTTCGATGCATTGCCAAAATGTATGATACTGAGACTGCTAGTGAGATTCGCATCGAGTGGTCCGAATTTGCTAGTCTTTTAGGTAATCCTTAAATCTTGATTCAGTGCTCTAAACTCTTTATAATTATAAGTTCTTTTAATAATTAATTGTAACTTTACTTATAAGTTATAACTTTATTTAAGTTATTTATAATTTTAATATTATGTTGTAAACTTTAAAACTTGTAACTTGTAGGATACTCGGATATTGCAAAGGTGGATCTCAAAACCATGGCACAAAAGAATCCCATTTTGTGGTGGAAATGTCATGGGTCACAAAAGTTAAAGATCACCTCACTAGCCATTCGACTGCTGTCTCAGGTTTGTAATACTAATAACTAATTTCAGCCCTTTATAATCTTAACTTGAAGAGGTTTACCTTGTTGATTTTAATTTATGATTCATTGATTCAATAATTATTAATCATCGATTTACCATTTATCATTTGTTACAAATTGTATGAACATTTGTTTGTAACTTGTAAGTTGTAACTTTCAACTTTGTTATCTCTGGTGTCTCGCTCCTTAGTTGTAGAGAGGAATTGGTCCACCTATAGCTTCATTCACTCTCTTAAGAGGAACAAACTTACCTCTAAGAGAGCGGAGAAGCTGGTTGCTGTACATGGTCACTTGCGACTCAAAGATCGCAAGACACGCGAGTACAAGGAGAGCCCTGCAGCACGATGGGATGTGGAGCCAGAGGATCCAGCTCAAATTGATGAGGATGCCGATGCAGAAGCCACTGTAGGGCTAGTTGGTGTTCCTTTAGAGGATCAAGATCTTACCCATGAGGAGTCTAGTAGTTCCAGTGATGAGGACTTTGGCATAGGGGATGATTAGAGAGCACTTGAGATGGTATCATGATTCCATTCTCATTATTGGCATTTTGTCATTTTGTTGATTATACTCACTTTGATATGGCTATGATACATATTATTATTTCACTGTTTCATGCTATTCGGCTCATTGTCATCATGAGCATCTTTATGATATATGATATTCATAAAATCATATTTGAACAATGAATTTTGAATCTTGCATCTTGAACTAAGTTAATTTGTCAAATGGTCTTTAGTAATAGTAATGGTTATGAAATTTCAAATTTCAAGTTTCAAGAATCAAGTTTGAACTTATGGTTTGTGAATCGCATTTTAATTCTCTATTCATTGTAGTCAACTATATTTGGTATGTTAATGTTACATTGTTATATAATATATTGAAGTATCATTTCATAATTAGCATTTTCAATCATATATATTAATAATATTATATATATACTATGCAACCCCCTCCCCCCACTCCCTTTCCTCCCCCCCACCCCCGAATTCCCCCCTCCGCTCCCCCGCCGCCGCACCCCCGCCGTCCCCCCGCCGTCCCCAAATTGAGGCTATTTTTTTCCCGCACCCAAAACTCGTCCCGACGTCCCCCGCACCGCCGCACCCTCGCACCGGGGTAACACTAGAATTATGTCTTGTTTTGCATCTTCCATGTCTGATATCTGTTTTCATAGGTTTTGAGTTGTGTTTTCTTATTGATATATTCGATTGTGATCGATTTCCTTTCGTATGTTCAGATTCTAACCTTCTCTTAAAATATTGATATGAATTAACAGTTCTTTCAAGCTGGATTTTTGTAATTTCTCAAAATCTTTCATTGTGTTACAAGTATAATAGTGTTTTGCATTATGAATTCTAGTGTATCACCTTATTTTTCATCTTTTAGGTTTTCATTTTTAAGTTTACATCTTTACTCGTTTCCATACAGGTTTCACGTCTCCATTAACATAGTTGAGATATCAGGAACCGACCTAGAATCCAGAGGTTCAGTCAGGTCATAGGTTACCCACAACCTTTGGTTGATCCAATGTTTCTCTAAAATCGCTGAGGGTTTCAGGACTTAAAGCAAATTAGGGTGCAAATTTTGGAGATAACAATAATATTTGTAGGTATATGTAAACAACAATACATTTCTATATCATAAGAATACCCATTGGCTAACTTTGATTCTTTATATTCAATCAAATTAATTTTCTTGAAACTCTATATTGTTTATCTTGCATGTTTGATTTGGATGTTTGCATGTTGCAATATTACATTATGATGGAGGAAAACATGAGCAAAAATCAAAATCAAAATCAGATTTGAAGCCTTATCAAAGTTTGGGATATATTAGTGGTATTAGGGATGATCTTACCAACCTATTTGAGTTTCAATTGTGCATGTCATATTTTGCAGTTGCATGTGTGTCAGATGTTATTGCATGACAATTTGGTGAATACCTAGATGATTGCATGTCACTTGAGGAGCAGTTTATCAAGAGGGTTACCATTGCATGTTATTTATGAGCAGTCCTAGTTAGTGGATTTGTGTTGCATGTGTTGAAATTTCATGCTCATTTGCCTAGGGAAATGATGCTCTTGTGAGAGAAGTTCGAAGTGTAATCCCTTGGTAAGGAGTTCTCTACAAGAGAAGTTCAAGGTGCAATCCCTTGTTATGAGTTCTTTTGTGCAAGAGAAGTTCGAAGTAAAATCACTTGTTTAAAAAACTGGCCGAGTCTTCTAGCTTGGCGACTTTTTACAACTTTTACTAGTGCCCAAGACTTGCCGAATTTTTGGCAAAAACTCATCAAGAACTTGTCGATTTTTTTGCCAAAAATGCAACAAGTTTTTGTTAAAAACTTGGTCGTAGTTTTATAATAACACTTAAAAGCAAAAAATGACTCAAGTTAATTTCATTTTTCAATTCTTCACTTGTATTTGTTGAGAGGGGAAAAAGAGTCTTTCAAGGTTCAAACACTTGCAAACTCATTTATATCAATTTGAAGAAGATTTGAGGTAGGTTTCAAGCAGATTTCATAGTGGATGACATTGAGTTGAAAGAGTAGTTATTACTAGTGCCAAGAGAAGTTAGAGTTAGAGCTACATCCAAGATGGAGGACAAGCTATAGACTTAGTCAGATATACCCAGCGAGGAGGCACACTCATGCCCAGTGCAGACTTCTAGGACTAGACCCTATAATTCTACCTCCCCCTTAGTTTTTACTAGATCTGGGAAGCGAACAATGCAATTGGAATGATGTATTTACTATTTTGCTTAAAACCATTAGTATTTCTCAAGAGAATGCAATTTTGTACCCACCTTGTGTTTAGATATATCTAGGCTAAGCTTGCCTCTTTTTTGTTCTTATTTATTGGCTCATCGAATGCATTCTCTCATTGAATTTTGCAAAAAAATACTTCTCTGATTAAATACAAGCAATTTTTAAGTTACTGAGTTTATGCCGAAAATTGGCCGAGTTTTCCCCAAATTTTTTTTCCAGGCCTTGGCGAGTTTTTGGCTTTGGCAAGTTTTCCAACTATGGGTTGCATAGTATATTGAAGTCTCTAAATCAATGAACAACTAAACAAACAACCAGTGTTATGTATTGACGTGGGGGTGTGACGGTGCGAGGGGATGAGTTTCGGGTGCGAGAAAAAAAGGGCCTCAATTTGTGGACTGGGGGACGGGGGGGTTGGGTGACAGGGGTGCGGATGGGGGAAGGATGCATATTATACATATATGACTGAAAGTGCTATTATGAAATGATACTTCAATATAACATACCAAATATAGTTGAATATAGAGAATTGAAATGCGATTCATGAATCATAAGTTCAAACTTGAAACTTGAGAGTTGAAACATCATAGCCATTACCAATGACCATTGAACTTAGTAAAATTATAAATACAAAAACTTTTAAACATAATAATATAAATGAAAAATATAAACCATACATTACTATGTAAGTCAGTACATGACTATCAATTTATCAAATGACAAAGATGAAAGATTCAAAATTTATTGTTTAAATATGAATATCATATATCATAAAGATTCTCATGATGACAATGAGCCAAGTAGCATGAAACAGTGACCCATGGGAACCCTATGCTTAAAAAACAATAAAAAAACAAAAGCAAAAACTTTATTTAAAAAAAACTTTTCTAGGTAATCGCCAGCCACACCCCATGTGCACCCTTGCACTTGGGACACACCTACGTCTCGCTTGGGTGCGCCGACTGGTATGGCCAAGGCACGACCACATTTTGGCCGCAGTTGGGTTACTTAGGTGCGTGACGTACCAGCACATGGGACATATGCGCACCCTATGCAGGAGGGTTTTAGGGCGGGTGCGCACAGTTAGGTTATATTGCAAGTGACTAAATATTGCTCAAATAAATCACTAGTATAAATAATGTAGATCACTGAACAAGACCTTATGTGGCAGCAATTATTTTGCTTCTTGAAACTATTATGCTTGTATACTTTGTGCCAATTTAGGTGTAGCATTCAATTTTACAAGATCCTAGAGGAAAAAAAAGACATCATTGGGAAGAACAATTGGTTAATTTGTTGGAGGTGCACTTTTAGTTACTGAAACCAGTACTTTTCCTCTCTGTTTCCTAGGAACTCGGATCTCCAATATACCTGCTAGGGCCACTTCTCCTAGTTAAAGCTTTTTAGGTGAATACCTAAGATTAAGCTTGGTCTGAAAATAGGTAGAAATGAAATTACTTGTAGGTAATGAGTTACACGATGTACAATTTTATTTATAAATACGAGATGTCCTAAGAATTTATGTATTGTAACTCTTTCTTTACTCATAAGACAATCTAGGGTTGTTCTTGAATGATTAAAGCCCAATCTATATTGTATATAGAGTAGTTGAAATAGTAAGCCTCACCCTTGTATTGTGAATTCTTTTTTTATATTGACTTTACTATGTCGTCCATGAGAACAAACTCATAAATTTTTGAAAACATGAGGGCATATGCTCTTGTATTTTCTACTTTTGAATCCGTGGTGTGTGTATACATATATATACACATGCAAACACACATACATACTGTTGGCTAAATTTTTTGTAAGTCACTATGACCAAAACTTACAAAACTATGACTTCAAGCAACGTCTCATGAAATCTCTCTCCTCTCAGCAATTAGGGAGACTCCCTTCTTACTATAGGTGGTTTCAACAAGAACCTAGCTGAAATTACAAAAAGGCAGTTCCTTTAATCAATTCCTCTTTTTTCAAGAATCATTACATATAACTACTTCTTTCTAACTTAACAAGAAGTGTCTTATTGCTACGATAATACTGGTGACCTTGGAATTGATGCAAGAACAATACCACGGGTTGTAGGTTACTATTTATATTTTGTGAAACAAAAAAAGAACCCAAAGTCTTATATGCTTGTCTTGAATGAGGATTCAAGCAAAATAACCAATAAGGCACAAAGTCTCTTATTAGATACTCTCAAATTTAATAAAAACACTTCCAGCTGAAGCCCAAAGTTTAGAGTTAACATACAAACTGACAAAATTTTCTTGCCTTGCCAAAAGATGATTATTTACAATGATCTCCCTCCTTTATATAGGTAAAAAAATGGAGAGAAAAGTGGAGAAAGAAGGGAGAAACCCTTAACCACCTTGAATTATTCTCTAACTAACCTTGACTTATTCAATGCTATAAAGCTTGAAGCACTTGCAACATGATTACATATAACAGTTTTGTGTGTGATACTATTACATGCAATTACATCTTGTCTTTCCATTACATGTAATATGTCAATTACAAATTATGAATGCATGATGAAAATATTCTAAGTGTCTAACAAGACATGACCCCTATAACATCATCCATTGTTGGCCTTCATGTGTAAAACTTAGCTGAAATTCGCACTTCATGGATGAAAATTGGCATATTGCGTGACTTAGTGCTTAAACATCCATCCAATTTAATCAAAGTGATGAGAGTATGTTCACCTGTTTGTGAATCCAACCCCAACTTGCTACCTATTTCATGAAGTACTTTGGCCAACCTATTATTAGATGCATTTTTTGAAATTTGCAAATCTAATACAACTAAAGTTCTGCACATTTGGCTTCCACTAAAAATTCTTGCACTAATACTGCTCAGTTCTGTCTTTCAGCCCACATCAAAGCAATTGAATAACATGAAATCAACTTTCAACAAATATTGGCCCAGTTTTGTCCAAATATTTTTAACACTTGAATACATATATTATTGAATAAATGCATATTTCAATTTTCCCAAACTTCTCTATGCCAAACAACAATCACGTACAAAGTTAAGTGCTTGCATCAAAACACATGGAGACTATATCAGCAGTGGTTATTATTGGTCAGCAGCAATGTTACTTTCTTAGTTCCTTTAACTAATATTTTGTCAAATGGTTGTTCTTTGGTTGGCACAAATGCACCCCCCAATAATGCTTGTAGTTGTAAGTAAACCCAATCTCTATCTCTCGTCTGCCCAGTTCTCTAAGTGGTTTAGCAATCTACAGGGATTCTGACACGGTTGTATAATCCTTATTTTGTCATAGACTTATTAATCTTTCCTTTAACTTTACTAGTAAACTTTCTAGGAATCTCAGAAAATATCCTATCAATGATTTGGTAAGTCAATGGATGGTTCCCATATTTTAAAAGATTGTCTCTATTGATCAAAAAATTATGGTTTGTATCCAACTCCCAAAATTCACAGTATATCACGTAAAAGTGTTCATAAGAAAAGTACTTCAACACTTTGTTAATATCCTCCTCCTTGTCAACATGATGCATCGCTGCACACCTATAATTTATCACTCAACAAATATGATTATTTTTGCACCCATACAAAACTTACTATTTGTGCCTCTCATACTTTTCACTAAAATATAAATATGTGACACTCGGCTAAATACTTCCAAAAGATTTCGATGGGCGGCACCAACCATAGAATAGATAGCCGAAAGAAATATTTTTATTACAAGCCTGTGCACATTTGAAAGTTCCAAGTTCATCTATCTCTTCACAGCTCGCAGATTATCATTCTAAGAGATTTAGTGCTTCTATCATTTTCTAGACATTTGTTCCCCTGCCTTTCCGCACAATCAACCTCTATCAAAAGTTACCAGTGCATTGTATGTGATTATGTGAATTTTGACAAACTCCCTTCTTGGCATGCCATGACAGAACTCATATCTCCAGGTATTTCTTCTGATTTGTTCACTTGTAACCAAGAGCACAAAGTAACATACAATTCCAGCTCAAATAGTTGAATGTCATTCACAACTGGATGCCCCAACTTGGAAAATGCATATTGATGAAGGATCCAAACAATTCAGACAATTATAAATCCATTGCATGTAACGTCAAACTCAATAATTGTCACAACGCTCTAATAAAATCTCAGATTTTTTACAGGAGTACTAGGAAAGTAAGACATGGCATTCACATAAATATTAAAAAATTTGACCATAACATGTTATGGGAGGATATAATTTTTTTCAACTTTTGGTGCCTTGGTTACGTTACAGCTAACTTCTCTAGCCAATGATGATGATTGTGATGCCTTAAACTTGTTTCTATTATCTCCTGCAAATCGCCAGAAATTACTCAATATGTTGAATCGTCTAATTCTAGAGACAGCCCTCTAATAGTGTTGTCTTGCTCAGAAATGCATGTCGCGTGTTGTCCCACAATGTGTGTTCTCCCTACTCATCTATCTCCAACTCACTAACCCTTGTAGGCCAAGCCAAATCTCAAAATGTACTATTAGTCGAAGTAGGGTAGCCACTAATAATTGTAGCATGGATGAAGAAACAATCAACAACCAATAAGTGAATAGCTTTGATCTCATGAAGACTCGATGAGGAATCTCTAGATAACCTATGGTAACCATCAATATATGTTAAGGATAATTCTGAGTTTTTCAGCATCACCATAAGTATCATTGTTCAAATCAACTTCTCCATTAATGAAATGATCACCATTACAAGAAACTTCCAAACTATATCACTTGAACCAACATTGTCCTCATGTTGTAGTGACGAATGTATAGCTACTGATATAAAAATCAGGATTCTTGTAGTTGACTACTTGCTGATCCTTAAGGTCCTGTTCAGCATAATGAACCTAATATTGATAAGGTGAAGTTTATACATTATGCTCCCCTTCATTCTCACTAAGGGTGTGAATTCCTTCTATTATTTGTATAATCTCCTTAGTCTTAGGTTCTTGATCATTATCTTGGTGAGTGGGTGTCCTAGAATTCTGATTTTCAGCCTGATGTAATAAGTATCATGTCATACTTAGTTGGAGACATAACTCATCCATCTCTTCTTTATCTTTTGCATATTTGATGGCTTTATCCTTATCTTTGAACAATTTCAAGTATTCTGATTTCATTCTTTCCAATGCCTTCTTAAGAGTGTGAAGGTTTGCACTATTGGTTCCATTCATCATCCCCTTCTACTTTTCAATACATTTAACTTCCCAAATGACTTCTTCAATGATTTTATGGGTGTTACCAAAATGTGCAAAGGCTGCAATGACCATATCATTTGTTACATTCAGCTTATCCTCCAAATTAGATGCTCGAAGATCATCAACTAAAAATGGAATTTATAATTGACCCTTCAAATCAGCCCCTAGTGTAGCTTCTTTTTGCTCTAACTCTTGTATTCTAGACTCAAAATCTTCTTGGTTGGAATAATTTTCCTTTCAGAATTGTTCCCCAACTCAAAATGTATTCTCATCCACTATGACGTTATCATTTTTAAGCAGTTCATTCTCATAGGTAGGCTCATTCTCATCTCTGGATATATCTTGTAGATAGACATTCTCATGAAAATGTTTGTCAATAATTACTTCCAAATCACCAAATAAGATGCTAGTACAAATCTTACTATGATCCATAGCAGGTGCACTTTCATGGTCTTCACTATGTTGAAGCTGGACTAATGAATCCTCAACTTCCTCAATGCTAATATGCACTTCTCAAGATGACTCTTCTTGCTTGTTATCCCCACAAGTGTGACCAAAGTGACCAAAAATGCTTGCAAGTAAAACATATCCGCTCTTTTCTCATTTGGTTCTTGCTCATTTCTAGGGATCTTACAATCTGTAATTCCTTTGCATTTGCTTCTTCTAGCCCACTATTGTTGGTACTACTCAATTTTTGGATCACATAGCATCAGCACCTGGTTGATCAACTTACAAGCAGTAGTTGAAGCTTCTTGTTCTTGCCTTGAAATTGCTAGAAGCATACGCATAAAAGGTTAGAAATGAGTTTTGCTCTTGTTTATGGTCATAACCCTAATAGTTTCCAAAGCTGCAAAAATATCTACATGGTACTCTTCCCCTATTGTGCTCACGAAATGCTAAAAAATGTTATGAATCAAATCATACAATCCCAAGTCAAGCAGTAGATTACACAATCTGATTTCTGTAAAAGATTTCAGTATGCCTGTCCTTCTTGGGAAATGACGACTACTGCTGTCACTGAGATATTGAAAACTGTCAACAATAAGCTGAACTACATCTTTCATGGTGTCTTCTTCGTAAGGTTCCTGTGCTGCTAAAATTATTATGACCTCCATCAGACAAGAAGTAACCAACCACCCTATCTCACTGTTTGAATGCTTCAGCCACTTATGTGAATTTATTATAGTGATTTAGGAACAAGAGGAATCCGCAGTAAGTTAGAGGGTGATTGCTCGACTATGCTCGACTATGCTTGAACGTCCTTCCAATTTAATCAAAGTGATGAGAGTATGTTCACTTGTTTGCGAATCCAACACCAACTTGCTACCTGTTCCATAAAGTACTTTGGCCAAGTTGTTATTAGATGCCTCTTTTTGAAATTTGCAAATCTAATACATCTTAAGTTTTTCACTTTTTGCTTCCATTGAAAATTCCTTCTCTACTATTGCTTTGACATGTCTTTCAGCACACAACGAATTGGTCGAATAAAATGCAATCAAATCCCAACAAATACTTGCCCAGTTTTGTTCAAATATTTTAACACTTGAACATATATACTACTAATTAAGCGCATGTTTCAGTTTTCCCAAACTTCTCCGGGCCAAACAAAAGTCAACTGTAGAGTTTAATGCTTGCATCAAAACACATGGAGATTGCATCAGCAGCGGTTTTTATTGGTCAACTACGATGTTACTTCCGTAGTTCCTTTAATGGATATTTTGTAAAACGGTTGTTTTTTGGTTGGTTCAACTACACCCCCTGATAATGCATGAATTTGTAAGTAAACCCAACCTTTATCTCTTGTCTACCCAGTTCTCTAAGTGGTTTAGCAGTCTACAAAGATTCCCACACGGTTGTATTGTAATGTCCCCATTTATAGTAGGGTCCTAGAATTGGTTTGGTCAGTTCACCATTGCAACCTTCGTAAGCTGATAGTGGGATTTGAGGGTCTCATTTGTGGGGTTATAGGCTTTTCAGCAGCCTATGATGTGCTTTGACTCTATTTGAGGGACTCGCTATTTGTTGTAAGTCAGGTTTTTGGTTCTGATGAGCTCATTTGAGATAGAGGAGTTGAGTGATGCTCTTAGTTTCTATTTCGGGCTTCTAGTCTGGGATCCACAAATCTTGGAGAGAGCGTCCATGTATAGTAAGTCACCCTGTCACGTTCATTCATCTTTTTCATCAGGATCACTCTAGTGTTGTCAGATTTCGATTTTAGTGTTTCACTTGTTTTCACAAGATGGGTGAATTATTATTATCATTCATCTAAATATGCTAAGGTTCCTATTTTTGTTGGTGTTGTATGTTGGTCAACTTAGAATCATAGCTCGTTGGAACTGTGATGAAAAGTTTTAAATCGTGAGCACAAGAAATTGTGGCCTTGTGTTTTAGAATATTATGTTATGGTGGAAATGGTCATTTTTGAAGCCAAAAGCAATTAATAAATTATATTATAACGACACTTTATTATATTTTAATGTTGTGTGGAGGAAGCTTCTTAAGTGAAGTTCATTTGGGAAACTTGTACCATTTGGAGATTATAAATATGAGCCCATTTGATGGGAAAGACATACAATCATTTGATTATCTTATTTTGCTTTGTCGTCTTTTTGATGTTTCCTGAAGTTTTGATTTTCTGTGCCCAGGCTAAAGTATAAGGGTTTGTTCCTTAGAAGTTCATAGTAATTCACAATTGAGGTATTGTGAATTAGTTTTTTGAGAATTGTTCTTTATCTCCATTGCTGTATACACTTTGGTTAGAAGATATTGTGGTGTTGTGAATCTAGATTTTTCCGTCTTTTCATACTGTTATTATTGTTGCTAAAAAGCAGTTATGTACTTGTTAATTTGGAGTTGGTTGAGCGCCCATTTGTATACAGTTGGGCGTTTTTTTCTATCTGCACTTTGAGAGCAATGTTTTCCAAATCTGCAGTTGCATTTGTTTGTTGAAGAATTCTTTTGCTACTATTAGTCTTCATTTGGGAGGGTTTCAAGGCATATCTTACTCGTAAGTTCATGGATTGTAACTTTTTATTTTTCTGGGTAATGTTAATTTAGATAATAGGGAATATTTATCAATTGGGTTGTTGGTAATATGTGAAAATACTCAGTATCTAAGTTGATATTAAAATTTGAAATATTTAGCTATATATTCCCTATGTAATATCCAAATATTTGTGTCGAAATTATTATTGCAATATGTTCAATTTTGTTGCTATATTGTTGTATCAAAAATTGCCAAATCTAAAAAACATAAAAAAGAAATCAATTCTTTAGCACAAATTGTTTGAGAGCCAGTAGGGCTCATTACAGTGGTATTTGAGTGGTTTCTTGCCATCCTTTGGGATTAGAATTGTTTTATTATTTCAAATCTACTATTGCATCTGGAGTGCCCAACACTCTAGCATTTTCTAGTGATAGATAGACATAGGAGGATTGGTAGTTCTGGAAACCGGTGGAGCAATGAGGAAGTTACCAAGAAAATGAATTCTTTGCGGGAGAGTATGGAGAAAATTAAGCTTCATCAATAGAGGTTGACAGAGACCTTGTCTAATCCAGAGACAATTGTTAGGGCAACGAGGTATATGGTTTTCTTTTCTAGGAGACTGACATCGAGGATGTAGGGAAGAAAGCTTGAGTTCTCTTCAGATGACATTCAGGAGGCAGATTTATGTGTGTTCAGTATGACATCCACTAGTCCTATCTCTAATTCTAATGATGGACTTTCCACACAGAGACGTGGATGTGACAGTGCCACTGGTGGATAGCGACACTGAGCTTCAATAGGTTTAGGATTCCAGAGTTGTCACTGCAGATGGAGCAAGGCTATTGGGGCAGTTGTTATCACTGATTGTTCAGACTCTCTTGAGGAGGGGATTGTTATTAGAGATTTGTATGTCAGCTGTCACATTGTTGCTCCTTTGCGGGAGGCAGTTGCTCCCTCATGTGGGATTGATGCATGTATGAAGTCACCGAGTTGTGTTATTGGTGATCTGGGTGTTATAGAAAAGTTAGTGGATGTTGGTTTAGGCTCTAGCATTGTTGATTTACAACATGACATAGAGTCATGTGTGCAGAGTCAAGTTTCAACAATTGAGATCTTATTAGGAGATGTGGATGCAGATAGTATGGAGACATCTTATGATCCATTTAATGATGCTATGAGTTGCACTGGGTATGATAACCCTTGCTAGTTATTGGATGGTGAGTTCGAGGAGGTTTTGGATGGGTCCCACGATTAGGACCTACAGGAAGCAGAGTCATGCGAAGAGTTTGATACAGTGAGGGATTCCACTTCTTTAGAGGAAGTGTTGGTTGAGGTACTGATTGTATCTCAATAGTGGATGAGTGCGAGGATAGTAGCAAACATGTGGTGAGTAGTTTTGATTTAGTTTCCTATCATAGTGCAAATAGTGAGGCAGTGAGCTTGCATAGGAGGCAGGGGTTACATATGCATCATTTAGTCTAATGAAGGTGAGTGATAGTGACATCTCTTCATCTTTTGAGCATTATGATAAGATTCACCAAATGTTAGTTGTATATGGTTGGGGTGCTTCCATGTTAGATAAGCACGGTGATAGTAGTCTTTCCCTAGCAGAGGCTCTTGTGCTTCGCAAGGCTTTCAGGATCTTGAAGCATAGTTACTCACAGCTAGTTTCTGAATAGGGATTACCTTATGGAGTGGGGTAGCACCAGTTAGGAGGCATTGTTATGGAAAGAGGAGGTGGTTGAGCTCACCTAGGAGCTTAAGCTGACTGTGGACTCTCTTCATTGTACTCAGTTGGCTCTTCAAGAGTCACAGTCATGGTTGGATGGGGTTATTGTGGAGTTGGAGCGGGTACAGATGACACCAACCTCTGACCCTGTTCAGTTGCATATTGTGGCTGGTGGTGAGTTTGCCTCCACGATTGGGGATGATGGGTGTGATGATGTGGCAAACACATCCGTCCGTGATATGGGTGTAGTAGATATAGAGGACGTGAGAGCATCAGTGGAGATGAACTCTCATGGTGATTTGCTTCCTTTTGTTGAAAGCAAATCTATATCGTTATATCATGTAGCTGGTACCATTGGATAGTTGACAGTGCCAAATTTTTAGAGCGGTCAGCTGTGGGTCACAGGGGAGCATGTTGATGCTTCCACATACAATTTCTACTGCACTGAGTCATATATGGAGTATTTACTTGAGAGTACAGATTTGCAAGATGATTCATACAAAGTGTCTTAGGGTACTCTAATCTGAAGCTCTCGTGCTATATGATGATTGGTGGGAAAGATTGTAGAGATCTTGTCTACCATGCTTCCCCATAGGGATTTTGGGGTTGGGTTTATTGAGAGGATTGACCAGGATCCTGCTCGATTAGTAGTTTGGAGTTAGAAATTGGAGCAGTCTCGTGATTCCCAGTTTGATATTGATGAGCCCTTGACAAAGATTGGGAGTGTTTATTTTCATTTTAGTGTGAGGAGTGCTCATTACTTTTCTTTTGATCCACATGTATAGGATTTGGTTCAACGTCGGTGTGGGTTGGCTCAGGTTTCATACCATCCATTGTGGGATGGGTTAGCACCATCTTTTGCAGATAGGATTGGCAACTACAAGTTAAACCCCTTGCAGTATCTACACACCCAAGACAACTTAGCAGAAGTTGGAGTTGGTGGTAGTGTTTCAGGTACCTATGGTTGTTACCATCTCCACACTGCAGTTGGGTGTGAGTGTCAGTTTGATGGGGACTCAGGTGTGGACAGAATTGGTATTTCAGTTGGGTTGAGTTTTGATGAGTTGTTGTTTGCACCACCTCCTAGGGTCAATTTTCAGATAAAGCGTATACAACAAGGATAGTACGTAGTTCTACCTTTTGGGATCTAGGTGGATAGTGATGTTTATTTTGCTCTGGGGTTGCTTGGGGACAAGCAATCTTAGGGAGGGAGGACTGTAATGTCCCCATTTTTAGCAAGGTCCTGCTATTGATTTGCTTGGTTCACCATTGCAACTCTCGTAAGCTGATAGTGGGATTTGAGGGTCTCAGTTGTGGGGTTATAGACTTTTCAATAGCTTATGGTGTGTTTTGGTTCCATTTGAGAGACTTATTATTTATAATAAGTCAAGTTGTTGTTCTGATGAGCACAATTGAGTTAGAGGAGTTGACTGATGCTCTCCGTTTTTATTTCGTGCTTCTTGTTTGGGATCCAAGAGTACTGAAGAGAGCGTCTACTTATAGTAAGTCAACTCGTCAAGTTCATTCATCATCTTTCTTCATTAGGATCACTCCTGGTGCTTCTTTGGTTGTTTTCGCAAGATGAGTGAATTATTATTGCTCATCTAAATATGCTGAGGTTGCTTTATTGTTGGTGTTGTATGTTGGTCACCTCAGTATCATAGCGTGTTGGAATCGGGATGAAAAGTTTTAAATCACGGGCACAAAAAACTGTGGCCCTGTATGTCAGAATATTATGTTATGGTGAAAAAGCTCAGTTTTGGAGCCAAAAGCAATTAAATTATATTATAATGTCACTTTATTATATTTTATGTTGTGTGGAGGAAGCTTTTTAAGTGAAATTAATTTAGGAAACTTGTGCCATTTGGAGATTATAAATATGAGCCCGTTTGATGGGAAAGACATTCGATCATTTGATTATCTTATTTTGCTTTGTCATCTTTTTGACGTTTCCTAAAGTTCTGATTTTCTGTGCCTTGACTAAAGTATAAGCGTTTGTTCTTGAGAAGCTCAGCAATTCACAGCCAAGGTATTGTGAATTTTTTTTTTTGAGAATTGTTCTTTATCTTCATTGCTGTATACACTTTGGTTGGAAGATATTTTGGTGTTGAGAATCTGGATTTTGGCGTCTTTGCATATTGCTATTATTGTTACTGATAAGTAGTTGTGTGCTTGTTAATTTGGAGTTGGTTGAGTGCCCATTTGTATCTGCTGTTGGGCATTATTTTCTATCTGCACTTTGAGAGTAGCGCTTTCCACATCAGCAGTGGCATTTGTTTGTTGAAGAATTCTTTTGCTGCTATTAGTCTTCATTTGAGAGGGTTTCAAGACATATCTTACCTGTAAGCTCATGGATTGTAGCTTCTAATTTTTTTGGGTATTGTTAATTTAGATAAGAGGGGATATTTTATCAGTTGGGTTGTTGATATTATGTGAAATATTCAGTATCTAAGTTGATATTAAAATCTGAAATTTTCAGCTCTATTTTCCCCATGTAATATCCAAATATTTGAGTTGAAATTATTACTGCAATATCCTCTATTTTGTTGCTATATTGTTGTATCAAAAATTGCCAAACTTGAAAAAAAAAAAAAATCAATTCTTCAACACAGGTTATTTGAGAGGCAGCAAGGCTCATTACATATATAATCGTTATTTATTCACAAATCTACTAATATTTCCTTTAACTTTATAAGTAAACTTTCTAGGAATCTCAAAATATATCCTACAAACGTTTCGGTAAGTCAATGCATGGTAACAATATTTTAAAAAATTGTCTCTATCGATCAAAATATCATGGTTTGTATCCAACTGCCAAAATTTGCAGTATATCACATAAAAGTGTTCATAAAGAAAGTACTTCAACACTTTATTAATATCCTCCTTGTCAACAACATGCATTAAAGGTATTAGATTTCCACACTTCAGTTCCCTCAGTATAAGTGGTTGTTTCTAGACCTGTTTATAGAGTAAAAGATCCTATAGATCATAGTTTCCACTGTGACTCCAACGTAGACTTCCTACTCTTGTATGCAATTCATGTTGAGTGACAGTTCACCCTGCGATTCTTGCTCCACTTGATGCCTCTTAATGAATATCCAACTATATTATGTTCACTAGTGCTCACAATCCTTACAGCTGGTTCAAATAGTCCAAAAATTAATTCACGTTACCAGTGGCTCATGCATACCTCTCTATATTGGGCTCTCCTCCTAGAAACAAACCATCTCCACCAATAAGCTTCAACCTGGTCTTTATTAGCCGTAGTGCTCAACAACAATTCCTGACTTGTGATTCATTCTTGTGAATCCCTCGATACTGAAACCTATGGTGTTTGTGGGAAGATTGAGGATCTCTCCTGGACCATTTTCTTGTCTTGTGTCGTCATGTTCTTCCAAGATTTGGTCTTCAAATACGCCACTATTGGCCAAAAAGGCTAGAATATGTCGGTCATCCTCGAAGACCTAGAAGTGCTTGATATTATTTTGAACGGATGGGGTTTTTATCATTTTTATCGAAAAGCATTGAAGGCAATAGCCAACCATGGGTTCAAGAGTGCTAGCAGATACGACAAGGGCATTAGGGACATAATTACATTTCCGTGGGATGACTTTGATACAGAAGGCGTCAAAGTCCTCAAGTAAGCCCCAAATCCGGTTGCGATAGGCTGCTAGCCGTTTATCATGGAATGTATATTGGCTCCAAACTTGTTTGACAATGAGTTCTAAGTCTCCGAGTGCCCTAAGGCAGGTGACTCTTTTCCGTCATTTGAATTGCAGTTGAGAGGAAGCAAGGAAAGATCTTCCCTTTGGTTCGATCAATTCTACCCTACACTTGATTCAACTTTAGCCTGGGATTCGTCAAATTTTAGGGTCCATAGACTAGTTTTCGCGGGAGAAGGCTTCGAGGGCGGGGTAAAGGGTAAGACTTGTGGTGGAGGAGATTCAAACCTATCCTCTGATGTGGGGGACATTGGGGTAGGAGTTACCTCCAGAGGCGACACCAAGATTGGTCCCTCAATAGTTAGCCCTTCAGATATGATTGTTGGAGGGCTGTCTGGAGTGGGAATTTCTTCTCGTTATTCTTTCTTGGTAATGTCAGAAAAGCAGATGGAGGCTGCATTTTTACAAGGCTCACATTCCAATTTGAGGTGCCTTTTGCAATGGATCCTGCACCATGAATCAGATAGGAGGCTGGATAGGGAGGCACAATCACCCTGAAGGTTGATGTCATGCTTCAATTGAACAATGAGGTCTTGAATCCCCTGTGCAATAGCTAGGTCCTCATCGAGGAATGTCCCTCATGGAAGGAAATCTAGGGTCAAAGTCTCCATGGTATGATACAGGCCAGGTTCTAGTTGGTTATAGGCGACCTCACTTGACCATAGTCAATAAGAGTATTTCATTTGGGGTCGCTGCCAACTTTGATTTGATTTGCTTCCCCTCTCCAAGGAAGTCATAAATGGGAAAAGTCTGTAGAAATATACCCATTGAGGACCTTTGACCAATTCCGACTTAACAACATCCCATAAGTTTTAGGGATGTCTACCACTTGGATGTCAATAACATTGGACACCTGGGGTTCTTGGACAAGTTGGATTTGAATATTTTTTAGCTCGCCCATTATCTTGAAGACAATCTTATCAAGTTGCACCGCACCTTTGGTTGGTGTGGGGACCAATCCAAGCTTCTTAGATATGGAAAGAGGCACGAACCAGAAGCTCTAGAGTCAACCAGGCAGTTTTGCAAGTTTTTACCGTAAATTTTCAAGTTAAGTAGGGAGGATTTTTAGTATTTCCCCTGTGTTGGCATTGGCAAAGGTTACATTGTAATATCCCTTGCTATTTAGGGTTTGATTGGGAGAGTAACACCTACAAAATTAATGTTAGAATTAAAACAATAGTATGTCTAATTATAGTATTTTACCCTATAACTTAATCTAAACCTTAAAGACATCTCTAGATTGGGTTTCCTAACCCTTGGTTATCTGACCGTCTTCTCTAGAGTGCACCCTTTAAGATTCACATATGCATATGTTGACATTGTCAGAATATTTTGGCACATCAATCTCAGGCATGTCAGTCAGATGGAGATTATTTGCATCTCACCTACCAACATTACAGAGATTCCTTAATTCTCGGGCATGTTAGTTAGATGGAGATCATTAATCTCACATACCAACATTATAGGGATTCCTTAATTCTCAAGCATGTCGGTCAGATGGAGATCATTAATCTTACTTACCAACATCATAGAGACCATATGGACATATCATTCAGATGAAGATTATTTCCCCCTCATACTAACACTATTAGCATTTGAGTCAATCTCTCTCAATAAAAATATTATATTAATTTCTTACAAATTCAATTAACTCTATATGTCTAATGATTTCATTATTTTATAATGTCAACATATTACTCTTAAATATATGTTTATATATATATATACATATCCTTAAAAGGAAATTATATAATAATAAACTTTTAATAAATCTAACTTTTCTAAATAATAAAAAGCATTGATTTTAACATCACATACCTCAAATCTATTACCTCCTATAATTTCGGGTTTATTTGCCCTTTGTATTTGGTGGTCCCCTACCTTATATGTACCTTCTTATAAGCTAGATTCTCCTTTATATATACTTTCTTATTTGTACGTGAATGCCTTTACATTTATTTGTCGTGTGTTCTTCCCTAAGCCTTCATCCACATTTATCAAGTACTTGTAATTAATCTTGTCAATAACTTGACTTAATCCTCGTTTGAAGGGAATGACTTTATGGGCATGGCAATGTATAATTATCTGCCTTCCACTTTGTTTTGATCTGTTCATCCATGTCGTATTCAAGTTGAATGGCTTTGATATTTTTTGATCCTTTATTCTGACTATTTTCTTTTTATATATGTCTGGGGAAAGGTCTTGTCACGACCCTTTATCTTATCATGTTTTGCCTTTATAAGTGTCGTTCATCTATTATACATTTTTTATTAAATAATTGTCTCTCATTACTTGATTATTTAATATTATTATTATTCATTGGTTTATAAGTAGTAATTATATAATAAATTGATTTTATTTTGATCTATAAGTAATTACCAAACAATATAATATAGCTCAAGAAATTAATTTATTGATTAACTAATATCAATATAATTGATAAAGTCTTACATTTTTATCTTATTTGAGGCTCATTGCATACACTTTCGGTAGCGGTCGTGTTGGTTCCCAAAACTACAGCTTGAAAATCCAAGAGCTTGCCACTTCTCCGATAGGATTCCGCAATCAGTTTTGGCCAACGAATGAGAATCACCTTGATTCCCTTGCACTTCGGGCTCCACTACACCTAGGTGGATAGATGTTCTCCTCGAACTTGATCACTTGGTTTAGAGCTTTTCTATAACTAATCTAAGCTTTGGAGAGTTCTTCAGTTGGCAAAGTCCTTGACCTCAGTTAATATGGAGTAATGTGATAGTTTGAAATAAATGTTTTGTTTAAGGTTTTTAGCAATGGATTTTAGATTTGTAAGATGGAAGTTATAGATTTTCTAACTTCAAATATAAATCCAATACTCAAATGATAAAAAGACCAGTGCTTTAGCTTATTCAGGGAATAGAGTCGACTACAATGAAGATTATAACGTACAACTTTAAATGTTCTATGCACATAAACTATAGATAGTTTAATAATCAAGACACAATAGATCAAATATATATATGCAATTCTAAACTAGTTCAGATTGTGCTTTAACTCCTAAGGTTGGATAGACATACTAAACATAGATTCAAAAACAATTAAATATTTCACAATATATGTGATGATCAAGTTTAAAATGCCATAGATGACCACATCCACTTATTTGACATAAATTGTTTATGGAATATTAAAAATAATTATAAAGGACGAATCAACTGCAGTTTAAATCTCCATGCCTTTAATAAAAATAAACAAAGGACATTTTAGTTTGTTATTAAAATAAAATATTTCAATTTACATTATAAAGTTATATTTGAGCTCCTTATCCCTTCGTATAAATGTTCGTCTTCTTCTTATAAAATGCTTGTCGAATATATCTTGTTTGAACACCACTCCATATTTATATTGATAATATAAAAGAATGTGACTTGCCAAAGTTAGAAGTCATAACCTCTGATTTTTAAATAATGTTTATAATCACACTTTATTATGTTTTTGATTTGATTAAACATTAACGTAATACTTCCCTTATCAATTTATTAAGTGCAGCCTTTTTCTTTTATCGTTCTTTGATTTTATCCTGGCTATGACTTGGGAATCTTCATGCGGTGTACTGTGCAAATATTCTTCTAATTGATGTATACTTATGTTCTCACATCATCTTAATATATACTTCAATCATGTTATGTGGCTCTTTTGTTTTTGTTCTTGTATGATTGGATACTGCTGTGTATTTAGAACAAAATATATATTTGACTCCATATTGTACCTTGCCGTCTTTATGTCACCCACGCATGATATTATCCAGACTTACATGAATCTTTGTTGTTGACTTGCATTCTTTGCTGCATTGTCTTTATTCTATCAGACATTTAGCCCACAATACTGGTTTTACTCCTGTGGGCATCGTTTGTGACTGTTATTTGCATATTTTGCTTGTTCATTATTTCATCCGGCTGATTTGCTTATCTTTCCATAGGCGCTAAACTTCTGTCATTGATAATGTTTGGCTCTTGTGACTGAAGCTTTTTGATACTTTTTTCTTATGTTTAGTGGCATTTGGGGAATGATATCCTTTTAAACTAACTGCTCATGAAGTGTTGTTGGGTACTAGCTATAATATTTGAGTTATCTGTTTTTTGTTATCGCTGATGGCTAACGATTACACCGGTGTGCTGTGTTTGACATCAAACTTCCCACCACACCTTTCTTCATTCACGGATTTTTGTTTTAATTGGTTCTTCCTTGCCATTGATTCAGCTATGAAGTGTTTGTGTAAGAAATCTGGATTTAGTATTGTTTAAAATTTTTAATAGCACCATGTTTTAATAAATTTATACTCTCAAACAAATTCATATATGACTGGCTTGATGATTTCTCCTGCTTATCAAACTCCACAACATTTCTTTGAGGCGGTCTGCCATTTGGTCAAGTTGTGCAGGGTCCATGACTTTATACTCCATATGCATGTTGATGGCACCACATCTTGCTTGGAACCATATTTTGAATGTGTATCTACAATAGTATACACTTGTAATATCTGGCAAACTCCCTTGTTTCTGAACTGAGGAACCATAAGAATTTTGACATCCAAATCTACTACAACAAACTGAATTTGCTATTCTGGTTTCTGAATGTGGAAGAAATGTACTGCTACACTGAATAATATCTGAATTCCTTCCGTATAATTCAATTTGATATCTACTAGATGAGCTGGGGTAAAATGCTGATGCAATATTTTTACTGTTTGAACCTGGAATGGGTGTGCTCAATCTCTCTGAAATGTGGCTCTGCAGTGTTCTAAAGCAGCAGCATCTGTCTTCATGTCTAAGTCACTTACCTTGGCCCCCATCATGTATAGATATTGTTGCTTAATTTTAACTCATGTTAAAATTCAGTTCTGTAAAGATCAAATGAAGTAAAGTGTACATGTCTATCATTTTCAGCTCATACTACAAATTGCAGAAAACACTTTTTATTCATGTTGAAAGAATAAGAAATGTCCTTGTATTATTCATTCCGAATATACAACTGATATTTACAAAAGAAAGGAAATGATAAAAGAACGCTGAGAGTAAAATTCTAAGAAGTACTTGCCAAGTACCTTGGCCCCCATCATGTATAGATATTGTTGCTTAATTTTAACTCATGTTAAAATTCAGTTCTGAAAAGATCAAATGAAGTAAAGTGTACATGTTTATCATTTTCAGCTCATACTACAAATTGCAGAAAACACTTTTTATTCATGTTGAAAGAATAGGAAATGTCCTTGTATTATTCATTCCGAATATACAACTGATATTTACAAAAGAAAGGAAATGATAAAAGAACGCTGAAAGTAAAATTCTCTCATACAATTGTTCGTGAGAGTAGTCCCTAAACTGTTGATATATATTCCTACTCTGACAGATAAATAATACAAAAGGAAAAAGAGAGGGGAAAAGGTCATGGACACCAGTCATTGCCTATAATGACTAGTTGACATGCATCAATCCGTTTCCATCTGTCCACTGCTTTGAACCGCATCCCATCCTCGCATCCAAACCCTGCATTCATAGAAAAAATTGTTAGATCCGATGGATTTAAGCAATGCAAAGTGTCTCATTTTGCCGTATTCATATTCCTATCATGCCATTCATCATCATAAAATAAAAATATATATCAGCAATGAAAGGAAAACAATTATGCCAAATGTTTTATTACTAACATGCTTGTTTATTTTGTAGCATCCTGTCTCTAACAGGTACGCGGATATAACAGTCGGCTCTCACATGGGTTATTCAACCCAATGTACCCATTAGAAACATGACTTATGAAGCTGATCAAAACAAGTAAGAATAGAAGAACAAAAGTATTAAAGGGACATATCAACTTATGAAACCTTCTGTAAATAAAATTTGCTTCAACAAGTACAACATCAGAAAAGAAGAACATTAAAGGGACAAGTAATTCCTACTTGAAACCTTTCGTTTCATATCAAATAAGTGAATAAGACTGAATAAGCTGCCATTGCAGTGATGAAACAAATACAGCTACACAAATCAGGTTGATGAACATAAACAAATGCACAACTGGTTTAAAATGTATGACAAGATCATGTCATGTCCCCTACTTTTCTCTAGTAGAATTTAATAATAAGTCATAATAAAATAATAATAATAATAGATGAATAAATTATAATATAATTTATCATTCAATTTAAAACACTAATTAATATAATATAATATAATATAGTGAACAATATTATACGTGATATAATATGGTATTTTCATTATATGATATCATTTCATGATAAGAGAAATAATGTATGGAACAAATGTTTAATAAATAGATAATAATTTATTTAATAAATATAATATATTTTCTATTTGATTCTTTATCTAATTCATATAAATCAAATATTAAATATTTTGTAAATAATGAATATAATATTAAAATAATATATAATGTCAAACATTAATATTAAGATTGACATATCATAATAAATATTATTATAATATCAAAGATAGTGGAAATTATAATAATCATAATTACTCAACTAAATGTAATAGTTGTGACCTTTGGAGAAACCCATCCTTGTTCCTCCCGTGTAGATATAAAGGATGATAGTTCTGAGGCATAAAAAAGGGGATTGGAAACCATAACTGGAGGTGTGGAAATTTTGTAAGACAGATCAAAGGACATGTATTGGTTATTCTGTGTAGACAGGGATCTTCAGCACCAAAATTGGACACCAACACATCTGAGATGAACACATTTACGTGCATACATCAATTCATATGGGAGTCATGAGTCCTAGTTAGGGCACAACAAGCAAAACATTAGACAAGCATATTGCAGAGAAGGGATTATCGTTTCTGAAGTATCTTACATAGGATATTTGGGAAGAAAAGACAATAGAATTAGGGTGTCAGCGTTACAGTGGAAATAAAACCTGCCCCCAAACAAATTAAAGATAATACCAAAGACATTGATTATCATTCAGGCATAAATTACCATTAAGGATAATACCAAAGATATCGATTATCAGCCAGGGACAATAATACAGAAAATAAACACCCGAACCTGATAACGTGGACAGACAATGGCACAAGAGAGAAGAATAGTTACCAGGGAGGAAGAACAGATTCAATGCTTTATATACCAAGTTAGAGAAGCTGCAGCCCTGTCATCATAAAACCAGATCAGAAAAATACTAATATGCAATTACACTTAGTGCCAGTTCATACAGCCATCAATACTAAAACTCAACTTAACAGCATTATAATAGAATCATCAACATCTCAGACATAGCCAACTGGAGGTTGTAGATTCATAAATTATTGAGCAGATGGAGTAGGAATGAGAAGCAAATAGGAATCACACCATTATTAAGAAAAGGTGACACGATTTAGAATGAAGACTAGATGCAGTTCACTACCAAACCCAACTACTTTGGAGAAGAGGACGTGACTGAGATTAGTGGATATCGAACAGTATATATTTGACAGAGGAGGAGAATTGAACAGCACATACAATTAACAAGTAGAGATCTGATGGTAAAAATTGGATAAGTACAGTGACCAGAGGCTTTGATATGGCAAAAGGAAGTCACAATTACATAAATTTTGCGATCTTACTCAGTTAATATCACTATAAGTGATAATCGAAGAAAATATAAGGGATGAATATGGAGCTGGCGGTGAACATTATATCTAGTGATTAATATCAAAGAGAAAAAACTCCAACATTAGACATCCAGTGAATCTGAGATTGGTTACCAATGAATGGTCAATCTGCTACTAAAGACCAAGTCAACAAATATGAATTCAAACAACACACAATTCAAATCCAGCAGTGAGCGATGATGTAGCAGGAAGAGAGTGGATAGGTCAGTACACATAAATATACAGCATAGATTTAATATAAGGGAATTCACAATCTTGCTATTGGTAGTGAACAAGTCGGGAGTGAACATAAAGGAATAGATTAACATTTATATGACTATTTCTAATAAGAAACATTAAAATCTGAGGAGAGGCCTTTAAAGATAATGACTACATATGAGGAATATGAAATGTAATGTAAATGAATATATATACAAAATTAGGAACTTGAGAAATATGGAAAAGTATAAATCAGTCGGAATAAGACAATGTTAGACGAGAAATTCATAAGGTCCTAACTTAGGGACATTACAGATCATATGAGGATTTTATAATAATAAAGGTCAGACAGCTGAAATATGTCAAACATTAGATGCAAACATTTGAAAGCTTCAAGTTTCCTTCAGTTGCAAAGGGCATGACAGCGCATATGTCTTGTGAAAAGATCAAATTCTTGTTCATAAGTGATTTATCATATGCACTAATGAAAACAAATAACATTTGTATATTCTTATATACACTATACAAAGCAATGATAAAACACGAAGGACATGGTTTGTATCTATAGCAATAAACAGAGCAGAGTTTGTGAACATGCAAGCCTTTTGGTTTAAAGCATTGAAACTTACAGAAGGCATTTTAGTTACCACACAAGTGAAGCAGTGAACACTCAGAATGATTCCAATTCAAACATATTATCATGTGATATTGCAGGCGAAAGTGCAGAGATAATTTTTCAACTTATAGAGGAGCACAGAATGAGCAAAATAGCCATCAAGCTACAGGAAGACTCAAGGATCAATCAGCAAAGTTGTGAAGGCATGAATGCGAATTGAAAAATAAGTACAAAGGATAAACACAGAGTGAACTAGTGATGGTAAAGAACATGAAAGAGGAAAAAATGTAAAGCATATCTGACAGCTTTTTACAAGGAAAAGAGCTGAGATATTTCATAACTAAGGAAATATATAGCAATATAATGTAGTAAAACCGCAGGAAATTGTCATTTTGTTTTTATGGGTTGGGGGTTCTAAATATATTAGAATTTCAACATGGATGAAGTCAAAGAGTCCAATCTGCATAACTAACAGCATGAAAGGAAAATGATTGCATCTTCTTGTATCAAACATAAAGATGTACTCGGAAAAATTGTGTGAGACCCTTTTCCATGGCGGCATCAGTATGTATGTGTAGATTTGCTCAGAAAATTATCCAAAAAAAACAAGAATTCAAAGAACCCCCTTTCTCAAAATGAATATACAGAGACACCCATGAAAGATTCTGGAAGCTACAGGAAAACTATAAACCTCAACTGCAGGGAAATGCATGGAAAAGAAGCAAATACGGTAACCTTCACCAACAATTCTCCAGCTGTAGCAGAAGTGTTACAATGCAAAACCCAGCCATGGCTTGTTTTAGCAGAAAATCAGACAGAAGAAAGAGAAGAAATAAATTTGGCATTAAAGGAATGTCATGAAAGAAGTAATTCCATAAACTCCAGTCATGGTTTTGTGAGAAAAATGCCCAACTCCATCAAAAGGAATGACAACGTCTACCCTGGTCATGACATCAGCATCAGAAGAAATGAAAAGAAATGCTAAGTCACGTGTATCAGAACTACAACTTGTTCCAAAAAGAAACTCATCCATAGCAGGTGAAAAGAACTTCAAAACGACTTCCATAATAAATGAAAATACCTTCGAAGTAGTAGAACTCATGCTGTAAGAGCTTTCCTTTCATGTCGGCCAAGAAAAATGACAGCAGACACTAGATGTATTTGTCTTTCGTGCTCTCCAAAAGTGCTTAACAAAGACCCAATACACCAGACAAGGATCTTCTCAAAGGTGTACAAGACAGGAGAAATGCTCAAAGTCATCAATGGTGATTGACAAGCTAAAAGACCACAGAAATCCTATGCCTTCATCTCTTGCGAATTCTCTAGAATGCTCATGCCAAATGAGAAAAGGAAAGAATGAATAATTTTAGGGTTGGAATGCGTTATAAACTCTGCGTTACAATATCTTTTGGAATCCAAAGATATATGGTGGGATTTATTTCCCATTTTTTGGGTATTGGTTAAATGCATTGTGGATTTGGTAAAGGGGGAGTGGTCTTAAGTTTATTTCCTAAGTATGACATATGTTTGCATTTGATAATACAAAATGGTATTATTATTATTAATGATGTTTTTATAAATCATTTAATAATCCATTTTTTCAATGCATTTTTCTAGTCTTTCTCATGTTTTGAATATCTCTATTCTTTAGTAATTTAAGTGTCAAATATGACACTTGTCTTAGGAGATAAAAAGTGGTTTGAGCTATCATTATGTTTGACTTAGTGTTGCAATTCAGTTAGAGTTGTAAGGAATGATTATAGGAGTCAATTTGGGTCGGATTTGACTTTGACTAGGTAATTTGGGGGTCTTTATGGCCAGTTGGAGCATTTCATGGGCATTTAGGAGTGAGTCATAGGTACCCTTATGACTTAGTGGTAGTTATTAGTAGTTAGTCATCATTTTTGATGATTATGACTCCTATTATGGAGGTTCTTTTCATGGATTCGACCCCAAGGGGGTTATTACTTAGTCTCTTGGACTTCTTTCATTGGGAGGGAGTTTTGATTATGCAAAGGAAGATTTTGTGACATTTTCTTGTGTCCTTGGTGTATTTTCTGCATTCTTTGTAATTCAGTTTTGGGATACTCAATATATGGACTGAATCATTTTGTGACAGTTTCTTCTTGAAATCTAGCCTTCTTTCCTTTCTGTTTTTGTGTGTGAAAATATCTGATTGATAAAGTGGAAAGTGAGTCTTTAGGATTCCTTGTTTTTTTGTCACGTCCATCACTTAGTTGCAGTTTGTACTTTGTTTGCAAGTTATAATTTGTGTCTTCTATTTTTTGGGATAGTTATGTGAATGCCTTTGTCTTCCTTAACTCTCATTGTCAAGACCTTATTATGAAATATTGATGCAAACCAAAGTAGAATTGAAGTGTTTGTCAACAAGGAGAGTCTTATTGTTTATTAATAGTCATCCACAAGTTTCGGTGTATCACCTATTAAGTTTAGATTCGGGTTTAGATGTTCATTTCTGTATTTCTTCCCCTTTTCCTCAAGTTCAGTTCGTTTTAGTAATAAGAGCTTAGGTGCTTATCACGAGGAGCCGGCCTATAACCCAAAGATTCACTCAGTTCAATAGGAAAATCCCACTACCTATGAGTGATTCCATGTTACCTAAAATTTTCTGTTCATTTCACTGAATTTGGCAAGGTGCAAATTTTAGGCATCCACAGATCTCAAGAATAGAGATTTCATCATAAGCATAAAACATACCAGCTATAACATTATTGCAAAGTCTAAGAATTCATTTAGAACTTGAATCGAATTCTCAGTCAAATTCCAGCTCTCATTTTTCAGCACCGTATTAGTTTTTACCAAATTCTATATTATTGGTTGAAGGATAAATATGATGTAGGGTCCACAAATGGAGGCCTTAAATTTTGTAAAAATTTGGGCTCTATCAGTGGCTCTCTTATTGGGGACATATGCTCCTTGTGGGCATAATGAGATTCCAACTATTTCTGGAAGAGCAGACCAAGCATCCATGTTTCACATGATGGAAGGTGAAATTGGGTGGCCCTAGGCCCCCCAAAAGTGAACCTCACTCCTTTCCTCTATTAAACACATAGTTCTGATCGTGTAACACTTTCTTTCTTTTGGTCACAGTATGTCATTCTATTCTAACTTCATCAATGTCATATTTGGTATCCAACTTTTGACTTAACCTTCAAGGAATCTTTAGGTGCTTTGTTGTCTTTGCTGAATGGAAGATCCCTACGCAATGGAACAGTCATACAAGCATTGGAATGAGTTTTCTTGGCTTTATTATCTTCTTGCAAACAATTTTCTTCGTCTTCATACTCCACATGTTTCTCTTTATAATATCGTTTCAAAGATAGCTCACACTCTGGAATTATTGTTTCTTTTTCATCAAGAGTTTGATTAGATAGTATAATTTGGAAATTTTCAGAAACGTGCATATCTGATTTCATCTCATCTTCGCAAGTTTGATGTATTTTCAGCTCATTGGATGAATTGAAAGATGTTTCACCCTTTGAATCCATGTTATGAGTTTTATCAACTTCAATCATTATTAGGCATGCTATCCTCATCACAGGGCTGATGGATTTGATTGCATTGAATATGTTATTCAAATGATGGATTCAAGAACATAGAGTACTCAGCCTATTTCATCTTCACTATATGATTCTTGTGAATTACTATCTCCACTCCTTGAGAATGCACCAATCCATCAACTTGCTCACCATGGTGAATTGAGAAAAAAATTACACTATTTCTTTCAACATGTTTTTGATATTCTAAACCTAACAATGCTGAAATTTCTTCCACACCAAGAGAATCTTCTTCCTCAATTTTACATTCACTGTCATCTATTATTGCATAGGTCTCATCATGGATGAATTCTTCTTCAACTTGGCCCAAAAATTCTTCCCCATTCAAATTAGGAACATCCTCATGCATTTGTTTCACTTCGGTACCACCTTCTTCCAATATTTGGAAAAAAGGCTTCAAATTAGAGTCCCTTGGCGAGACTCCCAATTCAAAAAATTTCCTTATAAATTCCACATATGGAGGCTTGATGTCTGATGGTATCTCATGATAAATGTTTGTCATACTCATGTACAAATGCACTGAAGCTACATTGCAGATTCGGCGCCTACATCCAATCGTTTCCAAACACGAAACGTATTGGAAGCGGATGCGCTTAAAATATCATTTAGATTCATATCTGAATCGTATTTTCCTTCTCTGAATTGTTTTAATGGATTCCCTCGTGAATCCCGTCGAATCCAGTTGCAATCGGAAATTTCCAAAACAAATCTGAAATATTTACACGAATTTGGGAAAGTTTTTTCGGTTTTTGGGGTTTGCCGTGATTTTGGAACGAATTTTCTATTTTATTAACCTTTTAAAAAAACCTTCTATTTCATACACGGGATTTGCCAAAATAAATAGACGGCAATGCTTTGTGTTGGACACCACAATTTGTAGACGTTTTTGGAGGAGAACGAACAAACGCCTGGTAGGAATAATTTTGCATTTTGCAGAGGAAAAACAACGCGGCAGGAGGCAAGAGCCAACCAACTCTTCTTCAGTCAAACCACAGGCGAGGCACTTGAATGCAACTTTAAAGTTTCCTGCACACAGTTTCTAATAATTCATTCTCCCTGTTCGTCAATTGTAATAATCGAAAATCTAAGATTGACTATAGTTTATGACTTTATATTGTTTATCATATTTATTAAATTAAAATTTCAATTATTCCATAGTTTCGAATAATAATTTGTTTATTAAATTTCACTTGTTTCTAATAATAATAATTTGTTCATTAAATTTCATTACATTGTCTTATTTTCTCTATATTTGATAATTCTTTCTTATATAGAATTAATAATATTTTATTTTCATTTTGAAGTGTACAAATCTTTATTTTATATGTAATTTTATGGTGTCAATTAATGTATTTTAATATTATGATGTTTTTATATTGGAAAAATTAAGTTAATAAAAAATCATATTATTAAATTAATAAAATATTATCAATTAATTTGTATTCATATATTAGAATTTAGCAATGTTAAGTTTATAATATCTAGGAATATAAATTAATTCTAATATTTAGTAATTTTTTTTGTAAAATAAAAATAAATAATGAAACTAGTATATTGTACAATGTATTTTAATGTGTTAATTAAAAAATATAGATATAAAATAATTAGTGATAGAACTAGAAGTATTAAATAAATAATAATAAAGTAAATTTTCTATTAAAGTATGACTTATAAATTTATAATATATGTTTATAATCATGTTAATTAATTTTTTTAATAGTTGATCAAATATTTGACCTTTATTATTTAATAATTATTAATTGCTTTAAAAAAATTTCGTTGATAGGATAATGGCGACTAATGTTAGCTCTCCCACCTTCAAGACCGATCAAAATTCACCTCTATGGAAATATGTCCAAATGATAGAACAGGTAAAAGGGAGTGGAACATTTGTTTGGATATGCAATTTTTGTAATGTGAGGTACAAAAGTTCATATAGTTGTGTGAAAGCCCATCTTTGTACGATTCTGCAACAGGGAATCAAAGCATGTCCAGGAGAGAATGGTAATGGATTACCACCTCAACAAATAGCAGGATATATTAGAGAACAAGAAGAAGCAGATGCAAGAGTTTCTCGTGGCACAAACCATCCTTTAAAGAAAGGGAAGAAATCAAGTAAGCATCCTCCATCTCATAGTGACTTTCTTGATGTTGTAGTAGAGAGTCACCCATTTTTGGGTAGAACTAAAGAACCTGATAATGTAAAGAGAATCAAGGGGCCATTAGAGAGTGCATTTAAGAATGATGCTAGGGAGATTGTAGAGCAAAGTGTTGCAAGATGTTTATATGCAAATGGTTTGTCATTCAACGTTGTATGATCACCATATTGGCAAGATATGTTGAGAAAAGTAAATGAGGCTCTAAAAGGGTACATGGGGCCAGGATATGAGAAGGTGCGTAGCACCTTATTAGCAAAGGAGGTAAAAAGCATTGATATTGCATTGGCTCCTATTAGGAATTCATGGAAACAAACTAGGGTGTCAATTATTTCTGATGTGTGGAAGGATGCCAAAAATCGGCCTCTAATCAATGTGATTGCGGTGTGCCCTAAAGGGGCAATGTTTCTTAAAGTTGTAGATTGCGAAGGGCAAGTGAAGGATGCACAATTTATTGCTAACATATACAATGCATTCAAGATGTGGGCCCTCAGAATGTTGCCCAAGTAATAAAAAACATTACAAAGAATTGTAAAGCTACTGGCATGTTGATTGAGACACGATTCGAACACATATTTTGGACACCTTGTGTAGTGCACTCTCTCAATCTTATGCTACAAAAGTTGGGTAGGAAAATAAATTGGATCAAAGAAATCTATGCAGAAGCTAAAGAGATCCAAATGTTCATTACAAACCATCACGTCACAGGCCATTTTTAGATCATTTTCGCAGTTGGAGTTGCTAAAGGTAATTGAAATACTTTAGTTCTTAACTTTTAAATTTTGTATTTCACAATAATAATTATGAATTAGTTTTTAAAGGTGAGGACATCTTCGTATTTTGAACTTTATTTTTTTGTGTTTTGAATAGGTTGCCGAGACTCGATTTGCATCCAACACAATTGTGTTAAGGAGACTTGTTAAGGTGCGAGAGGCACTTGCTAGTATGGTTATTAGTCAAAGTTGGTCACTATGGAGGCAATCTAGTACTGAAAGGGCTACAAATGTAAAACTAATGATCTTGGACGACACTTGGTGGGAACGAGTGGAATATCTTCTTAGTTTCACTGAGCCCATCATGAGTATGATTCGTTATACTGACATGGATCATCTATGTTTAGGAGAGGTATACGATGGACTTGACTGAATGCTTGAGAAAATGAAACATGTCATCAATGAAAAGGAGCAAGATCCTAAGGAAACTTTCTTCAAAGAGGTGCAAACAATTTGTATTGAGAGGTGGAATAAAATGATCACCCCTCTTCATCTTCTTGCATTTGCATTGACTCCCAAATTTTATAGTGATGAAATTCTTTCTATGCCTTCAAGGGTACCACCATATAGAGATGCATAAGTTAGTGAGGGGTGCAAGAAAGCACTTACAAAACTCTTCCCCGATCGTGAAATGGAGAATATAGTTACAAGTGAGTTTGCTGATTTTGTGGCTTCCAATGGTCAAAGTGCTTCCGCTCTTTGTGACAATTATACAAAGGATGCTCATGCTTGGTGGTATCTTAATGGTCATATGTCAGCACACCTCCAAACTCTTGCAATCAAACTTTTATCACAAGTAAGTTTTTTGTTTTTGATTTTCCATTTTCATTGCACTCAAGTTATATTGTTTACTATTTGTAAAAATAACAAAAATTATCAACTATAAAATTTCAATGATATTTTTTATGCCCCTCACTTTGTTAATATAGGTTGCTAGTTCCTCCTCATCTGAGCGAAATTGGAGTACATACTCCTTTATTCCCTTAGTGAAACACAATCGATTGGCTGCAAGTAAGGTAGAAGAACTAGTTTATGTGCATTCCAACTTGCGCCTTCTTACTCATAGTCAAAATGAGTACAAGGGGGCATAAAGTTTTGGGATGTAGATCTGGAGCGAACTGATTTGGATTTTTCAGCTGCCACACAATCTTTACTGGATGTGTAGCCGGGTAGCCACCGTCCTAGCGCAAGTCTCAGTGGGGTTGCATGTGATTCTAATCTACTTATATCAACTAATGTCACTGATGATGTTGATGTTGATGATCTTATATGATGCCTATATCATCGATGGATAATTAGTAGCTACTAAGTGTGATTTTAATGCTGCATTTGAATAAATGAACAATGAATTGAATAATTTGTGTTATTTTAATGTTGCAGTTGAATCAATGAACAATGAATTGAATAATCTATCATAAATTCAAGTTTTGACAAATTGATAGCAAATTGATACTACTGTATTTTGGGTTTTTAATATTAATGGAAGTTCTGAGTTTGTTTAGCATGTATGATCTGTGATATTCTAAATTTAATCTTGTTTTTACTTTTAACTTTTAAGCCTACAAATATTTATATAGTTATGATTTTTAATGTTTTTCTTTACGAACGTACCCAAACGTACCCAAACTCCTCCCAAAAAATGGTCGTAACAGCGTATCGTATTAACGTTCCCGTATTCGTGCCCGTACCCGTACCGGCAACTTCGCACTGAAGACTCCCTTTAAATCTTTCCGAATTGAAAAAGGCATCAAGTGGAGACATGTGAAGATCCTCTTCCATGTTGCAATTTTGGTCTTCATTTGGTTCATAACTCATGTTATCCTCCACACTACCATCATGAAATTCACATAGGAACCATTGTTCAAATTGCTTCCAAGAAGAGATACACTGTGTAGGTAAATGATTCATACATCTGTCTCGCATTGTCTTTCAATGTTTTGACAAACAACTTCATCACCTAATCCTCTGCGCAAACGTCATAGTCCACTATAGTTGACTCTATTGTTCGAATAAGCTAAAGCACTAGCCTTTTTATTATTGAAGTATTGGATTTATATTTGAAGTCAGAAAAAAATAAAAATAAACAAACACCGAGGCTTCCTGAAAGGTAGTAGACATAACAGTCAGCGAATGAAGGAAATGAATTGAGAGGAAATTTTAAACTACTCATGGTACAAGATATCATGGAGATGAATAGTAGTAATAATCCAAATTTGAGCAAGGATGAGCAATGGTTCCACGAGACATGGTAATTCTCGGTGATAGTTCGAGGCCTGCCTATGAACTCCCTAAATAGTTTCATACTTGAATTTACCAACCCTCCATAGCATTTTGAGCAGATGTAAATGACACTCGCCACCAAAATTTATCACACACTTGTCGACATGGGATTTTGAGTTTTCCTCGATGTAGAAATTGAGCTTGGTGATTTCATTCCCACAGAAAATCAAGAAACAATAGAGAAATCCTTCCTTCACATTACCATATTTTCTCCCAACTCGTCGAATCCTAATGGTGTCTGTTTGAGCTATGTTTCATTCTCAAAACTAATGTAATAATCATTCTTATTTTCTATCATGTTGACATCTTTGATCTCCGATGGGTACAACAAGAAATAGGCATGTATGTTGATGCATTCTTAGAGCACTAAGAGAAAGGAAGATAGAATAATAAAAAGCTCAATGAGTGGAAAAAGGCACTCTATAACATTTCTCATTTCGGCTACGAGGTCAACAATATTGAGAGATGAGGGATATTTGCACTTTTGGTGAACCTGCAATTGATGTCCATATTAAGCGTTACAGAGGAAAAATAGAAAGCATCGAAATACAAGTTTGAATAAGCAAATAAAATATAAACTGCCAAGTCTTTGAAAGTTAATAGGATTCAAGCAGCTATCAAATAGTAATAAGTATGAAAGGGGGAATAGCAATAGTCAAGACGTATCAATATTTAGGAAAGATTAGGTTATAATATATGAACTCTCTCTGAGATTGAACCTATTACAAGGAGAAAGTATTAAAAAGGGGAGAAAGATTGTCATCTTAGAATCCTTAACATAGTGAATGAAATGTGTTTGGCCTATTGTAGAAGAGATAAAAAAAATGTCCTATGTTGAACCAAGACACCAAGCGAATGGGTTGCCATTAATCGAGGAAGGTAACTACACTATATTTAACTACATTCACGATTTTCTAGGTCACGTGGAATGAACATGGGTGGGCCTGAAGGCAAAGGCAATCAGACCATTTCGCAACTTGATGTCATAACTTAAGCCACTGTGGAAAGACCAATGCAAATTAATGAAGGAGCGGGTAGCACAACCCCACCATATGATGCACAATGACGACAACATATTATAAAGGTTTCCTTACATCATCATGAATCCTGAATTGTCCAACACATATAGAGAAAAGATCCACGTGGACTGCCAATGGACTGCATATTTGGTACTCAATGCGAAGAACAAGCAAAGATCGATGGGTGAGAGACCCTTTTTTGATATTAGAGAGAAACATATAAAAGTGCAAAGGGAATATCATTGACATGTCATACTCTACCCTAATCTACATGCCTACCAAGTTATAAGGTAAGTATAACTAAGGGAAGTATGTATGGTGTAATATGAAAAGTTTTCTCTTCATTGTTTAAGTTCTTTGCATTATTAATATGTAATAAGGTGTGATATAATAACCTTGGAAATAGTATATAAAAGAACATAAGATATGTTGTATTGATAATTTTATAAAGATTTACTCATATGTTTAATATGATATGGTTATACTTGATAATAAAATGAAGAAATAATGTATTGAAAGCATAGATTAAAATATACATATATTCAATATATGTATATATTTAAATATCTATTTAAATTAGATTTATTATTTGATCTATATAAATTGGAAATTATATAAAGATTAATATGTTATATAATTAGATTATTATGAATTTTCATTTTATAAATGAGAAATTATTTTCTCACAATTGTAGATTATTGAATATGAATCTATATCAATATAATTGAGAATTATAATGTGAATCATGAGAAATATAGTAATGTTACTATTAGTAATAGACATGAGTTAAATTACTAACATTCCTATTTGAATTATAAGTATTGTTTGCCTTGATCTTCTTCCTCCGAAAATATTATCGCAAGAACAGGGAGATTGAGATTCAAAGGGAGCCTGACATTTCATTTGAGACAACTTTGAAAGAGAGGGAGCAGATAGAGGATATGATTCAACCTTCAGCGATCTCGGTCCTATTGATTTGGAGGGAGTAAGCCCTGTTGAGATGGAGTCTCCAATGATCAATAAATTGTAGTAGTCAAGAGGACTGTGATTCATGAATATACCTTGTGCCTATGTGATTTTAATGGCCCTAGCCCTATGTACATCATGAGGAAGGGGGAGGACTTCAAAATGATGTCACTTACCTTTGTTAATGATCTCTAAAATTTAACATATATGATCTCCTTCAAACCAAGGCAAAACCCTGTCAAAGTGAAAGGTTAGAAATATTCTACAAGAAAACTACAAGGATCACACATGGAAGCAAAACTTCATTCCTCAAGATACAAATTGCATAAAGTGAAACTATTGCTCATGAGAACTAAGTTTCACTAAATAGATACTATCACACAACAATGTTGATGGAATGAGTGGGAATGTTACATTGAGGGGGGGAATAATAACCAGTGTTTCATTCCCATTGGTTGAGAAATGTTTATGCAAAGACATCATCTTATTTGATACATATGGACCGTCATTGGAGCAACTTGTATCAAGAACATTAATGTGCATATAAGTATTTATCTTGAGTATATACTTGTTTATCATAGTCTCTCTCTTATTTGTAATTCTACACACACTATAAGATTTATTTGCATTGATCTTTTTCCTTCGTATCTAAAGTTGATCTTGCGGGAAAAGAAGAATGACACATTAGACAGCTTGTGAGAGTAGCTTAAAAGAAGTTGTGATCAGGCTGGATAAAGTGAGGCTCTTGAAGCAAATATCTTTGATAATTGAGATTATGAGTATCCTTCTACATTAAGAGGGAGTATGACACTTCTTCGAAGGAAACACATGAGCTTAGAAGATTAATACTTAGAGGGAGTCTAGAAATACATGTGTGTGACTGCATGATTTTGATGGGCCTACTCTTGAGTGCATCATGAGGAAGTATTGACTTATCACCAAGAAAGTCGGAAGATTGGTATCAGATTTAGAAGAAGTTCGAAAGGGATCCTTGGGTGAAGAGAGCTTCTAATGGAATAACTAGAGGACCTCACTTCCTAAGATCATTATTCAGAGGGAGAATTTTTGAGGCACAATCCTTTGTGAATGATATCTTCTCTATGAGGAGAAGTTCTAAGTGAAAGTCCTTTGTAATACATTCTTTTCTGTGAGAGACATTTAAGGTGAAAGCCTTTGCACCACCCTCTGACTGGGTTCATGGTGGTTACTATTTCACATATGTAATGAAAGGTGACGATCTTTCATTGACATATATAAATAGAAGGTAACCATTGTAAGGTGACGATCTTATAAATGGTAGACGTGTTATCATGACAAACTTCATTAAGTTGTCCTAGATAATTGGAAGTCATGATAACGAATGTATCAACCAGAAGGTAACCATTGTAAGGTTATGACCTTATTAATAGTTGACCTATCTCCTAACACTAAAATGTGTTGGAGCAAGTGTTATCATGGTTCTTTGGAAAAAAATTTGCCTTACACATTGATAAACAACTTATCATGGTTCTTTGGGATGGATTTTTTTGGACGCCTTGATAATCAACTCATTATAGTTCTTCAGGCTGGATTTTGCTGGACATGATGAAAGTCAATTTGTTATGGTTCTTCGAGCTAGATCTTGTCGAACACCATAACTTAAATCTATCGTAGACCACACTTAAGGTGGTATTCAAATCTTGTATTATAATTGCTGAAATTCTCTCCTTGCTAAAAAGGGAGTGTTGAGACATTTAGCCTCATAGTGAAATGAAGCAAATTTCATATGTAATATATGTTAATATATGTGTGTGTTGATGGATTTATGTTGATATCCTTATATATGTCGTTCCAGGAATATCATATTGAGACGATATACCTCCATATGCTTGAGAGCATAATGTGTTCCTTAACAAATCCTCCTTAGCTAAGAGGGAGTGTTAAGATTATAGCTATAGTTAGATTGATTTAACCGTAAGATACAATTTTGATAGAATATATCATATATAATATTATCCTACACACACATATATGTTAATGCATGTAGCTTTGGTTTGACATTACTGTGCGTGATCATTCACAATTCAAAACCAATGACATATATTTCCTGAGATCATTAAGGCATGATCGAAACTATGTTTGATTCCTTTGATATTTAGATCATGATCAATCTATCCTTTATATTGGGCAGTAGATTTAATGATTGGTGTTACTTTGATTAGTTTGGTTTAAATATGTAACAAATCATGAAGATTAGTTACCATCAAATGGGTGTGAGAATAAATGTCCATGTCTCCATTGGGAGACATGTACATTCATCCCCACACCATTTCCACTTGATATATATATCTAATCTGCTCGATTTAAACAAGGCATTAAAATCTATTAATGCAAGCACATCAAATGATCAAAGGAAATTTTGAGTTCAATAATATTGTTTTATCTTTGTTATTACTGCACTAACTTTTGTAGATTCTGGAAGCGAATCATGTTCACTGGCATTAGTGATCATACCTACAACACAACTGTGCATCAGTTTGCAAATAAATTAAATCCGGTGAGAAACTTTACATGGTATCAGCGTAGGCGAACCCCAGGCCTGTTCCTACTGAAGCATCTATTGTGGATCGATGTGAATGACTTGCACACTAGATCCAAATGATGTTCAATTTTGCAGAGAGTGCAGTGTGTAGATGTGCTTATGAAAATGAGTTGAAGCTGCAAATTGATTTGGCCAGGCTATTTGATCGATGTCCCAAATTCGATGTCAACGTGTCATCGTTCGGCTCTAATGCTGGCACAATGGGCGTGAATAAGGGCTTGGGAAATGAGTATTCACTATGTATGAGAAATCATAGGCCTATGAGAGATCCTATAGTTATATTGAAATGTCGCTTGGGGGGATGAGAATGTCGAATAAATGTGGATCAAGGTCTCCAAGTTGTAGAAATTAGTAGAGATCAAGACTAATCAAAATGGTGGTCAGAGTGCTCTATCTGATGTAACGTGATCTTCAACAAGGATTGGTTCTATAGAGATCACTTGCAATATAAAATATGGATCACTAAAGAGGATGCAACAAAACATGCCCAATGTGCCTACGCCAAGGTTGATTCACATATGATGAATTTGCTTGGCAGTGTGTGGATTGCACGAATATCTACAAGTAGAGGCTACTTCCAACCACTAATTTCTGCAGGATTGAGTAGTGCAATATATGGTCAGTATTGAATCATACTGATACCGACAGGTCATTGTTTCAAGACTAAGTTCATTGTTTGTTGAAAGGAGTTTGCTAGCAATATTAGACAATAAAGATGCACTAAGATGGCTCAAAAGTAATTGTTTGTTGTGATGTGGGGGCATACAGCTGAAACTAATCCTCATGGCCTTAAGAGATTTGAGTGCTTGACAATTTAACGAGGGCTAGTTGATGTTTGATTGCTCCACATAGAAAACCCGTTGGTTGGGTGTGCATAGAGGAAATGACACAATCATTTCAGATGTTTAAGAAACTCATTTGATTGTCACGATAGATTAAAAAAAGCCACTGATGAATGAGTTTGCATATAATTGGATGGATAATCGATCGCTTATATGATCTTCAAATATCTCGGTTAATAGGTTTCCCACGTTTCTCAGCGGCAATAAAATAATAGAGAAAAAATGTGGAAGATTGTTGAAATTAAAAGCCGAATGGGTGATACATGGAGGACAAGTGTATGAATGGGACATTCCTACACGTATTTGATAAAATTAATGGATAGTAGCAATCTTCCTATATCATTCCATGAATCGATGGGGAATAAACATTTGTAACAAATCTCTACAATCAACAACCTTATGGGTTGGAGATACAATAAGAAACATAGACCTTATATCCAGTCAACGGATGATAGCCTCAAAGCGATAAATATTCATGAAGGATGAAAATTGATTCATGTGTTATATTTCCTATATGGGCTCACCTTATGAGAGGAAATATTTGAAACACAATGATGAAGGCATTTGGAATTCAAATTAAGAGGGAGTCCGACATCTTCAAGAGGTCTAAATGTTGATGAACTCAAGCTTCAGAGGGAGCAGATGGGTTTAGTCAACTTGTGACAATCCTCATCATAGTGATTGAGAGGGAGTTTCACTATTGAAGGTGAAATACTTATGAGGTAAACTTTATTTAATGGATTATTATACTAATGAAATCATTTAATGCCTTATGGGCCCTGTTGTAATCATGAGGAAGTAACGACTTCCATATGATTCACTTGTATTTGTTAATGTTATTAGAAGATGACGATCTTACAATCATGATAAGACATTGTGTGATGGCTGTAACAGATCATGATAGATGATTTCTAGCATGGCGGGTTTAGTTCCCTAAAACAGACCATGACTTTCTAGATTGTGATAGACATCATGCGATAGTTGAAACATATCACAATAGATTATGAATGTTCCTATGGTAAGTGCACATTACCTTTGAACATTTTTGAGTTATGGTGAATATCATGAGACTTGATATTCTTGGTCATACCATATCTTTGATATCATATTGAGGTGATATCTAAAACTAGGTATCACATGTTGGGTGATTCCTCATATCACGTGTTGGGTGAAATGTAAAACTGGGTATCACATGTTGGGTGATTCCTCATATCAGGTGTTAGGTGATATGTAAAACTGGGTATCACATGTTGAGTGATTTCTCATATCACATGTTAGGTGATATGTAAAACTGGGTGACACATGTTGAGTGATTTGTCATATCACGTGTTAGGTGATATGCAAAACTGGGTAACACATGTTGAGTGATTCCTCATATCACGTGTTAGGTGATATGCAAAACTGGGTATCACATGTTGAGTGATTCATCTTATCACATGTTAGGTGATTCCTCATTTCATGGTATTAAGTGATATGTATAACTAGGTATTATATGTTAGATGATACTTCATATCATGTGTTATGTGATCACAAAATATGTAATATGGATTTATGGTGGATATCATGTGACTTGATAATCTATATACACACCATAATTGGAAAGAATATCACGTGACTTGATTTTCTTAAATAAATCTAGAGGATATTGCTTTTCTAATAAGGAAAACTTATATATATGCACTTTGTCTTCCCGAGCTAAGAGGGAGTGTTAATGCATGTAGCTTCGGTTTGACATTACTGTGCGTCATCATTCATAGTTCAAAACCGATGACATATTTCCTGAGATCATTAAGGCATATGATTGAAACTATGTTTGATTCCTATGATATTTAGATCATGATTGATCAATCCTTTATATTGGGCAGCATATTTAATGATTGGTATTACTTTGATTAGTTTGGTTTAAGTATGTAACAAATCATGAAGATTAGTTACCACTGAATAGTGCGGAAACCCCAAAAATAAAAGGATTGGTTCTCATAAATAATAAATAGGATATTGATTCCAATTGCTAATTGTTAGCAAAAAAAAAAACTTAAAAAGCACAAATGCTTTGTAATGAGTTGATCAGTCAATAATCATTTTGGAGTTCTAACTTTGAAATGCATCTAAGTGATTTTCTCCAAATCAGCATTCTTTTTGAAAACGTTTATCGCCAATTCAGCCTAGAGAGCTGAGATGACTTATGATTTTTAAACGAGGTCTGTGATAACGGGTTATAAAAACTCCTTATTTCGGGAAGCTTATCCAGGAGATGTTTTCTATTTACATTCTTGCTTATTAGAAAGAGCAACAAAATTACCGTATGAGAAGAAATTTTCACATACAGTTTTTAGAGGGGGGACTTGAGTTTACCTATCTCAATAAGTATATGATTTCCATTAGGAGACATGTCCATTCATTGCGACACCCTTTCCACTTAATATATATCCAATCTGCCCAATGTAACAAGGCATCAAAATCTATTAATGCAAGCACATCAAAGGATCAAAGGAAATTCTGAGTTCAATAATATTGTTTTATCTCTGTTATCACTGCACTAACTTCTGCTGATTTTGGAAGCGAATCATGTTTATTGGCATTAGTGATCATACTTGCAACACAACTGTGCATCAGTTTGCAAATAGATTAAATCTGGTGAGAAACTTTACAATATATAATATTATATATATTATATCATATTATATAAATACTATATAATACATATATATTATATATAATTTATATGTTATATTGTGATTTATATTGTTAAGATATATTATTTAATAATGATTAATCATAGAGACATGTCTCATGAAGAGACATGTCTCCTCATAAACTTATAAGAGATTGGGAGTTGCATTTGTAAAACACCAATAACAATGGTAGTGTAAATATATTTGTAGAAACAATCCTTACAAACTTAATATCTTTCTTCAATGTGTCTCTGCAATGTTATAAAGCAGCAACATCTTTCTTCATGTCTAAGAAGTATTTACCACTTACCTTGGCCTCATAGATATCTCAAGAATAGAGATTTCATCATAAGCATAAAACATACCAGCTGTAACATTATTGCAAAGTCCAAGAATTCATCTAGAAGTTGAATCAAATTCTCAGTCAAATTGCAGCTCTTCTATTGAAAGTGTTGTTTGAAATCCAGATAGAACCCATAGGCTCCAAAGAAGTATCCAAGCTAAATTAAATTGCACTAGTGGCCTTTTTCGAATAAAGTGTGTCAAATGCATTCCCATTTTTCAACAACGTATTAGTTTTTACCAAATTCTATCTTACTGGTTGAAGGATAAATATCAGGTAGGGTCCACAAATGGAGGCCTTAAATTTTGCAAAAATTTGGGCTCCATCAGGCCAGGCCTGTTTTGGTTAAGTCAAGCTATTGTATGAGGGCCTTCTGCTTAGGGAAGCTCAACAATACAACCATCAAGGACATGGTGGTGTTAGTACTTTCCATCACCCGTTTGATATAAAACTTCTCTAGAGGGGCCGAAGCTTTTCATTACGAAATTGCGAGGTTGATGGGCTGGTTCCTTGGGAGGAGGTGGATTTACGTTGGCATGAGGATTTGGAGGTATGGATGTATTCTTAGGTGGGACTAACATTGTAAAGGGGCCCTTATTGAACTAGTTCCTTGTGTTGTAAGGAGGCCGTAAATTGGTGAAAGCATTGGCCTTGTTAGTAGGGATGGAGTCATCAAAGAACCCTTGGAGAACGAGCTCCTCATCTTCCTTTTCACCCTTCCCGTAAAAGATAGTCTTGCAAACTAAGGAAAAACTGGGGGATTCTACTGAGCCTTTGGAGATATTTGTTTGGACCATGATTGCAAGTCTGAGTGGGAAATCTGAATTACTTTCTCCAGGGTGGCACAAGTGGCCTTTGAATGCAATCCGATATTGTATAACTTGCACCAATTCGTCAAGGGGTAAAATTTTTCCAGGTGGGCGAAATGACTAGGTCTTGTAATCCCTTGATGATCCGGCTGACTCTTGGGAATCACCCTTGTTATTCGGTGTGTTGTTTCCTTGTGTAACATCCAGATTTTTCAGGTCTAAAATAACATCTAACATAAGCATAGAATTACAGTTATAACTTCGATTTCATAAGAAAGCAGTTACATCATTCATGTTCATGTGAAAAAGATTTACCGTTAAAGTCAGTTAAACAAAAATTTCTTAACTAAATACTTGAAATACCTTTTAATGAAATTACTTCATAAATTGAAATCACATACCTCAGAAAAGCTGAGACTGAAAATCATATTAGTATGCTTCTACAACCACTTGGGTTAGTCCACAAATACACTATAACAATTTCTCAAATCGACTGCTATCTCAAAAATTCATTTGATGATTACAACTATAATTTAAATTAGGGCATCGCATATCATCTTACCAATTAGGGCATCAATTACCATCAGTTTATTTAGGGCTTCTGATACCGCTTTACCACTTAGGGCTTCCGCGACCACGGAATTCAATTAAGGCATCCGCGACGACAGATTCTATCTAGGGTTTCTGTGACGACGGATTCAATTTAGGGCTTCCGAGACTACGGATTCAACTAGGGCTTTCGATACCACGGATTCAGTTAGGGCTTCCAATACCACTATATCAATTAAGGTTCCAGCTGTCATCCAATCAATTAGGGCTTCATATTTCTTTTCCTTCCGATTACTTATCTATGACTATTTTTCAAGATTAGATAAATATTTATAATCAACATTCATATAAATGAAAACAATTCACAAATCAATTCAGGGGTAAAATAATGATAATACTGAATTTAACTCAACTCAATCTTACCTCTTCATAAACAAAAATGATAATACCTGTTCCTGATAAACAATTGAATGCATAGCTTATCTCTGTCTGACTCATATCTGACATCTTAAGTGAGGTGAAAACATTGTCAGGGGCTTTACCACCCAACCTCGGACCAAATCTTGTCCCCACATGATCTCTAACGAGAAAGGCCCTCCCTACCTGGAATTGTTAGGGTACATCTTACCATCCACTGGGCATCATGATATATAACATGCCATACAACTTGGCAGCAAGAGATCACTATAACAGGATTAAGCATAAGCTATTACTTAATTCATATTAATGATAAGTATTGAAATGTCTTAATTGATTCTAGCTCAAATCATTATGGATTCCTCTCCTTCACCTCGTCATCCTTTTTCTTGGCTACACAGTCGGGTGGATCCCAGGTGTTAGGAATCCTTAGAACAACCAGGTTTGTCAATTAAACATGCATCCAACATTTCATTAACTGTGATTACATAATTATTTCTCTAAAGATCTCTAAATTGAATGACTAATTATTTAACTCCACCCTATTGTCTGGTAAGTTCCATGGTGTTCGGATTTACGATAACATTTACATCTCTGTATGGTTTGAATAAAAGTATAACATTCTAAGTCAAATTTAATTGCTCTCAGCTTACATTGCATTTCTATCTCTTATATGCACGATTGATATACTCTTATGAATATAGTATCATTTATGATTTAAGAACAGTTTCCAAGAACTAGAAATCTATTTCCGCCCATCATGGTTCAATCTATGATTAAATTAGTTCCAGTAAGTTGGATTTGCCTTTCATTACTTCACCTTAACATGCATCATTGCGGATGATTTGGTGTTCTGATTTTCAAGATCTCCATTGCAAATATATAATTGGAAGTACCTGATTCTGAGATGGTTAATTTTTGCATATGTCATGAATTACATCAAGCTACAGAATGAATCTATTTTCTATCCCATGAATGAAAACACATATATCATGTTATGGGTTCATTATCTCAATCTTAGTTTTTCAATTTATAACAGGATATATTTGATTTACTAGAGTAGATAACATTCTTTAAAAGGGAAAATAAATAATTACACTTTCAAGCAATATAGGAAAATGCTTGAATTATCATATGTTAATGGCAATGATAATAAAGTAAGCAGACGACAGACTGAAACATAAGCTCCATAATTAAAGACTGGAATATTCATACTTCAAGTCGAAGGTATATGGAAAAATGATTTACTGGTATAAAAAAAATGCGGTATCTTATATTCTGTACGGCTTTCCTTTCTCATAATAAATTGCCGACCCAAAAAGTAGACATGATAACAAGGAGAGTATAATTAAAAGAAAATGATCATAAGAAATGGGTAATCTTACTCGTCTCTCTCTCATTCCAACCTGGAAAGAGTCCGCACTTGGTGTAAACTATCGACCCTAGCTCAGTGGTTGAAATACAATTGATATAAGTTATAACTTTCCCAATAGATTACGAGTAGGGCCGAACTTAACCTTTGCAATATGGCTAACATAAAATCACGGGTTGCCAAGAAAAGGAGGACGATGATGGATACAATTGTAGGATGCCGGAAACAGGATGAAGCTCAGCGATATGGAAGGTGTTCTCCCAGTATTTCCCCCTAGAACTCGAGAGGTACACTCTAATATACAAACCCGACCATGGCTCTAAAAATAAACTGAAATTGAGACTTCTTGGCTACACACGTTATCAAGAAAACTATTCGTTTTCCCCAAACATTTTAATTCAATGAAAGTCAATTAAAAACAAAAACACAAGTTGGAAGGTTACAATCGATTCAAGTTTCCAAGCATTTAATCGATTAACAAGGAAAACACAAAAGAATGGAAAATAGAAAAAGGAGTTGAAAAGTTATGACTAGAAATTATAATAATCAAATGTTATTATAATTGTTAAATTCTTATATGCACAAGCAACATCAAGTTATTAATTATTAATTTATAATAGCGCTAAATCATTTTTATATTTAAATGGACATAATTAAATTTTAATTAAAAAATAATATGATAAAAGGTAAATTAAAGTCTTTTGGAATACTTTATATATTTTAACCCAATTATTCTAATTAAATTATTTATTTAAATAACTCATGCAATTCTATTGATGTACCCTATTTTCAAATTGCTAGGTCCTCTATCAGTCTGCCAGTGAGGATGATGCCCTGCCTAATTCTTTTCTGACAATGCTTCCACCCCTTCGACAAGCTCCCTGCAAGGAAATTCTTCAAAATTAATTTATATATTATTTACTCATAAATAATCATAACAGTTAACCTTTCATCTTAACTCTATGAATTCGCGATTAACGAATAACTAGCATGTCATCTTCACTTGAAATCATAGCAACTAACTCTCTTACCATTTCGCTAGATTATATCAAATTAAACTGCCAACTGACTTCATGTGAACCTTAACAGCTATATTTCAAGCTAGGTTAAAAATTGGGATGTAACACATTACCAGTTACTCAAGTCTTGGTTGTAATTGCCGTTATTGGTGCCATGGTGACCAAAGTTATAGGAACCTCTTTGTCTGAAGAATATATTCTCCTGTTGCAGGGGAGCAGATTGTTGGTTGGTCTCCACAGTCTTGTCTATTTTGAGTTGTCTCACGTCATTAGCCATAATGGGGACAATCCTCCAAAAGGCTTCTATGTTAGCTACGAGATGTGTAACTTGATCAGGTGATTGTAATGACTGCACCTGCATGCTAGGATTTTGCCCACTTGGTTTGGTGGATAGAAAAGCAGAGACTTCGTATGGTGATACACCTTGTGGGGTTGTGGTGGGGAACTAAGTCCCGAGTACATGAGTTACTACTTGTTGAGTCCAATGAGAGTACTCCAAAGTTGGGGGAGGAGTGGCCTATGGTGCATAAGTATAATGAGAGGTCAAATAGGCTTGAAATCCTGCCACAAGGATTGTATTATAAATAGTCGGGTAAGGAGCTCCTCCAGGGTGAGGATGGTATGACATACTTCGTAAAGCATCGAAAGGGTGGTCAGTAAGTTGGACATAGAATTCAAACTCCAAGGCGTAGACTTTGGCCAAGGTATCCTAGTCCCCTTGAGATACGATTTGCATGATAAATATTGACACGACTTAGACAATAGCATCCAAGTAAGTCCTCTGGGCGAGTTCTGGTGTAGGTCCAAAGGCATTTGAACATTACCTGAGAGCATGGTGGAACCGATTATTAAAAGAAGACTGAGGCTCATTGGGTTCCTTTCGGATTCCAATGAACTGACGGTGGCACAAGGTGTAAGTATTTCTCATTTTCTTCTTGGTCGAGTGACTTGTCTCAACGGGAGAATGGTAGTCCATGGGAAAAAGGTCATTAGCATGTTTCCACAGGGAAATGGTCGTCTACTTGTGTCTCCATGGGAGAATGCTAGTCCATAGGAAAATGGTCATCCATTGTGTCTCCACGAGAAAATGGTCGTCTACTTGTGTCTCCATGAGATAATGGTAGTCCATAGGAAAATGGCTGTCTGCTCGTGTCTCCACGAGAGAATGGTAGTTTACGAAAAAATGATTGTTCACCTTTGTCCCTATTGGAGAATGGCAGTCCATGGGAAAATGGTCATCTACTGGTGTTTACATGAGAGAATGGTAGTCCATGGGAAAAAAGTCGTCCGCCTATGTCTCCATAGGAGAATGGTTGTCCACAAGGAAGTGCTTCATCCAAGGTTGTATGAGGTTGTTTGTGGGGACATGTTTCGCCCACGGGAGAAAGCTTAGTCCACGGGAAATGGTTCCATGAATACCTTGATTCCTTGGCAGTTTGTTTCTTCGAATTTGTATGTTTGCTTGATGTTTCTATCTGTTGTGCTTGGGTCTACAGACTACATGCCAAAAGTGATGATTATCTAGATACGTAGTGTTACATTCTTAGTTGCCTGGAATAGATAAGATGTCTGTACTTTAGGTGAAGCTAATCATAGAAGCATCAATTATTTTGGAAATTAATGCTAGTGATTAGACATTGGTCGCATGATGAGTTCTTTTCTCCTAAACTCATTACTGATAATCAACAATAATAATGAATAAAAAACGTAACTGTTTGAAGAGAAAATGGGATGAAGGCTCCTGGAAGAGGAGTCTCAGGAGATTTTTGAAGAGTAGATCATTGGTTTTTTATAAGTGACAGGAAAACGTGGACAGGGGTGTGCAGGATGAATACAAGTTTTTTGTGGACCAAAGACTAGATATTTTTGGGGATTCATTCTGAAGTGATGTCAATTGCTTGGGTGGTTTGAATATAGCGTGTAAGAAAGGGATTACACACTTGGTGGGATAGGCATATTTTCAAGGAGGAAGGAGGTCTACTGCAATGGTGTGAAGAACACATCATTTGTGTGGTGAGGTCTGATACAGGAAATTCATCTGCTACACTTGCGAACTCATTTATTTGAGAACTGTTGTGTTACTTCACCTGTATGCTTATCTACAATGTTTTATCACTTTATAATAAAACAAGATTTAAACTAGTTGTAATATTGTTGCTTCATCAATTACCCTGAGGTTGTGGCTTTTAGAGGTAGTTTTCTTAGTCTGATTAGGTTGAAGCCTGCTTTTTATTTAGAAGGTTGGAGCCCACATTTGCAGTGATTAGTGATACCATGGTTTTTACCTAAAAGGGTTTCCATGAGATAAATCCCTGTGTCGTTTTCTTTGTGTTCATTTAGTTGCATTTACTTTTAAATTTTTGAAATATTGATTCACCTCCTCCCCCTCTCAACATTTCTTAAGTTTTTAAATTGGTATAAGAGCCAAATCTCTCCAAAGCTTAAAAGCCTGAGAGTAGATTTGTCATGTGTCTCTATCAGTGCTTTAGAAGGTCTTGCCACAAACCATGCACCCATATTTGATGGAATCAACTATGCCTATGCCTTTTGGGTTGTACATATGAAAACACACATTATGTCTTTAGGCTGTGATTTTTATCTTAGTATGATCAATGGCTGCACCATTCCAACTCAACCACCCACTAATCCTGATGACAAAAAGGATTTTGAGAACAATGCTAAGGCTATGATTACTTTATTATGTGGGCTGACTGAATCTGAATTTATGAAAGTCATGTATTACACCTCAGCCAAAGAAGTATGGGACAAGTTGTTCAGTGCCTATCATGGAGATGTCAAAGTTAGGAACGCCACAGTTCAAACACATAGGGTTGTTTTTGAAAGTCTTCACATGAAAGAAGATGAGAGCATTGCTGCCTATTTTCTTCGGGTTGATGAAGTTGTAAATGCATTGAAAGGCTTGGGAGAAAACATTGGTGAGAAAACAACGGTTCAAAAGATTCTTCGCTCTCTTACTATGAAATTTAATGCTAAGGTATTTGTTGTTGAAGAAATGTATGATTTGGATACTCTCTCCATTGATAAGTTGCATGGTATTTTAACTGCCTATGAGATGAGAACAAATGTTGAAGGCACCTCCAAAAGTGAGATGGCACTCAAAGCCTCTGACACCGGTAAGGACAAAGAAAGAAACAAGGTGAAAGTTCAGATGAAGGCTCAAATGATGATATTGCAGATCTTGTGAGGGAGCTGGAAAATAGTCATAGTAAGAGAAAAGAAAAGATCTCTTTGAAGTGTTTTGGCTGTGGGAAACATGGCCACTTTGCTTCAAAATGTCCGTTTGATAGAGAAGATGACAGCCAAGAGGAAAATAACACAAAGGCTAGGAGAACAAGAAAATTTCTTAAGTGACATTAGGAAGGTGATAAATCAAAAAGGGTCTTATATTCAAAAGACGACTCTTAATTTTTTTCTAGCAGTGAGGATGACCCTCAAAATGATGAGGTCTTGTTCATGGCTGTTAATAACTTGAATGTGAAATTGCATGAATATTGTGGAGTTCCTAAATTTGATGGTTCCAACTTCACTATTTGGCGTTTCAGAATGATGATCTATATCAAAGCTCTTGGGTTAGATGTTTGGGAATGCGTTTCAGCCTAAGTAGCCGAATTGGGAACGGGAACGGGTACGGGTACGTGGGTACGAAACGTTGGTACGACAGGATTCTTTTTAGGTGTTGGGTACGGGTACGGATACGTCCACATATATATACAAAAAATCTATATATATATAGATAAAATATATGTATGTGTGCTGCTAGAAAACATACCAATATCAAAAACAAATTAAATTTAGAATTTAAATACCAACACATATGCTAGCAGCTAAACAAAACCATTATAAATTTCAGACTTTGAAACATAAGTACTAATTAGCATAAGTAATTAATCTGAAATTCAGTTTTCGATATCAAAAAAGATCGAGCTAGTGTCATGAAATATAGTTATTGTTTGCAATAGAAATAATACTAGAAATCAGTATCACTGATCAGCTCACTAATCAGAACCATATGGGTCATCATCAATAGAAAGATTGTCATTAACATTGACATTAGATGATTGAATCCCACTGGTATTTGCACTAAAAATATGCTGGCTACTTAAATCCTCCATTGGTAAAGCTGGTGCACCAATAGGAAGATCAAAGTCAGTAGACTCCGGTTCTACATCCCATAATTTTGCTGCCCCTTCCTTGTACTCATCAGATTTGTGAGTAAGAAGGCACAAGTTTGAATGCACATAGACTAAATCCTCAGCTTTGCTTGATGCCAACCGATTGCGCTTCACTGAATGGATGAAGGAGTATGTACTCCAATTTCGTTCAGCTGAAGATGAACTAGCAACCTAATGAAGCAAAGGAAGATCTCATTGGAGTCTCTAAAATTTAAGTAAATCAAATGAGTTTGTTAATTTCAAAATGACAACCAGATTTAGAGTTTATAGTATATACAAACTTACCTGTGATAGAACTTTGATTGCTAGAATTTGGAGGTTTGGCGATTTGTGGCCATTGAGGTACCACCAAGAGTGAGCATCCTTCCTATACTTGTCACGAATAGCAGCAAGAGTATGACCAGTGGATGATACAAAATCAGCAAATTCACTTGTAACTGCATCCTCCATTTCAATATCAGGGAAGAGTTTAGAAATAGCTTTCCTAGCCCCTTCACCTACTTCTGCATCACGATATGGTGGCACCCTTGTTGGCAAAGCAAGAATCTCTTCACTATAATATTTGGGACTCAATGAGAAGGCAAGAAGATGGAGTGGGGTGGTCATTTTGTTCCATCACTCAACACATATTAATTGCACCTCCTTGAAGAAGGTTTCTTCAGGGTCTTGCTCTTTTGCATTTATGACAGATCTCATATTCTCAATCATTGAGTCTATTCCATCATAAACCTCCCCCAAGCATGGCTTATCCATGTTAGTAAAGCGTATCATACCTAGGATGGGCTCTGTGAAACTAAGAAGGTATTCTGCACGACTCCACCAAGTTTCATCCAAAATCCTTCTCCTAATATCAATTGCCCTCTCATTATTGGATTGCCTCCATGTGTTCCATTGGTGGCTGATCACCATACTAGAAAGTGCCTCTTGAACCTTCACAAGCCGTCTCAAGACAATTGTATTTGATGCAAATCTAGTCTCAGCAACCTATTTGAAAATTAAAAAAACAAGTAATTAAAAATAAAGAATATGTACATATATAGTTTTGCTGAAATAAATAAGATAATAAGTTATAAACTTATAACTAACGTAAAACATAAAATTGTAGTATTTGAATTTTGGATTACCTTCAATAGCTCCAGGCGCGAGAATGATCTAAAAATGGCTTGGGAGAAGTGGTGGTTCGTTATGAACATTTGGATATCTTGAGCTTCATCATAAACTTGTTTGATCCAAGCTATTTTAGTACCCAACTTCTGTAGCATGAGGTTGAGTGAATGCATGGCACAAGGTGTCCAAAATATATGTGGGAATTGTTTCTCAACTAACATACCAGCTGCTCTACAGTTCTTTGCATTGTCTGTTACAACTTGGACAACATTTTGAGAGCCTACTTCATTAATGCATTCTATGAGAATGTTCGCAATGAATTGTGCATCCTTTACTTCACCCTCACAATCAACAGCTTTTAGAAACATTGCCCCTTTAGGGGACATTGCAATCACATTAATTAAGGGTCTGTTTTTTGCATCCTTCCACCCATCAGAAATAATGGACACCCCTGTTTCTTTCCATGAGGCTTTAATAGGAGCCAATGAAGTTTTTATATGCTTGACCTCCTTTGTCAATAAAGTGGTACGAACCTTCTCATAACCTGGGCCTGTGTACCCCTTTGGAGCTTCATTTATTTTTCTTATCATGTCTTGCCAATAGGGTGATCTGACAACATTGAATGATAAACCGTTTGCATAGAGGCACCTAGCAATCGCTTCATCAGCAATATCTCTATAATCATTACTAAATGCCATCTCCAATGGTCCTCTTGCTCTCTTCAGATTACTTGTCTCATCTTCATTTCTCGTCATAAATGGATGGCTTTCTACAACAATATCAGGAGCAGCACTAGGTGTATAGCTTTGAGATGATGAAGCACGTGACTTCCGTGAGCCCCTTCCTTTGGTCTTCAACAATGGATGCCCATACCTACTTTCAATTCTTGCATCCGCTTCCTCTTGTTCCTTAATATATGCTACTATTTTAGAAACCGGTATGGGTACCTTATTTTTTCCTGGACAAGCTTTGATTCCCTTTCCAGGAATCGCACACAAATGCCCTTTCACTCGGCTGTATGAACTTGTATACTGCACATCACATCCGGGACATATCCAAATACATGTCCCTCCACCAGGAACATGTTCTAATATGTTCACATGCCTCCATAATGGTGAAGCTGGGTCGACAATAAATGCAGGAGTAGTGTCTGCCATGTTAAATTTGAATAACTGCTAGCACCCTGCAATTCATACAAGAATAACTTTTAAAACAGATAATTTAATTTCAATAGTAAAATAATAAAATTTGAAATAAATAATATTTAATATACTTATTTAGCATTTAGTATTTACTAATAGTAATAGTCTAATATATATATATATATATGTTTATAAAAATATGATTATTTTAGTGTTTATAAACTCACTAAATGATATACTCTAAACTATATATAGTATATCCTTTTTAAATAAACTATATGATATACTATAAACTCAAGTTTATAAATTATAAACCTTATCATATTTCTAATGATAAATATATAATTTAATAAACATGTATTTTTGAACCCGAAAATGAAATAATAATTTTGAAACTATGGTAGTAAAAATTAAAACTATCCTTGAAAACGAATGAAACTGTGGCAGTAAAAATTTTAAAAAATCCATGGTCGAAAATGGAGTCGGAAAAACCAGATGAAGGTCGCCGACTTGCCTGGATAATGGTCGCGTCACGTTGTTGAAGATCGCAGTCTGCAAACACAGGTCGTGGTTGAAGATCGCAGACACAGGTCGAGTTAGAGGTCGCATTAATGGAGGTCGTCCGCGCAAATGCAAGAGAGTTGCAAACCCTAGACTCGGCAAACACAAACGCACGTAGGAGAAAATAAAACGCGGCCGCGCGAAGTGAAAATAACCCAAAAAAAAGTTGCGCCGCGTTATGTTTACGAAGATATTTTAGGGTTTTATGCGCGGTCAAAGTCAAGGAGTCGACTTGGAGTCGATGTGGAATCACCACGTCAGCACAGAATCGCTTTGAAACAAAACGAAATGAAAATCCGATTCCTGTTCGTGCCCACAGTCGATTCCCCTCGGTTTCTGATTCCGAATCGACTCGTACCCGGAAACGATGGGCTGGGGGGAGCGATTCGGCTACTTAGGTTTCAGCTAAATATGTTCCCCCTATATATCCTCCTAGTTCTGAAAAGAGTATTAACTAATGCAAAAGCAATGAGTGCTATTTTGAGCTGCCTTGCTGATCCCTTGCGTGACAAATATCTTCTTCTCAATTCAGCTCAAGAAGTTTGGGAGCAATTACATAACTATTTTGGCATGGATCTTCAAGAGGATATGGCTCATATAGCTACAAAAGATGCTCAGCTTGAAGACCAAGAGTTTCTTGAAGATGTAGATATGGATGATGATGGAGTTGACCTAGAGCTTGAACTAGTTATTAGCTTAGTTGAAATCAAAAGACTCAATAATAAAAATCAGAATCTTGTTGACCTGTTGCAAGTTGAGAGTGAACAAAAGATGAAGATCGCCATGGCTCTTAGTGAAGTTGAAAAGCACTTGACCGGTTGAAAAATCCAGAATGAGGAAGGCAAGATAATTCATGAAAATCTTGAGAACTAGATTCAGCTAAAACAAGACAACATAGCTAAGCTTGAAAGATGAGATTGTCTCATTTAGAAACATTCGTAAATCTACTACCTTATCCAGTTTGGAATTCTCAAACATCAACAAAAGCATGTCTTTGAATGGCATTCTTGCCTTTCAAAGACCAAATTTTGACAAGAAGGGAATTGGTTGGGATGAAGGTGAGTGCTCTTTGTTAAAAGGAAAGGAGAAGCTAGACTCTAATGGTGAACACCATATTGCCACTCAACAAAATCAAGCCATTAAGGTGAACAAACATTTTTTTTATGGGTATTGTTTCTCATGTAATTACTTTGGTCATAAGGCTATGGATTGCAAGGCTGGTCCTAGGAGAAAGTTATATAGTTTTGAAAGGAATGGTTTAAATTCTTGTAGAAGATTTAATTCAATATGCTACAGCTGTAACAAGTTTGGTCATACTTCACGGTTCTACAAAAATAATAGAGTGACCTCACTCTCTAAGGTTGAACCAAAAACATGCCAAGGATTGTTAAGGTATGGAAGAAGAAGAATCAAGAGGCTTCCCTCAAGGCTCTAGTTGTTCTAACTGCTCCTCTAGCTAAAAATGAAAAGGATATATGTTATATTGACAGTGGTTGTTCAAGACATATGGCGGGTGATTTAAGTAAGTTTCATTCCATTAAACCCAAGAAGAGTGGAAAAGCAAGATTCATTGGTAGTTCCTCTGCTAGAGCTGCTGGTATAGGTAATCTCTTGTTGAATAATGGTCAAACTGTTGTAGAAAATGTTCTCTATGTTAAAGGTCTGAAACATAATCTATTGAGTGTGAGTCCACTATGTGATCAAGGATATGATCTTCGTTTTGGTTCAAACTCTTGCACTATTAAGAAATTGAAAGATGTCATAGCAAATGCAACTAGAGTAGTTAACAATCTCTAAATTCTTGAGGACTCTAATGTTGAAACCTGTTGTCTAAGTAGCATGGATGATGCTTGGCTTTGACACAAGCGTCTTGGGCACATTAACTTTGACAATATGGTCAAGATTAGCAAGAAGGATGCTGTTAGAGACTTGTCAAAGATAGAGAAGCCAATTGATATTGTTTGCAAGAGTTGTCAAGAATGGAAGCAAACTAGAGTTTCCTTCAAAGAAAAAGAATATACCAGCTCTATAAGCCACTTGAGCTAGTGCACACAGATCTTTGTGGACCACCTAGGACAGCAAGCCTTCAAGGTGAGGAATACTTGACGTTGCTGATTGATGATTATACTCACATGACATGGGTTGCATTTCTAAGAGAAAAATCGGAAGCATTAGATAAATTCAAGGTGTTTAAAGCTCTAGTTGAGAATGAAATTGATTTAAAAATCAAATGTTTACGTTCTGAAAATGGTGGAGAGTTCACTTGTAATGAGTTTATAAGCTTTTTGTGAACCTTTTTGTGAAGACAGGTTTCAGCCCCAAGAACACCACAAAAAAATGGTGTTGTGGAAAGAAAAAATAGAACAGTCCAAGAAATGATACGTTGCTTAATGAATGAAAGAAAGTTAATACATTTTGGAGAGCAGCTGTTCATACAGCTGTGTACATTCAGAATAGGACCTTGTTGAGATCCAAGTTCAATAAGACTCAATATGAACTTTCGAAAGGTAAACCAACAACAATCAAGTACTTAAATTTACTTGGTAGTCCATGTTATATTAGAAGAAATGAAGATAACTTAGGTAAGTTTGATTCAAAGATAGAGACTTGTCAAAGATAGAGACTTGTCAAAGATAACTTAGGATGCTGTTAGAGACTTGTCAAAGATAGAGAAGCCAATTGATATTGTTTGCAAGAGTTGTCAAGAATGGAAGCAAACTAGAGTTTCCTTCAAAGAAAAAGAATATACCAGCTCTATAAGCCACTTGAGCTAGTGCACACAGATCTTTGTGGACCACCTAGGACAGCAAGCCTTCAAGGTGAGGAATACTTGACGTTGCTGATTGATGATTATACTCACATGACATGGGTTGCATTTCTAAGAGAAAAATCGGAAGCATTAGATAAATTCAAGGTGTTTAAAGCTCTAGTTGAGAATGAAATTGATTTAAAAATCAAATGTTTACGTTCTGAAAATGGTGGAGAGTTCACTTGTAATGAGTTTATAAGCTTTTTGTGAACCTTTTTGTGAAGACAGGTTTCAGCCCCAAGAACACCACAAAAAAATGGTGTTGTGGAAAGAAAAAATAGAACAGTCCAAGAAATGATACGTTGCTTAATGAATGAAAGAAAGTTAATACATTTTCGAGAGCAGCTGTTCATACAGCTGTGTACATTCAGAATAGGACCTTGTTGAGATCCAAGTTCAATAAGACTCAATATGAACTTTGGAAAGGTAAACCAACAACAATCAAGTACTTAAATTTACTTGGTAGTCCATGTTATATTAGAAGAAATGAAGATAACTTAGGTAAGTTTGATTCTAGAGCTGATGAAGGGATCTTTTTTGGCTACTCCTCGAAGAGTAAGGCGTTTAAATGTTACAACATAAGGTTACATAATTTTTTTGAATGTGCTAATGTTAAAATTCATGAAGTCACTAACATTTCTAGTGAGGATGTGGATAGTCATAGTGAAGAAAAAGCTCAGACCAGGACTGTTGTACCTTCTTCATCTTAAGTCATACACGCTGGAACAACAAGCAAAGATGGTGAAAATGCCAAAGAAAAGACTCAATCAGCGAGTGGAAGTGAGAGCTCTTCACATGATGAAGTTGAAACCTCACATGGGTGTTCGAAGCATGATAAGGTGAAATTGATGATTCCTCTTCTTTAAAACTCCTAAGTTTGTTCAAAAGAATCATCCCATAGATCAAGTAATAGCTGAAAGGAGATTAGGAGCTACTAGAAGAGATATAAATTACTTTGAGGGTGATGATTTTGATTAATGTCTTTGTATGAGCCTTAATGCCACAAAGATGCAGCCAAGGATGAGAATTGGATAGCAGCCATGAAGGAAGACTCAGAGCAGATTTACAAGAGCAACACTTGGGAGTTTGTGCCTAAACCCAAGGACAATAATGTAATATGAACAAAATGGGTATTTCGTAATAAGGTGTATAAAAAAGGTAAAATCGTAAGAGATAAGACACACTTGGTTTGGAAAGGATATTCACAAATTGAAAGTGTTGATTTTGGTGAGACCTTTGCACCCGTAGCTAAAATCGAAGCCATTAGAACATTTCTAGCTTTTGCATCTTCCAAAGATTTGAAAGTGTTTCAAATGGATGTCAAATCTGCTTTCCTAAATGGGTGATTAAGTGAAGAAGTTTATGTCGAACAAACAGAAGGTTTTATGTTAACTAATAATCTAGACTATGTATGCAAGCTGAGGAAGGCACTCTATGGTTTGAAATAAGCTCCTAGAGCTTGGTATGACAAGCTTGATAATTATCTACAACAAAGTTTCAAAAAGGGATATGTGGATGGCAATCAAGGTAACAATATGCTTATAGTTTATGTTTATGTTGATGATCTGATTTTTGGTAATAATAGCCTCAAAATGAACAAGGACTTTGCTGATTGCATAAAACGTCAATTTGAAATGTCTATGATGGAGGAGTTGTCTTATTTTTTTGGGCTGCAAATTAGGTAAACAATTGCTGCCATTTTTATTTCACAAGCAAAATATGTTAGAGGGTTGCTTAAAATATTTAAAATGGAGGATTGCAATCCGGTCAGCACTCCTATGAAAACCGGATGCAAACTAAGTAAGGATTATGTGTCTCCCTTTGTTAATTAAATATTCTACAAGTCAATGGTAGGTAGTCTTCTGTTTGTACAACCACTAGACCTGATATTATGCAGGCTGTTGGTTACATTGCAAGGTTTCAAGCATCACCAAAACAAACTCATGTTAATGCTGTTAAAAAGATTTTTGAATATTTACAAGGAACTGTTGAATATGGTCTCTGGTTTCCTAAGAGTTCTGATTTTTCTCTTACAACCTATACAGATGACGATTGGGGTGGCTTGGTGGATGACAAGAAGAGCACAAGTGGTCATGTTTTTCTTTCTAGGCAGTTGTTTGGTTTCATGGCTCAACAAGAAATAGTCTTGCATTTCCTTATTTACTGCTGAAGTGGAGAACATTGCAGCAGTTTCATGTTGTACTCAAGTAAATTGGATGCAAAACACCTTGATTTATTACAAGATTCAGTTTGATAATCCCATCTGCATAAATTGTGATAATATGAGTGCCATTGATATTTCTAAGAATCCTGTTATGCATTCCCGCACCAAGGAAATTCCTATTAAGTATCACTATCTAAAAGAGCAAGTTTCTAACAAAATGGTCAAGCTAGAATATGTTTGTTCAAAGGAACAAGTAGTTGACATTTTCAGAAGACTGTTATCTTGGGAGTGCTTTGAGTATCTTTGAAACAAGCTTAGTACTCTTCAGCCACATTAAATGGCATATGTTCAAGGGGAGAGTTTCATTGCTATATCTCATGGTTATTGATGTCAAAGGGCAAGTTATGTCATATGGTTGTAGGGGGAGTTGTATATTCAGCTTTAGGACAACTTAGTTTCAGGAATATTGTGGTATTAACATGGGTTCCATTAACTCAATTTCAGAAATATTGTGTTATCAATATGGGTTGCCATCAATGAAAAATAGGTGAAGATTGTTAGTATTTTTCATTTTCTTCTTGGTTGAGTGACTTGTTTCCACTTGAGAATGGTAGTCCATGGTAAAATGGTCTTTCGCTTGTGTCTCCACGGGAGAATGGTAGTTCATGGGAAAATGGTCATCTGCCTGTGTCTCCACGGGAAAATGGTCATTTGCTTGTGTCTCCATGGTAGAATGGTAGTCCATAGGAAAATGGTTGTCTACTTATGTCTCCACGGGAGAATGGTAGTCCATGTGAAAATGGTCGTTCGCCAGTGTCTCAATAGGAGAATGGTAATCCATGGGAAAATGGTCGTCTGCCTGTGTCTCCCCTGGAGAATGATAGTCCATGGAAAAATAGTTGTCCACCTATGTCTCCATAGGAGAATGTTGCCCGTAGGAGAATGGTTGTGCACGGGGAAGTGTTTTATCCAAGGGAATATGAGGTTGTCTACAAGGACATGTTTCGTCCATGGGAGAAAGCTTAGTCCACGAATGCTTGGGTTCCTTGGCACTTTGTTTCTTAGAATTTGTATGTTTGCCAAGTGTTTCTATCTGTTGTGCTCGGGCCGCTGCATACTACATGCCAAAAGTGATGATTATTTGGATATGCAACGTTACATTCTCAGGTTGCCTAGAATAGATAAAATGTCTACACGTTAGGTAAAGCTACTTGGAGAAGCATCAATTATTCTAGAAAATGAATGCTTGCGATTAGACATTGGTTGCATGATGAGTTCTTCTATTCAAAAATCGTTACTAATAATCAAGGATAATAATGATTAAAAAATGTAATTGTTTGAAGAGAAAATGGGATGAAGGCACCTAGAAGGAGTCTCAGAAGATTTTTGAATTGCAAATTATCGTTTTTTTATAAGTGACAGAAGAATGTGGACAAGGGTGTGTAGGATGAGTACAATTTTTGTGTGGACCGAAGACCAAATATTTTTTGGGATTCATTTTGCAGTGATGTCGGTTGCTTGGGTGGTTTGAATATAGGGTGTAAACAAGGGATTACACACTTGGTGGGATAGGGATATTTTCAAGGAAGGAGGTCTATTGCAACGATGTGAAGAACACTTATCATTTGTGTGGTTAGGTCTTATACATGGAGTTCATCTTCTGCACCTGTGAACTCATTTATGTGAGAATGGTTGTGTTGCTGCATCTATATTCTTGTCTACAATGTTTTATCACTTTATGATAAAACAAGATTTAAACTGGTTGTAATAGTTTTGCTTCATTAGTTTGCTGGAGGTTGTGGCCTTTAGCGGTAGTTTCCTTAGTCTGATCAGGTTGAAGCTTTCTTTTTGTTAGGTTCTTAGATGTATTGGGTTGGAGCCCACATTGTAGTGATTAGTGATACCGTGGTTTTTACCCAAAAGGATTTCCACGAGATGAATCCATGTGTCTTTATTTCCTTTGTGTTCATTTCTTAAGTTTTTCACAAGGAGGGGTGGATTTGGCACTGAAATGCTGTGAGCAAGGCTCTCTCCATATCTACCCATCTGCTGATGGAATTAGCCGGGAGGTTAAGGTACTAGTTCAGCTCATTGGGAGCTAGGGTCATCGGTATTAAGTGGCAAGAAACATCTTTGTGCTCTACATTATATCTATCTAGAGCATCCTTGAATACCTAGATGTGTTCTTCTGCTATTCGAGGACCCAAAGAACATATTTTGAGTAGAGTTTCTTGGGGTGGGACAACATATTATGCATTGTAGTGAAAGTTGCCAAGGGTGACAAGAGTCCATCGAGGAATGTGAGTTGTTGTGGGATAGCTAGTCCTTGTTGGTAATTGGGACGTAGGTATACTTTAAGTACTGGTGGGTTGGGCCGCGAGCATTTTACCCTTATTCTTTCGTTTATTCTTTTTATTTGGGACTATAGGTTCGAGTTCTACAGACTCTGCGGAGGCAATAGAGGATCGCAATTGTCGAACGCGAGTTGTGGAAAAGGAGCCGAGTCTATGCAAGGTTTGGGGGCTATCATATTCACTAAACTGTCGTTCAGGTTGGGATTAGTCAGGGTCTTTCTATCCAAAACCACAATTGGGCCTAGTAGGTGAACTCGAACTTTCCTGTGCCATTTTTTATATTGCACAGAATTGAACAATGCCAAGACTTACCACGAAAGCGCTTGAAAGTTCGAATGTGCCGTCCTTTTAGCGCCACTTTCTACTGAAATGACATTGTTTTGCGTACTGCCAATAGAGTAACAATTGTCACCAAATTGGAATGAGCGGCCAATATCACCTAAAAGAGCGGAAAGCAAAAACTCTCTAATCCCAAGCTCCCTATAGACTGGGTCTCAATCGTGCAAGAATAGGCAAAGTGGGATGAGGAGATGACTGAATTTATCATAAGGCAATCGGAAACTTCATCAGTTCTCTATGCATCTTGGTTAAGCAATGAATTACTTGAATTGGGTTGGGCAAATATCTTAGGATGAAACAGAGGGGAGTACAAGGAAAGAAAATAACATAAATAAAAGGGCCTACTCTGTTAGAGATTTAGTCAACTTATAGTCTACTTTTTCACTATTATTATTAACAATACATGCTTGAATGGTAGGATAAATTAGATACATGCTCAATCAAACAATCCATACACAAGTGCTGCAAATAATAGCAACAAAATAGAAAGATCTCACTTCTTTCGAAAATAAATGAATCCCATAGCAAGCATTCCAAGATTCTTTAACTCAAAACACAACTTATAAATACTAGTATGCACTAGGTGAAACAACTAATACTCTAGAAAAGATAGTATTGCTTTCATTCATAACAATGGTGTTACAATGAAATTGACAATAAAATCATCAACTTTACCCACCCTAGAACGATCGACATTCTTATTTATAGGCGAGTATATATAATTTGGGCGGAAGCCAACTTGTTGCCCTAACTAACTCACCTACCATCTTTGTTAGCAAAATCTAAGAACATCTGTAGAATAGGAAAATCACAATTGAGATGCATTGAAAGGGGGTGGAAAGAAGCGGGGAAATAGGAAGAGAGGGTTTCCCAAAGAAAATCTGATCTGAATGGTGACCCTCACATACTTTTCCATCAAATGTTTGGTAGTTATCTCCTTGAGGTGCCTATTAGTTGCTAAGAGCACTCCACTTCTCTAACAATCTTTAATGCATCAGATATGCAGGGAAACACACATTTGATAAAAAATAATTCTTTATTTGCCATCATTAACTGCCTGTTAGGTCATTAATAAGTCTATCAGCCAATAATGATGGTGGATGACCGGAATGCTGAATGTCGGCTACCACATAATGCAAGCTCGCCCAACCAGGCCATAGGGAAGAAGGAATCTTAGACCCAGATGCGTACTTTGTAGAGGTATGGTGCTTCTGAAAGCAAGTGAAGCTCCTTCTGAGTAGGTACTAAATTAAACCAAAAGGATCCATCAATGCTGAAAATATTGCTTGTAGGAGGGTCATTGTTGTGTATCTTGCCATGTGACGAGGCAAGGTTTATTGGATATAGATGGGGGGGTCTCATTAGGCTAGGAAGATAAAGCTTTCGGATCTGATGTCTCGGTGTGCCAATCATCCAATCACCCTTCCGTTTGCTCACTTGTTACTTCCAAAGCCTTCCTTTCTTGGAAGCCTCGTCTCTTGTGTTGGCAACTAGTCCTTCCATGGTTTGGATCTCAGGACCTGGTTGGCCTAGAACCCTTGGGGAATTGTCTTCCCATCTTTGCTTGAAGATGCCTATTTTACAAGAGAACAACCATCTTGAATTTGCACCGGTTCTTGTCCCACCATGATACCCGAACAATTTTTTCGGTACTCCAAAGCTAGTAACCATTAGCACCTACGAAGACTGGATATACATTAATATTATGATCCCTTTCAAAATGTTTTATTTCTTTACCAAACTAAAGATTTTAGGGTTTTCAAGTTCTTATACCCCCTGTCCTTTCTAAAGGACAAATATGTCACATTGGAAGGAACACATGACTTGAAAGCCTAAACAAGTAAAGCAATATTCGATAAAAGATAAAAGAATGGTATGCAGAAGCCATCCCTTGAAAGCATGACAACTATTTCTCACCAGTTGTAGGGGATGAAATCCTCAAATCGTGAGAACCTGCAATTTCAAAACTTGCGAGTGCAAAATAGATAGTCTCAAACTTAGCAAAATATCAGCTGCTCGTGGTTCACTGGAAACCAATAGTTCGTCGCCCGGACCATCTAGTGGCGACATGGCAATACACTCAACCCAAAGAGGAATATTGCATCATGGTAGAAAATCAAAGGCATAAAATCGTCACTAAGAATCACCCAAAAATACAATGGAACCACCAGTGCAACATCACCAAGCCACCACTCACCCTACTAGGACTAAGGTCGCACGTGTGCGTCTAGCCATGACAACATATCCCACACTTTCTATCTTTCAAAGCTAAAACCACCAACCAGACACCTATGAAAGTAAGCCCTCAAAATCCTTATCCAAGCCAAATAGACCAACTTGGCCGATCAGATCCTACCTCAGGCAAAAGTAGGACAAAAGGGCACGCCAGAGGGCACCTATATGGTGAAACCACACCTTCGGCAAGGCAAACACCCAAGAAACCAGCAAGAAGTGAAACTGCACCACCAAGCCAAATAACCCAAATGAAAACAACAAAACCAGACCTACCTTCCCCATGAGGGAGCACACGTTCACCATGAGTTTGAACGACCAACCAGTGGTCAAAACCTAGACTACCAAGTCATTCCTTTGGAAGAATGCTTGCCTATTCTCCACACAAAGAGGGTGGAGCCTAAACAACATTGCTCTATGAAAAATGACCAAAAGAAACAACAATAACAAAAAACTCGATCAAAGAAAAGTCAAGCAACCACCAAAACAGTGCCCAAAAGCGGCGAAGGAAACAAAATCACCCAAAAAGAAAGAGGAAAGGATAGACCACGCGAAAACTAGAGGGAACATGCATTGCAAAGGGAAAGAAGAAGGAAAGGGAAGAAAAACAACCTAGGGCACTAGAATGCTGAAATGTCATAGGGCCGATAACAGCCCTCATCTAAACACGAACTATAAAATAGCCCAACCTGAAAAGACACTTGTAGACCTACGAATGATCACTTGCAGGCGGGGTGGCGACCAAAACGAATTTTTTGCTTGCAGAGCACAATTGTGATTATTGAACAAAGTGACTATTAATCCCTTGATGCTTCTTAAATAACATATTGATCATGGTAATTAAAGGGATGCATTATATGTACTTGTCCTCCTTCAATAAACTTGCCATGTGTCAAACTAAAGATCGTAGAAACCTTTTCCTGCCGTCGAAGATCTCCAAAACAAGCTTTTAATTGATCAGAAAGTTGTTTCCTTGCAGATTGCGGATCTTTACTTCCTTCTCCCCCACAAGAGAGTTCAACATCTTTGACAAGGATGCGGGAACCTAAACACCGAAAGCATAAACAAAACAAAAGGCCTACCTCAAATGAGGCAAGGCAAAATGTGAAAAGAGGGGACCCAACTTTTTTCTCACAAAAAGTAGGGATGGGTATAACACTTTCTAGTGCGGTTCCTCCTAGTTCTCAACCTGGTGTTTTTCTTCCTCTTAACTTGTCTAATGATAGTAGGGAACCTATTGTTGTTGACCCTATTGGTTCCCAAAACCGTAGATTGGAAATCCAAGAGCCTGCCACTTCTCCGATAGGACTTCTCAATCAGTTTTGGCCAATGAACAGAAATACTTCTCAATTCCTCTGCACTTCAGGTTCTGCTACACCTAGGCGGGTAGACCTCCTCAAACCTGATCACCTGGTTCAGAGCTTTTCTATAGCGAATTTAAAGTTCTGGAGTTCTCCGGCTGACAAGGTCCTCGAACTCGATTAAAATGAAAACTGGATGTTGGATAATGGTTGAATGTTTTGTATAATATTTGTAAATAATGGATTTGATGCTTGTAGAAGGAATATATAGATTTACTGACTTAATAATAAAAGACCAGTGCCTCTGCTCATTCGGGCAATAGAGTCAACTTTAGTGAATTTTAACGTACAACTTCATAACGTTCCACATACTTATACTACCAACAATTAAATGATCAAGATGCGACAGATCAAATGTATATGCAACTTTAAATTAGTCCAAATTGAATTTTAACTCCTTGGGAGACAAACTGGACACAAATGCAGAAACAATTATTTATTTCACAATATCTGTGATGATCAAATTTAAATGCTAGATGACCATGTCCACTTATCTGACATTTAAATTGTATACAAAATTCCAAAAATAATTACAAAGGACGATTCGCCTACAGTTTAAATCTCCATGCCTTTAATAATAAGCAAAAACATTTTATTTCATTATAAAAATAAAATAATGGAATTTGTATTACAAAATCATAATATAGCCCTTATCCCTCTGTTTAGATAAAAAATATATAAAATACTCCTTAAGAGTGTATGAATGTTCGTATATCTTATAAAAGATGTAGAATGTCTTTTGTATTTTCAAATGATACACCTTTTATATCTTAAATACCAAAGGAATGTGACCTTTTAAAACTAAATATGGTCTCTCTTCAAAAGTAGATCACATCTACTTTAATATTAATTATGTTTCTTAAAGTAATTGATAAATACATCCATTTCCCTAACATTATACTTTGATTAATGTTTTGATATTGTCATCGATTAACTCTTGAATTCTTTCCTGAATATTTCTCTTGTCACGCCATTACCATAAGCAGAAGACAATCTCCAAATATAATATTTTTTGCATAGATACTAAACTGGTAATAATTCTCAAGTAATCGGGAAATCCAAAGAACGAGTGGATACTATGCGTCATATCTCTTCTATGCCGCTTTCTTGCTACATGAGACTCCCGTTTTGATCATACTCCTGATGGCACCCATATCTGACGTGTATGGTCATTGATCCTTCCATTTATCATTTGTGCCATACAATATTCCCATTTGCTTTCCGTTATTTCCCAATGTTGTGTATCCATCTACTATTGTAGGTTCCACTTCAGACAGCCCTTTCTTTGGCAGCAATCGAATTCCCAAATAATTACCTTGTGTATTGAGAAAGAATTTTACCATCGTATCCAACTCACCACGATACTATCTTCTGCACGTTGATTCTCATAGAATTGCATATGTGTTTAAATTTGGGCACGAATAACAATTGGAATTCACACGGCTTTTGACGAGACCATATTTGTTGATGGTCACTCATCGCTATTACTTGATCTTCATCCATGACTGCAACTCTGTCCCCTTGCGGGTGCTTTTGATTTCCAGAATTATCCACCCATTGTATTTGTTCACTCTAATCATATTTCTTTATTTCTTTTTGTGTCTAGTGCAGTACAAATCAGTTTCCAAATTTTTCCTAGCAACTGAAAGAGCCCTTCTCTTTTGCACATCTTTCAACAGGCCTAATAGCACATCCATGTGCATTGTTCTATCATGTGCCTCATCTACAATGATAACAGAGTATTTAAGAAGAAGTGGGTCCAGCAAAGCTTCCCTTAGCAACATGCCATCTGTCATGTACTTGATCTTGGTTGTTCTAGATGTTGCATCTTCAAACCTGATTGAATATCCAACCTCCTCACCCAACTTGATAGAAGCTTCTTCACTGTATTAACTTTCATTTTATTCTTCGTTCATTTGTGACTCCTTTGCTACATACATCTTGGAATATTCACAAGCGGGTAGAGACCATTCATAGCAAGGAAGTCCTAAACCTTTGAACTTCCAAGTTGCCACCATAATCCATATCAAGGATTTCCAAAACAATGATGAAGGTGCCATAGCTAGAGTTTTATCAGCAACTTATGAGCAAGCTGTTTGTTTTGATTGGTTGGCTTGGAAATTATCAGGCTACTCAGTACATCCGAGTTCTTATCGAGCACCATTTTTGTTTTTGTCTATCATTGACCTGATGAAAATTCATTCTGGAGTATATTTGCCGAAATATGTGTTGCTACATACAAGTGTTGATGTTCAATATGAGCGATGCTAATGTTGCATATGCTCAAACTGTTGGGGCTTTGAAGGAAAAATTGATTCCACTAGAGCCATTGCATATGTCTATGTACTCTGCCTTTTCTTTCTTTCTGAATTTGCCCAGTCACATTAATTTTAGGATGTCTCCATCCCTCACAGTCTGTCAACATGCTTTCGACATCAATGTCAATGCTTTATCAAATTTTCAACGTTATTTCTTAAATGGAGAAGCTTAAATTTTCCCAAAAAATAAAGCTCCATCAGACCCTTCTTTTTCTCAACATGTTTCCAGCAAAGCTAAGTATAATTGACATGCTCATGAACGTTGAAAGAATTGTCAAACTCGTGCTAAAGCTTGTATGCATGCTTCTCATCAACCCATTTTTGTAGAGGAAGTTAATCATATTTTCGATTCTATTGCTATTTATCTCAATGAAGAAGATACATTAAATGATGATGAGCATGAGATTATTGATCTTGATGAAAGAAATCCCAGACTTGTTACAAACTATAGTTTGATTTTAATACATTCAATCTTCGCTCTTGTTCACCAACATAAGTTTCCACACAAATCAACCTTGTAAGTGCAATGCTGAATATATGCCGCACATAAATACCAATGCCATTTGTAACAACATGCACAATTGCGAGGTAAAGTTTTCTTTCAAAACATAGAATACTACATCACATTGGGATATAACTTTTATTTTCCCGAACCATGAACATAGTCAACTTCCCCACGCTCTAAAATTACTCTCAAACTTGTATTCAGATGAGTTTAAGCCAATAACTAAGAGATATAACTGGTAGTCTCATTTTAATAGAATGATTCTTCATACACTTCAATAATCTTGTGAATGGATGATTAGCATCATAAATAAGATAACCGTAGTTACCTAATTTTATTGAAGTGTATCATACCTGTATTACACGGTCTCAATATCATCCTCTTGCAAGATATGCCAATAATGTTTATTAGGCTTCCACTATAATAATTTACCATAATGTGTAGCTATATTGGCACATAGACTTGGGAATCAAATAAAGACCTTCACAAACTTAGCAAACAATAAGATTTCAAATGTTCCCTTTAGAAGCCAATTAATGAAGCAAGCCGGCAAAATCTTTATTTTTTTATAATAATCGTAATGTTGTGGAAATACTGTTCTACAAAAATGGTGTGCATGTTGTGCATATTAAAGTTAAATTCCAAATAATTTGGGACTTTTTATTTTGATGACCAATCCTTTATTAAAAGGGTAGGAGATTTATAAAATTCACTTGTCAATTACTTTACGCAAACTCCGATAACTTTTAATAGTTTCTAGTTTGCAAGCTTAGGCTCCAATCAATATTTATCATGACAATACTTTAGATAAATTGCTTGGATTTGGCATATATCTTCCGCTGATGGTACCCTTCCAACCATACTAGTTTTGTGAAATCTCCCCTTTTGAGAGATTGCAAAATACGACAGCTGGAAAATGGAACCTGCTTCACACTTGAGCCTCACAGAATTTCCTAACTTAAGATTCTCCTCTCTTGAGCGCATTCGACACCCTCTCTCTATCCTATGTTAGCATTCAATTGTGTCGAAAGATTAATTCTGGGAACTCTTGGCATTTTCCTCCTTCTGTTATTGCAGTATGTGTTGTACGGATTCTCCAATGGTGTCTAGATGTCAAAGACATTATTTTGTGTTTTCCCAGAATATGAAATGACTTCTCCAAAAATAAGAATTACAATTTTTGAGCACTGCCAAATTGAAAGGAAAAACAATTTGCCTATACCTAGCAACAATATCATACCATTCGCTAATCCTGACTCCTTTGAAGATGTCTTCCCGTATTTTGACACAATTTGTTGTTCCAACTTCAATGATTGTAAAGTGTTTTGTACTAAAACGGATGTTATTCATCTAAAAATAATGCCAAGGAAGATTCCTATTACCAATTCATTACATCTCAAGATATTTACTCTCCAATAGTTATTTTTACTTGCGAGTTTCAATCTCTTGAGAGGAATGAGCCAATGGAAAGCGTCGCTAGAAAAATTTAGTGCCAATAATGTTGCTATAGGATTTTAGTATCCACAAAATTCTTTTTCAGAAATTTTCCTTGTTTTGTTCCACTAATTATACTCAGGAGGATGAACCATTTCGACCACTAAGCGATTAATGTTTTAGTAACAATAGGATGAGTGGTATCAATCAAAATTCCCGTTAACAATTATTACTTGTAAAATTGCTCCCACATTTCACAACACCATGATTCTTGCATCCGCCTAAACCAAGTTCTACAACACTACCGTTTTCCTTCTACAAACTTTGCTTATCTTTCTTGCATTGATACTTCGACTATCATCAGTTACTCGGCTCCACCCTAGGCATCTTTCTCTATATGGACGTATATTTTTTTATAACCACAATCATCGAACCATTCTATTATCAATCCTCTTAATAGTTTTTGACTTTCTCTTCTCAATTGAACTATTTACATTGTCAATACTTTCAATAAAAACTTCATGCATATATTAGAAGTTGTAATAACTTAAGACCATTTCCTCCTCTGTCTAGAGTATTTGGAACAACCACAAAATCAAATAGGTTTGGAAAACATTCACACCAATGTTCGACTAAGAGAAATGCTTCAAAGCATTCAATAGTTCCAGATAAAAATATTGCATCAGATAAATTTTTTCTTTACAAAATCTTCCTCGAAATTTGTTTCTTGGACATTCACGACAGTTATATTAAAGTCTCCATAAGGCATCCACTAATGTTTGTCTCAACACGACAATGACAATATTCACCCACAATACAGATCACAAGAGCATCCGACCACACAACTGTGTGGAATGTTTGAAAGCTTGACAGATATATCCAACCTTTCAAATATCAATTCTCCTTTCACATGCTAATGGAAGCTACAATTGTCACTATCAATGACGACTAGAGGCTTTGATTTCCCCAATGTCCCCTAATATTGAACTGAATTCTGCAAAAATTACTTATGCCAAACTTGTTGAAATGAGCGGCAAATATGTGGAGTGCGATAATATTAGTTTCATTAGTAAGGACACTTTCCAGTATATGAAGTTTCCCTTCAGATTTTTGAACATGCGAATAGAAATCTCAAGCAAATTTAGGTTTGTCCAACTCAGATAAAAGTTTTAGAACTGCAAATGCTTATTACTTCATCCACCCAGTCCATCAGCGCATTGAGCCTTGACTGGCAAGTTGTTCCAATGTTGACATGATACAAATGGGTGGGCCTCCTGCTCATAACCCCAGCGGCAAGTCAAAGTATTGGTCAGCGCAAAGAATGGATTTCTTTCGAGGTGTAGGTGGGAGAGGTGTTTTGATCGAATCTCTGGCTATACCCAACATGATGGCAGATTCAATATACTCTGATACCACTATAATATCCTTTTTAAATTTGTTCACAAATAATTTTTAGAATAAAACATATATCTTTCCAAATAAACCCAACAAAAATTAATTAGCAATGAACTAGCAAATGCTCATTAAAAGGCCTCAAAATATATTATTGCATTATACATCAGCAATACGATAACCAAATATCGAAAATTCAATCTAAGTACAATTACATAGTCAGATTGGAAAGAAACATTTTGATGTGAATTCATCACAGATGATGAATAGGGGCTATGCCCAATCCATCTAGAAAAGTTTGAAGGTTTATGTCCTTAGGCTTCAACAAGAGAAAGCTAGCGGCTTCCCAAAGTTCTCCAAAGAGAAACCAGAATATCAATTTCAGACCCAAGCATGCCCAAAAAGTGTCTCCCTTCTTTTAATGCATCAAGCTGCAACTCTTCAATTTTCACTTCTCTGTCTTTCGTCATCTTCTTCTTTTGCCACCTTTTAACCCCCTTTATAATATTAAATTGACCCATTTTATAAATTTGCTTTAAACTCTTATAAGCCAAATTAAATATTATTTGAATTTAACTTCAGAATTTCTAATGTCCCAAACAGGGGACATCAACAATGTTGAACGTTGAGAAGAACAAGGCAAGAACAATGCCATAATCGCATACAGGTGAACAAATAAATGATATCATTACTAACGCCAAGTCAGTGTTTGAGAGGAGACAAATAGGAAGGAAAGAGTTAACCATATGTTGACGGATAAGACTTGAGCCAGCAACACATGCTGCCATGAACACAACATATTGATAATCAATAGCAGGATTGACAGTCAGGAATGTTGGAGAAGAGAGAAGAGATAATGCAGCTCTTGCATTACAAAAGAGTGAGAAACAAGAGCAGTAGAGTAGAGATATCGAATAGTAGCATTAGAAGAGAAAACTACAGAGATGAAGATCTATCTAGCAGCTACAAAAATCAACAGATTTTCGAACCATGCCAAATACTTTGTGATTTGATTTTTAAAAGTTGATATAAATCTTCCTGAACTTGATTCAAATAACTCCAATCATGGAATATGTATTTTTTTACTTAGAAAACAAAGCTTACACCAAATGAGGAAGGCAAATTAAATATTTTTCTATTTCAGCAACCCATTCTTTTGGGTTTTCTTTCAATGCAACTCTACTATTTTTTTCATATTTTAAATTGTTAAATCAACTTATACTTTAGGTACGTAGCAATACAATTATGTGTCTAGATTGCTTTTAGATTAATTAATAACAACTTAAAAAATTGTGTTGATTATATTCATATGGGGTTTTTATGAATGTCATATCCAGCTACAGGGGCAGACATCTATGAAGGTTTCGTTGTCAGTTGAGCATCTGCAATGAAAATCACAAAAAACTTATTTATTCCTTTTCATGAATGAGGAACATAATTTCCTTGAAATACAATTTCTTGGGTATCTTGAGAGAATTCGCATTGCAAGATAAAGGATATGAATGAGGGTATAATACAATTTAGCAAACTACAACCCACTTGACACATTTGTAATATTTACTAATATGAATCATTAGAATTGTGCATGTGCAAATTTTGATGAACCAAGTGGATATTACTTTAAATAGAAATATAATTGCAGTTGATTATATTAATTATTTAAGTTAATGAAACATAATCACAAAGTCAAATCAATATTCTAAATCGTATTTTCCCAAATGGAACCATTAGGGCAAGATCACCTTGAAAAATGATTAGCATATTCTAGCATAATGTCTAGTTGGGGATTGCATTTAATATAAGTACTTATAAATAAGATTTATAAAACTATAGGCAAAAGGCCACAATGCAACGGTAACTTGCAAGCCTCCCATGTGGGAGGTCTTGGGTTCGAATCTAACCTCGCTTAACATATAATAATTATTAATTCTAACAAATAATAATAATTAATCTAGGCTTCGGCCATTTACCGATAGAAAGAAAAAAGATTTACAAGACTATAAAAATTGAAGTTTTATCCTTATAAAATAAGTCAAGGGTACTTTATAAAGTTTATATTTACAAATAAATAATTGCTTTATTTATTAAATATTTGACCAAAAAGAAATATGGTGAAAGGTTTCGACCTATTCATCATCCCTTAGATTGCTTAAATATATGCAATTATGAAGTAGTACTATTGCTTTGGGCATCAACACTATGGCTTTCAATATATAGTGAACATGCAGTAAATACAATATGTATGTGTTAAAGGGAAGATTATAGTAGAAATAAACAAATGTTTGTATATACATTAAATCCACGATTTTGATATGTTTGTTGTGTATACAAACATTCTCAGGTATTTTAAATCTAAAGGGTTTTCTCTAAGTTACCTATTTTAAGTATGGGTGTAGGTACAACCATACATACGGGTGCTCGGTATGAATTCCCCCCCTTTGGTGTGTGTATATATATAAACACACACACATATGCACAACATCCACATATTCAGAATTTGCATAAATAAAAATCCTTGTAAATTCACAATTTAATGATTTGTCAAGTCAAAATGTCATTACACAATGAAAATTCAAAATCCCTACTATTGCTCAATAGTATTCATATTATTCTTCATCAAAAGAATCAAAGTCTTCTATTTCATTAGAATCACAATCAATTGGAGTGACACTCCCACTAGTTATGCCATGTGCACAAGTTTCCTCATGTATAGAGATTTTAGCAAGCTGTGCAACTTAGTATCAAAATTAGCACACTTAGGATTTAGATTCAGTTCTTTGGCATATCCTCATTGTAATGAGCAGTCATATGGAAAGAGACAAAGGTTAAATTGTACGTTGACCAAATCATTTTTTCCGACACAAATGGTTGCACTTAACCAGGTGGATGAAAGAGTATGTACTCCAATTCTACCGAGATGAAGAAAGGTTTGGAACCTATTTAGCATTAAATTATAAAAATAATAGCAATTAATGAAAATGAGAAAAAAATATAAAATAAAAATAGTACATACTCGATAGAAATAATCTCAATTGCAAGAGATTGATAGTAAATAGAACCTTGACTGTTACATCCCAAAATTTTGACCTAATTAAAATTAATTATAACCATTGAAAATGATTAGTTAAAACTATCATTATCTTGAGCATGTGAAAAGGGAAGTTAACCATTTACTTCATGTGGAAATGGTAGTTATGATAGAATCGGTTAACTGTTATCATGTTTACTTGTAATGATAGTTAGCCGTTGATTTATCATGTTTACTTGTTCATTGATAATACTAGTTAGCTGTTGTCAGAGTTATCAGTGATATATTCTATGTTGGATTTAAATGGAAGGACTTGTTATTATTGTGGAAATATTGCACTCATGGTTGCAGGAGTAGACGAAGGGGAGAAAAATGCTAAATGGGGTTCAAGGAATGGGGTACTATCCTAGTCCATTATTCGATCGCCACATATGACCTCTAACTACCTTGATAAGGATTTAACAACTTCACACTAGAGTACACCATTGGACAGCCATGAGCTACTTGAGCAAACATAAAAATAAAATAACAGTCATTTTCTAAATTTCTTATTCAAAACCATTACTTTTGTTGTTTTGTGATGCCATCTCTACTTCTTTATCATCACACACACAAATATATATATATATATATATATATATATGATGCCACCATGATATTAAGATAATATCTATAGTTTGTACTTATATATATATATATATATATATATATATATATATATATATATATATATATATATATATATATATATATATATATATATATAAACATGTGCATATATCAGGAGGATATAATGTTAGAGATAGACCGTATTTCTCTAAACTACACACGTATATAGATATACATATATTTTATAGGTGCAACTTTAGATATAATAATAGCATGATGAAATCATACACACACACACACACATATATATGCACATATATAAATGATTTGAGAAAAGGGAACTTTTAATAATTCAGAACCTATAATCTCTTCATGAGAGGCGACCATGTACACTTGGCGCCACCTTTCAAACTCGGTGATCTTGAAACCGATGATTTTGAAACGGTCATCTTGAGCAAAGCAGATGATTAAGGTTGCTACTCGCTTGAGCCAATGGAGGGGGGATGATATATGTATAACACAGTTGGCATTAGACGAGGAACAATCTTCATCTCACCAGAACACAAATACTTCTTATTCTCAAACTGCTTGGTTTTCATTTGAAATCTTTTTAGTCATCAACAAGAATCGACAATCAAGCCATGCAGATTTGAGGCATCAGTCTTCTTGCCACAATCGTTACCGACTAGGTTATGTTGTATGACCTTGCATTTGATTTCTCTATGACTTGCTTTGTTTTTGAATCTCTGCATTTTTGTTATCTAGCAATTATAGGCTCGTAGTGTAGAGAGCACGACTTCACTGTTTATCTGCTTTCCTCTCTGTTGCACGAATTCTATTCTAGAGAAATACTGTAATATAAGCCTGCTATATAGAACAGAACACAACATTGCACACGATTGGTGCTCGCAGTACATCTACCAATGGATAGCAATCCATGATCATTATGAGGTTTTATATTAGAATGAAATTACATTCTTCAAGGACTTACCCTGGTTGGTGTAGCCAATGAAAGAGGGTAGAGAGGAGGGAATCCTTGCAAGGAAAAGTAACAACAATCAGAACTTCAATGTAAATATATAAACATGGTAAACTATATAATGATTTCCAAAAGAACATCGAAGTTAGCTCATGATTGTCCAACTTGTACCCTGTTGTCAAGTCAAGTGGTGGTGATTGGGTACTAGAAACCCATCTAAAATCTTTGGCCAAGGTCATTTGAGGCATTCTTTCTTAATTTGATCACAAGATGTTGGTGGTGCCAGTTAGTCAAGCATGCCCGCCTATTATTGAGCGGACATTCTAAATACCAGTATGCTCGGATGGCTGGACTATAGTGCCCCAAGCCTAACCCGAGGTAGGGATGGCCTTTCTTGTTAAAAGACCGTGTGGAGATTTATAAGATCCATGGTTGAGAGGTTAAGCCTATGTCAATGCTTCTCCTTTTACTAGAATGCCAAGGATTAAACATCTTCAGATATTTCAGTTAGTTTCAGTATGTTTTCTGGATCTTTTCTTGTTAGTATATTTATCTTATTGTATAAATCGTAGAATATATTGAAATGATTTAGATTCCTTTTTGAGGAGTTGTAGAAATCAGTTTAGATAGTTGTTTTAGTTTTGAAAGTTAATTCAATTATCATCACATGAAATGGCTTGTAATAGATGTTTACTTTGAAAATATAGTTTAGATGCATTGCTTTCCTAATAAGTACTTATTTTCAAGTTATAAATTTCAGAATAAGTACTAATTTTCAGTCTAGTAAATTGGTATGTTACATTGACCATGTATGTACCTCCAGTGATGAGCCTCTTTCCTATGTTTGTCTTGAAGAGAAGCTATATCATGATTCCTTGAAGATGTGATGTGGCGAACGTCACTCAAGACAACACTTTGGATATCATCATCTAGCAATATCCTTCTAAATTCAACCTTGTAGCAAATAACAACCGACACATCTCTATATGGTGGCACCCTCCTTGTGAAGGAAATTATCTTTTTCCTATAATAGTTTGCCAGCAAGCAAATTGATATGAAAGGGGGTGGTCATCTTGTTCTAATGGCTAACAATTTCATCTGCACACTTTCGAAAAATGTTTTTGTTGGATAATGTTCTTTGGCTTCTACTATTTTTTTCTCATTTTCTCAATAGTGGAATCCATGCTATCTCAAATGTCACCCAAACATGGATGATTTTCTTTAGCATCCATAATAATGCTAATGATGGACTCATTGAATCTCAAAAGATTCTCACACAAGCCCACTACTCATCATCCAATATTAAGGCTTTTAACTTTTGGGCTCTTTCTATTCTTGATTGCCTTCATACACTCTGCAAACTATTGATGAACATAGAATTCAATGTCAAATCATCTTAAGACAATTGTGTAGGATGCAAATTGAGTTTCAACAACCTAACACTATGAAAAAAATATCATGCCTTATCAACAATTAAAATTGGTAAAATTGCCTTCTACTCCTCCAGCTTGGAGAAGGTCTTGAAAGTGCCTTTTGATATATGATGATTAGTCACAACCATTTGTGTCTCCTCACCCTCCATGTAGATATGTTTGACTTAATTTGTGTGTGCCAATCTTTTGCAATATCAAATTGAGTGGACGACACATGGTGTTCAAAAAATGTGACTATATGTGCCCTCCACTCTAGACCCAACTATTCAAGAATCTTTACTATTGTCTGTTATGAATTAGATGACATTTTTTAGGACCCACCATTTCAATGCATTCTTTGAGGATTTTTCTCCCCACAATCCACTACCTTCAAAAACATTCACTTTAAGAAACAATGATCAATGATCTACTTTTGCAAATATTCCATCCATCAAATTTGATGGAAACACCTATTCAAGCCACGAATTCTTGACTGCTCTCAATGATGCCTTTATTGAAGCTTTCTCCTTTGTAGATAAGGTGTTTTGCACATTTTCATAGCTAGGAATAACGTATTGAAATTGGCCATCATCATATCACACCAATATGGTGATGTAATGAGCTTGAAAGGAAACCCTATTGCTATAGATGCAACAAGCAATGCTTTTGAGTTGTAATCTCCCCCTCTTCATTTTAGAAGGCCTTCCAATGGTCATCTTTTATGCAAAACCAAAACATCCTCATCTTTAGAAGATGGTGACATTGGCATAAAAGGATGTGGGATAACTGGTTGTAATAATCCACAAGGAGGTTTTCGCAAGCTTTTCATCGCAAGACGATGTGCAAGTGTTTTTGTTTAATTAGTTTCTGTGTCATTATGATCTTATCCTGTAATAAGCCAACATTTCATGCTTTGGCAACCCTATTTTGTTTGCCTAAGGACAAACTTTTAATCTTTGTATAGTAGTAGTGCACAAATGAGTGGTCATTCGATAATTTGAGCTCTGGTACTCTTATGCACTTTGGCAACAATGTCAAAGATACCCCCAACATTAGGAAATTGTTTGATCCCTGTCATATGTTGTGTAAGAGGTGATGGTGCATTAATTTTTAAATGTAATCTCTACATTTGGAGCACCTGTATTAAAATTGCCAGCCTTTCTATATAAATGTAAAACAAAAAAATCTTACAAATTAATCATGCAACTTAAAAAAAACAGCATTACAAACCCTTATTTGCATAAAAAGCTCAAAAGCGCATTCAAGACTAATTTAAAAAAAAAAAAAGACTTTATTTATTTAATTCTAAAAAAAAAATCTTCAAAAAAATTTATTCAAAAATTGAAATACCTTTGTTGATTCAATACAACTTCTGGGGCCCAAAAGAACTCGTCAAAAGCATTTTTTTTCATTAGCTTTGGAAAGAGGGCATAACAAAAGTTTCACCTCATTTGATAAACACAAAAGGCTAAACCTATGTTTTTTTTCCTCCATACTATCATTGCTGGCTTATGAATGTTCATTCCTTTTTTTAAAGATGAGGGCTATAGGAGAGTTAAACCTGAACCAGCAGGGGAGAAGCATGCGTGGGTTATCCTAGTTGCCCGGGGGACAGCATAAGCACCCCAATGTGAAGGAACCAAAGGGGGTTACCTTGAACTTGAGGCTGTACCCTAACCAAACTGGGATTCATTTCAGATTCATTCGGGGACAATACACTAAAATGATGGACCTGAGAAAATAGGTTTTCCTCTTGTACATTTTGTGTATTCCCCTATTGATCCTATTTCATATAGTTTCCCTTTCTTCCTTTCTTTTGTCCAATTTAGCGCTTAATAGTATGAAGTGCTTATTTCTTGAACTTTGTAGAACATTTTGTTTCTTGTTTTCCCTTGGTTATACTTGTTTAGGCACATCTATATCCGTTTGACACTAAAAGCTCCTTCTACTTGAATCTTGACAGAGTATCATTTACAGCTGTAGGTTTGCTTGTTCAAGGTCTAAATCAATCAATTTGCTATGAATTTTTCCCAGAGTTGGCAATGCGAATAGAGAAGGTTGTTTACGTTACATAGCAGATATCCATTTCATTTAGTGGCTTTATATGCATGAAAAAAAAATGGACTTCCTTGTTCAGCAGGTATTTAGACTTAAATATGCCATAACAAAGCACCTAATGGCTTGTGAATACTAAACAATCTATTCCTTACATCACAGATATCTATTTCATTTAGTGGCCTTATAGCATATGCATGTATAGAATGATAGATTTCTTTTTTCAGCAGGCATTTAGACATAAATTTGACACAACGAAGCTACTTATGGCTCGTGAAAGTTAGATGATATATTGATTTTCTTCTATTAATGTTATCTATTGCATGCTGAAAATGGAGTTTAATATCTACTTATCTATCGTTCATCTTGTATCACTGTATACTTTCCCAGACATGCACGTTTTTTTCTAATCTTTTTGTGCTGAATAATGAAATTGCAGTATAGCTATTTTATTGTTGCTTTTTGTTCTTGATGCTTCTTTCTTTCTAGGCTCGGATATGACCAAGATTCTCATGGCAAGTGCACTGGCGAGAATGGAGCTCACAGATCAAAGTAAAGCTGCCTTGGGGCATGACGGGGCAATATCCCCTTTGGTGAAAATGTATATGTCAGGGAAACTTGAAGCAAAATTAGCTGCATTGAGGGCTTTGCAGAATTTATCTACTCTTTCCCAAAACACAGAATATATGATCAATGCTGGAATCATACCTCCCCTTCTCCAGCTTTTATTTTCTGTTACCTCAGTTCTGATGAGTTTGAAAGAGCCAGCAGCAGCAATACTGGCAAATTTAGCTGTTGCCAACAGTAGTCATGAATGGAAATGTGACATATCAGATGGGGTGCTGGAAAATGATGACATAATTTGTCAGTTACTCTCACTTTTGAACCTTGTTGGGCCTGTTATTCAGGGTCACCTACTTCAAGCTCTTAATGGTATGGCATGCCCACCAACGGCTTCTCAGGTTAGATTTAAAATGAAAGAAAGTGGTGCAGTACAGCTCCTCTTACCATTTTTTCATGCTAAAGACAAAGAACTCCGAATAAGTGCTTTAAAGTTGCTTTACTCCCTGTCTCTAGATGGATCAGGAAGAGAACTAGCAGATCAGCTTGGAAAAACATACATTGTTTCTTTGGTGAAACTTCTTTCAGTATCGCTAAGAGAGGATGAAAAGGCTGCTGTTTTGGGTATTATCAGCAATTTCCCAGTAAATGATTGTATAATAACAGAAATTCTTTTACAAGCCAATGCTCTTCAAGTAATAATTAGTTTACTTCACATAAATAACACTGAAACTACTGTTCGGTCTGCATGGAATCATTTGGTAGAGAATGCTGCAGGAGCCTTGATTCGCTTTACAATTCCTTCAGATAAAAGATTACAACATCTAACTGTGGAGCATGATGCAATACCATTACTTGTGCAAGTACTTAATTGTGGGCCTCCGATTGCCAAGTCCAGAGCATCAACTTCACTAACACAACTTTCTCAAAATTCACTATCATTGACTACACCAGTGTCCAAAAAATGTAGTTGGTTTTGTATTTCTCCATCTTCAAATTTGACTTGTGAAGTCCATGGTGGTGTTTGTTCAGTGAAAACATCATTTTGTCTGGTTGAGGCTGGAGCGCTTGTTCCGCTACTACAGGTGTTGGATGACAAAGATAGGCAAGCGGATGAAGCAGCACTGGATGCCTTGTCTACTTTGCTTAGTGATGAGATTTGGGAAAAGGGTGTCAATGCTATTGCAGGGGCATATGGTGTTAGACCTATTTTAAGGCTGCTTACTATTGGAAGTGCAGCAGCTCAAGAGAAAGCTGTATGGATCCTAGAAAAAATTTTCAGAAATGAAAACTACAGATTAGAATATGGGAATCAAGCCCAAATGCCACTCATTGATCTTGCCCAGAAAGGGACTCCTGCAACAAGGTCTCTTGCAGCCAAAATCTTGGCATATTTCCAACTTCTTCAAAGCCAGTCAAGCTATTTCTGATCTTCCTTCAGCTTGAAGGGCTTTTCAAACAAAATGGGCTGTTTCTAAATGGTGAACCCTAAAGTTATCCTGCTAGTCATTTCTACTTTTAAGATCCTTGTACTCTGTTCGCTCTCTCTAAAGAAACACTCTTTACAGACATAAATTGCTTGTAATATTATTTAAACCATAATTTATCTTGGTGTGACCAAATTATTATTGATATTATAACTGAATGGTAATTGGTCAGTCGATGACTGGTCATCATAATGAGAATTTTTATTGTGTTCTTCAGCATGTGATACAAATCATTTAAAGATCTTGAAGTGTTGTGCAACAATTTATCTATAAAAGTGGATTACAAATAAATTTTTAAACAACTGAGAGGAGCAAATAGATGCACAGGGACATATTTTATCATCCATCTAAACTTAGATTTTTGGGTTGTGTAATCAGGTGGGTGGGTGCATGGAGATATTGAAGGTCAATATTTTAAATAAATATGTAAACTCTTATAATAATAATTTATACAAATCTTTCATCAAAGTAGCACAGTCAAGCCTCAACATGGATTGATTATGTGCTGATAAATATGGAGGTGGTAATCAAACCACAAATGAAAGAACATAGGAAATCACATCAGGGCTTTTGAACACCCATTGGCTCGTATCTGATGCATGCTAAGTTGGGTATATGCTAGTATGAAATGATATGTGAATGAGTCAGTCAATGGTTGATGGGAATTTGTTTTATTACCTCTAAAATATATTGATATTCCCATTCAGTTTGATAGCCATGTGCAAGTGACATGAAGTTTAAGTGGCATTTAAAGATTCAAAAGAGAATAGAACATATTATAGAACTAAAATGGATGAGCAGTAGCTGCACTTCTCTCAAAGGAGATATAAAGGAAGTTCTTTAAGGAGGCCAAAGAAGCTTTTATTGTACGAGGCAGATCTAAGGACAAAAGTAAGAAGAATGACACAAAGTCAAAGTCTCGGTAGAGATCCTCTACTTTTGGAAAGAAGTCCAAGGTGAAGTGTTCAAATTGTGGGCAAAAAGGTCATATCTGGAAGGATTGCAAAGAGGAGAAAAAGGAGAAGGAATAAACTTTTGACATTGAATCTTCTTAGAGTGACATTGATGCCTTTGTAGTAGCCTTGGGAGTGCCTACATCTGACGATGTATGGTTGGTCGATTCTAGAGCATCATTCCACATGATGTCTCATGAAGAGTGATTCTGAAAGTATGAACCATGCGATGGCAGGAAGGTGTTCCCAATAAATGACTCCACACTAGATATCATTGGAAGAGGAAGAGTCAGGATCAAATTCCTTGATGACATAGTAAAGGGAATCGATGGAGTACTTCATTTACCTGGTTTGGCTGGGAACTTACTCTTTGTCAACAATATGGATGATGTTGGGGTTCAGGTAACATTTTTTCATGAATGTTGCAAGACGACTAGAGGTTCCATTGTTTTAGCTAAGGGTGGATGCATTGGAACATTGTATAGGTTAGATGTCAAACTTGTATATTGTAATAGTGTCTTTATGAAGTGTGTTAAAACTATTATAGCAACACATGGTGCAAACTCTATGGAAGTGTTCAATTTTGTTCCAATTCTAAAAAATCTTTTGGTTTGTTGGACTACATACACTTTGATGCATTTGGTCCTATGGATGTTTCTTCTTTGTCTATGTCAAGATATAATGTGTCAATTATAGATGATTATTCAAGAACATTAAGTTATTTTTTTGAAGAGTATGTTAGAAGTGTTCAATTGTTTTAAGGAATTTAAAAGACTAGTTGAAAATCATACTGGGAGAAAGATTAAATGTTTAAGGATGGATAATGGTGGTGAGTTTTGTAGTGTAGATTATGGCGAATTTTGTGGAGATCATGACATTAAGAGGCATAAGAGGACACCTTATACTCCAAAACATACTGTCTGTGATGGAAAGAGAAAGGAGCGTGCTCGGTAGGGCTGGTTTGGAGAAGTTTTGGGATGAAGCGGTTGCTACAACATGTTACTTGCTAAATTGTTCTCCTACTAGAATGCTAGTCGACAAAATGCTTATGGAAGCTTGGTTTGGTAAGAAGCCCTTGTTAAGACATTTGTGCGTCTTTGACTATGAGGCGTATGCTCATTATACTTGATGTGAGTAGGTCAAAGTTGGATAAGAAAGCGGTAAATGCATCTTCATCATCTATGACATTGATATGAAGGGATACAAATTGTGGAATCCTCTCATTGAAAAAGTGTTGTACAAAAGGAGTGTTATCTTTCATGAGATGAAACTTGTCTCAATAGACCAACTAGAGAAGACAAAAGAAAAAAGAAGCAGTTGAAATCCCTTGAACTTCCAAAAGAATGACATTTCAAACCCCAAATGAGCTCCATAATGAGCATCCCAATGTGAGGAGAGCTCGAGTAGTCATACAAGTTCTAAGAGCACATGATCATGAACCTCACGTTGAACATCATGAAGCTTCACCACAGGAAGTAAGGAGATCTACCCAGGAGAGAAATAACTCAATAGGTATGACTATTTGTTGGAGAGGTTCAATTACTCCATATTGAATGTTAATTGTGCCCATGCCTTGCTTGTAGATGTTGATGAGCTTAGCATTGTTAGAGGAGTGATTAATATAGATTTAGATTCTTGGTTGGATGCCATGAACCATGAAATGAAGTCCTTAGAGAAAAATTGAACCTAGGATCTCGTACCCTTGCCTAAAGGGAGAAAGCTTGTGAGCTGTAAGTGTGTATTTAAGGAGTACGGTCCAGATGGCAGCATTGACAGGTACAAGGCAAGATTGGTTGCAAAGGCACATTCTTAGAAAGAAGCAATTAACTATGAAGAAATATTTTCTCCTATAGCTAAGCTAACATCCATTAGGCTTGTTCTATCACTTTTAACAACACATGACTTTGAAATTTAGCAGATGGATCTGATGACAACCTTTCTTCATGGTGGTATTGAAGAAGAGGTATATATGTCCCAATTAGAGTATTTTATGGAAAAAGGTAGAGAGCATTTGGTGTGCAATCTAAAGAAGTCTCTTTATGGTTTGAAATAGTAATCTAGAATGTGGTATCAAAAGTATGATACATATGTTTTATCTTTGGGTTTTATGAGATGTAAATTTGATCATTGTGTGTATTATAAAGCGAAAGGTGATTAGATACTTATTATTGCTCTATATGTAGATGATATGTTGTATATAGGCAATATTAAGGGGATGATTTTAGATCATAATCTCAGTTGTCCATGAAGTTTGCGATGAAATATTTAGGACAACAAAACTTATTCTAGGGATGGAAATCAGAAGGGGGTTGGAAGAAAATTTTGGCTCAACGAGAGAAAATATATTACAAATGTTGTGGAGCAGTTTAATATAATTGATTGCAAGCAAGAACTAGCTCCAATGTTATATGGAATGAAGCTACCAATTAATGACTATAAAAAAATCTCTAGATGAGATTGAAGACATGAAGTTGTTACCTTATGCAAGTGGTGTTGGAAGCCTTCTATGTATGCAATGGTCAGTACGAGACCAAACATTTCTCAAGCAATGGGAGCCTTGAGTTAGTTTATGGAAAATTCAGGCAAGCCACTTTAAGATAGGGACATTGGTAGAAGATCCACCAGTAGATATTTGTTCATGGTGAATGCCAGCTCTATTAGTTGGATGACCGAATGAAAGAGTGTAGCTATGTTGTCAACAACTAAGGTAGAGTACATGGAATCTACTCATTCATGTCAAGAAGTTGTTTGGCTTAAGTGCTTGTGTTCTAATGTTGCCTATGATACAAGGACAAATACAATTTACTGTGACAATAGGAGTGCAATACGTTATGCAAATAATCTTACATTCCATGATAGGACAAACACATTGATGTGCAATAACATTTTGTATGTGACATGATTGAAGATCAAAAAGTAAATCTAGAAAAGGTTGGAACTCAAGAGAATGTTGTAGATACATTGATAAAGCTGGTGAACATAGTTAAATTCAAATGGTGCAAAAGCTCGATGAGGCTAAAATTCCCCGACATGTGTTAGGCTTGTTGAGTAACTCCACAGATATTAGTACTTCATTAAGTGGGAAGTTTTTGAGCGTGACAGGTACTGTGAAGCACCATACATTGGCTTCTCATCATACAACGAGGCATCATATAGGTAAGTCCATCGCACAATGAAACTAGTATGCATGAGGGTATGCTAATGAAGCCATGCGCAAAGCTAACAATGAGAAGCCAACTCAACTACGGTAAAGCAGGTGTAGAGAAATTAGTTTGCTAGGGTTGCTATAGTAAATGTGGTACAAGTATGGTGATGCCAGTAGAGACAAACTGTGGTTTGAGTGTTAATAATAAATGATAAAGTTCATGAGCCAATTCATCTTGCATTTAATATCAATCCGAGGTTGTAGACAAATTAAAGGTATATTGGCTTTCTTCTCAAGGGATGGAGATAGCACACCAAGTGAGAATGAATGCAAACTTCAACACATGAAAATAAACCTACAAAAAACCAAGACAAAATTGACAACAAGAAGTGTCACTTTCTGATGACAAGAGAAAAATTGAAACTCTTAAAGAAAAACTATTCTAAGAATCTAAATGAAATAGAAAGCTTACAATTTTAATCTAGAACACAATATTGTATGAAGTAAATAATGTTGTGGCTTCATGACACATGCCCCATTTTTTGACACAAAATTGGGGACCCCCTTTTTTGCTTTTAGGGCAAGGGAGTCCACTCTCTAGAACATCGCATCTAGTTAGGTGCCTTGGAGGGTGGGTGCCCTTATGGGTCTAGGTGAGTCTAGGATGTCTAGTCGGTTAGTGTTGTTTGAGGTTGGGAAGCCAGGAAACCAAGTTTGTTAACAAAAAGTAAAGTGCGCACATGCACACCCTTTAAGGGTGCACCATGTGCGCACAATACCATTAGCTCAAGGCACACACAGGTGCTATAGTGTAGGATGCACGATGCACACCTTGAGACCTTGTGAACCTATAAATAGGGGCCAAATCGGGATTCAATTCTTTTGCATTTCAGATCAATAGAGCGCCACACGATCACACCCGTCAACTTGTGCCAACTTTGCTTGAGCACGCAAGGTAAACTTGGGGCACACATGCACACCCTCATAGGTGCGGAATGTGTGCCACATGCACACCCTCATAGGTGTGGAATGTGTGCCACATGCACAGTTATAACTTAAGGCACCCCACATATGGAGCACCCAAGAAGAAATCACAAATGTGCATGTGCGCCACTGCACATGTTCGCATGCTAGGTTCCCATTAGATCATGAAGTGCACTATGCACACCTTGTGCAAATGTGCCATAATTGGTTTTAGGGTCTTTTCATCAATTTCTTCAATGTTTCATAAAGTTTTTTCCAGTTTGGTTGCATCAATTAGCCTCTCTTCAATATTCCAACATTGCTATACTGAAATGTCTCTTGTGCAAGTTAATATTACATCTTCATCATCATTCGACACCTAAGATAATGACACAGGCAAAGGGTGAATAACTAGGGCCAAAGGCTCACCCAACTATCCAAACCACCTTGCAAGAGTTAACACAACAGAAATGAACACAAAGAACAACAACCAAAGGAGGAAGAAGAGTCAATTGCTTTTATTGATTCATCAAAATATTTTCATACATGCCCAACTGTAAGGCCTTTTGGGTTATGACCAATTACAAATACATTCACATTCAATGATCCAACTGCAAATTCACACTTTCAGTTTTGCTCTCTAATCTTCTTCCCAAAAACTTACCTAACTCTAAGCCTAAACACTCTATATATACTTGCCAAAATGGCTTACAGATTATTCTAGAACATTACATAAGAGGAAGGCTGACCCAACAATAGCTTGGATGCATCCCAAGAAAATATCTTAACATAAATGTTGCGAACAAAATAAATCTCGCAAGTCGGCTCGTAAAAATCACATTCAAATGCTGACGCTTGGTGTACACTAGGTAACTCGACAAATGAAGAGTCGCTTGGTGTACACTGGGTAACTCAGTTAATGAAGAGTCACTTGGCATACACTAGGTAACTCGGCGAATGAAGAATCACTTGGCGTACATTGGGTAACTCGGCTCGCAGAAATCACTTTCAAATGTTGACACTCGGCGTACACTAGGTAACTCAGCAAATGAAGAGTCGCTTGGCAAACACTGGGTAACTAGGTTAATGAAGAGTCACTTTGCGAACACTGGGTAACTCGGTTAATGAAGAGTCACTTGGCGAACACTAGGTAACTAAGTTAATGAAGAGTGAACAAAATGAGCAGGATAACAAGGCAACCCAGGATGCTCTTGCATCATACAACTGGGGTTGAAAGGAATGATTCTCGTAAATCATTGAGATGTCACAATCTGAGTGGAATCCAACTCAAATTGCGAAATCCATGAAGCATCTTCTATAGGCTTGTTCTTCCACTTTACCAAATATTCATAGTAGTCTTTTCCTCTTGTGCTCCTGCCAACTCTCTGATCCAATATCTGTTCAACTTCTTCAATCTGCTTCTTAGGATAATCTTCTAATACAACAACTTCATCATCTGACTCATGATACTTATACAAATCAACAATATTAAATATAGGAGATATATCCATGTCATCAGGTTACTCAACTTCATAAGCATTACCACTGTCAAACTTCTTCAAGATCTTAGAAGGTCCAAATTTCTTCATCTTCAACTTACTGTATGTTTCAACTGAGACTTTTCCTTTCTTTAGATGAACCATCACCTCATCACCAACTTGAAAATCATGGTGTCTTCTAGACTAATCAGCATTCTCCTTATACTTCTGATTACTTTGTTCCAACCTCAACTTCACTTCCTTATGCAAGGACTCCATAAAATCAGAAAATTCTTCTCTTGCAGCGCTTTTCTTTTTTTCACTAGCAACATCTCTCAAATCTGATATACCTTTAGGATGCATTCCGGTAACAATCTCAAAAGGTGTCTTCCCTGTACATCTATTCATAGAAATATTATTTGCAAATTCAGCTTGTGCCACTACCATCTCCCAATTACTTGGCTTATTCCCAACTAAACATCTCAGCAAATTTCTCAAGCTTCTATTCACAACCTCTGTCTGTCCATCTGTTTGTGGATGGAATATAGAACTGAACTTTAGCTCAGTACCCATCTTCTTCCACAAAGTCTTCCAAAAATAACCAACACACTTACTATCTCTGTCTAAAATAATACTTCTTGGTAATCCATGCAATCTCACAATCTCCTTAAGAAAAGTTCAACAACATGCTCAGCATCTGATGTCTTCTTACATGGTATGAAATGAGCCATCTTAGAAAATCTATCCACTACAACAAATATAGAATCATACCCCTTCACTGTTTTAGGCAATCAAAGAACAAAATCCATACTAATGTCAATCCAAGGTTTCTCAGGAATAGTAATAGGTGTATACAAACCAGTATTTTGACTCCACTCCCTTTGCAACTTGACAAACTCTACAACTCTTTACAAATTTCTAAACATCCTTATACATTTGTGGCCAATAATACTTCTCTTTTAACAAACTCAATGTCTTATCAATTCCAAAATGTCTAGCTAATCCACCACTATGCTTTTCCTTAATCAAATTCAACCTCATTGGACTTCTAAGAATACACAACTGAATACCTTTGAACAACATACCTTCTTGAATGAAATATTCATCGTACTTACTTATGTGGTCTATCAGATTTGGTGCTCTGCACTCTCTCCACACCTTAGAAAAATCAGGATCAACATCATACAATTCTTTCATTTCATCAAAACCAAGAACTTCAACCTTCATTTCAGTCAACAAAGAATGTCTTCTACTCAATGCATTAGCAACTCTGTTAGTAACTCCACTCTTATGCTTGATCACAAATGTAAAACTCTGCAAGTACTCAACCCACTTCATATGTCTTTGATTCAATTTATGTTGACTTCCCAAGTATTGTAAAGCTTTATGATTAGTATATAACACAAACTCCTTAGAAATCAAATAATGTCTCCATTTCTTCAATGCTTGAACAATGGCATAAATTTTTTGATTATACATAGAATACTTCCTTTTAGCATCATTCAACTTTTCACTAAAGAAAGCAACAGACTTACCTTCTTGACTTAATACAGCTCCTATTGCATTACCACTTGCATCACATTCAACTTAAAATACTTTGTTGAAATTGGATAAAACCAATACAAGTAATTCAACAACTTTTTGTTTCAAAGTCTCAAAACTCTTTATCAGCTCCATGTGTCCACTTGAATTCTTTTTTATCTCCCCTCATTGTTTTAGTCATAGCATTACAAACAACACTGAAATTCTTTATAAACTTTCTGTAAAAACTAGCCAAACCATGAAATGATCTTACCTTGCCCACATTTTTAGGTGTCGGCCATTCCAAAATTTCTTTAACCTTCTCAGGATCCATCCTCAATCCATCAGTTGAAATCACAAATCCCAAATACACAATCTCCTCTTGCATAAAAGAACACTTTTTCAGATTAATTAGCAACTTTTCCTCTTTCAACCTCTGCAATGCTTGTCTAATATGTTCAAGATGCTCTTCCTTAGTCTTGCTGAATATTAGAATATCATCCAAATAAACAATCACAAACTTACCTAAGAATCTTTTCAGAACGTCATTCATCAACCTCATGAAAGTACTAGGTGCATTAGTCAAACCAAAAGGCATAACCAACCATTCATACAAACCATCTTTTGTCTTGAAAGCAATCTTCCATTCATCACCTTCTCTGATTCTGATCTGATGATAGCCACTCTTCAAATCAATCTTGGTAAAATACTTTGCTCCACTCAAACAATCCATTATGTCATCCATCCTTGGCATAGGAAACCTATATTTCACTGTTATCTTGTTAATGGCTCTGGAATTAGTACACATTCTCCATTCTCCATTCTTTTTAGGTGCTAATACAGTAGGGACAGCACATGGGCTCAAGCTTTCTCTGATCAAACCTTTTTTGCAACAACTCATGCACTTGTCTGTTAAGTTCTTTATTCTTTGTAGGTGTCAATCTATATAGTGCTTTGTTTGGCAAACTAGCTCCAGGGATCAGATCCATACAATGACTTATACTTCTTACTGGAGGTAAACCTTCAAGAATATCATCAGCAATAATTTCTTTATACTCATTCAACAAGTCTGCAATTTCTTCTGGCACTTGGTCAATACTACCATCTATCATTTGGTCACCACTGAGTAGCACTCGGTTAACACTATTTTCTTGCACTTGGTCTCCATTGACAAAACTCAGTTTTCTTGGAATTATAGCAAAACAAACTTGATTCTTTTTCATTTCCTTTTCAAATTGTTTTCCATTAATAGTGCAACTTTTTAGAGTAGTACAATTAACCTCATCTGGACTTTTGATCAAAGGCAACAATGTTTGTTTCTTCCCATTTACGCAAAGAGTATATTGATTCAATCTTCCATCATGTACAACATATCTATCATATTGCCAAGGTCTACCCAACAAAATATGACAACAATCCATGGGCATAATATCACACAAAACTTCATCAAAGTAATGTCCAATTTTGAACTTCATAAGGCATTGCTCACTTACCAATATCTTATGCTCATCTTTGATCCATGAAACATGATAAGGTTTGGGATGTTTCAGCTTCTGGAACTACAACTTTGTAACTAGCTCTTCTAATGCCAGATTTGTAGAACTTCCACTGTCAATGACTTTACAACATTTTTTAGTTATCTTACATCTTGTCTTGAAAAAACTTCTCCTTAAAATAGGTTCCTCATTACCTTCTTTATTACATAAGGTTCTTTTCACCATCAAATTTTCTCTAGCCTTAGGTCCACTTGGTGAACCCTCATCATCTTCTTGAATCATAGCGTTTCTATTACCTTGCCTACTTTCAGAGGATCTACATTCAAAACTTCTATGCCCCTCTTTACCACATCTAAAACAATTACCATGAAATCCACCTCTAGAATAGGAATTACCTCTTCCTTGATAAGAACTAGTGCCTCCTCGGTAAGAATTACCACTTTCCCATTCGGTCTTGCCTTTGTCATCATTCTTCCATTCAGATTTGCACAGAACTTTCAGATCGGCCACCTTCACCATAAGCTCTACCTATACCTCTCTAGAATCTGCCACCTCTACCTCTTTGTCTTTGTTCATGCTTCTTTGTCAAAATCTCCTCAGCCTTCAAGGCATACTGGTATGCTTCTTCCACGCTTTCCAACTTCACAAAACTTATCTCATCTTGTATTCTAGATCTCAATCCATTAATGTACCTTGCAATTTTCTCAACATCATCATCCACATGTCCAAATCTGATGTCCAGTCTATAGAATTCTTCAGTATACTCTTTCAGAGTCATGTCTTTTTGCTTCAAATTTTGCATCTTTCTCAACAAGCTAACTTGGTAATCAGTAGGAAGGAATTTGTTCTTTACCTTGTTCACCATCTTTGGCCAAGTTCTGATATTCTCCTTTCCTCTCCTTTGTCTATCAGTTTGCAAGTGCTCCCACCATAGTGATGCATGACCTTTCAACCTAGTGACTGCAATCTTCACCTTTCTATTATCAGAAGTGTTTTCATACTCAAAGAACTTCTCCATATCAGAGATCCAATCCAACATAGCATTGGTGTCCAATTTTCCATCATAAGGAACAACTTCTACAACAGGCTTTGAATTTTCCCTAGACAATATTTGCAACAATCTTTCCTCATCTTGATCTTCTTCAGGTTCTAGATTATGGTTTGGTGCTGCTGCTTCATCATCACTTACATGATCAATATGTGCTCCTCTCCTCTGGGCTGTCTCCACAGAACATCTAATCTGACTGCAATTTGTCTCAACTGATCCAATATAGCATTATCAACATTATTTCCTCTTCCTGCAAGATCATAACCCTTTGCAAGTTATAGGTCAAATCCGTAGATTTTCCACCCTACAACCAAATCTAAATCAAGGTTCTACACGATCCAATCTCCACGAGGACAAACCTCAAGCTCTGATACCAATTGACGCAGGAAAAGGGTGAATAACTAGGGCCAAAGGCTCACCCAACTATCCAAATCACCTTGCAAGAGTTAACACAATGGAAACGAACACAAAGAACATCAACCAAAGGAGGAAGAAGAGAGAATTACTTTTATTGATTCATCAAAATATCTTCATACATGCCCAACTGTAAGGCCTTCTAGGTTACAACCAATTACAAATACATTCACATTCAGTGATCCAACTGCAAATTCACACTTTCAGTTCTGCTCTCTAATCTTCTTCCCAAAAACTTACCTAACTCTGAGCCTAAACACTCTATATATACTTGCCAAAATGGCTTACAGATTATTCTAGAACATTACATAAGAGGAAGGCTGACCCAACAACGACCTGAACGCATCCCAAGAAAATATCTTAACACAAATGTCATGAACAAAATAAATTCCACAAGTTGGCTCGTAGAAATCACGTTCAAATGCTGACGCTCAGTGTACACTGGGTAACTCAGCGAATGAAGAGTCGCTTGGCATACACTGGGTAACTCGGTTAATGAAGAGTCACTTGGCATACACTAAGTAACTCGGCGAATGAAGAATCACTTGGTGTACATTGGGTAACTCGGCTCGTAGAAATCACATTCAAATGCTGACCCTTGGCATACACTGGGTAACTCGGCAAATGAAGAGTCACTTGGAAAACACTGGGTAACTAGGTTAATGAAGAGTCACTTGGTGAACAATGGGTAACTCGATTAATGAATAGTCACTTGGTGAACACTGGGTAACTAGGTTAATGAAGAGTCACTTGGCTAGGTAACTAGGTTAATGAAGAGTGAACAAAATGAGTAGGATAACAAGGCAACCCAAGATGCTCCTGCCTCAGATAATATCAAAACTAGTGACATTCAAATTTTAGGGTGAAATAAAGAAATCTCAATTTGTGGACAATCACTCAAAGGTCTGAGACACAGAGTTGGGACACATAGATTGGAACACATTCCTAGTCTTGTGAAACAAGCTAAGAGAGAGATCAGAGATGATCTCCTCATTGATTCTAAGTTGGTTGGTGAGTGTGGCCTTGCACCCTGTATCTGTTTAGTCCTCTGAGTTGATCATGGCACTAGCTCATCATTACGGGCTTGAGGAGAAAGTAGTGAAAAACATTATTGGGGAGATTGTTCTAGATTTTCGCTATGATAACATTGAGAAATTTTTTCACCTACCTTTTGTAGATCAATTCTTGAAGATAACCTATGATATAGTAGACAAGTGGTATCAGAGCATGAAAAAGAAGTGAAAGGCTTGGTGCAAGAGAAATACCTTCTTGCTAGACCTTTTCTTATAAAAGAGATGGAAAGGTAGACATGACCCAAGGATATATGATAGATGACATTGGCTATAGTATAGTCCTTCTAAGAAGAGTCATGGGACTCCCTGCGATATGTCACTTGGAAACATGGATGGCCTACTTCATAGGGAGCATCAAAAGGAGAGTCTTTTTGATTGACTAGGCCACAATCATTAGCAACAACTTAGATGAGAAACTCATCTCTATGAAGGAAAACCCTTGGTTCTACATGACTTCCTATGTTGTATATCTCTTAGCATCGAGCGAACAAACTATCCAGGGTTGGTAAACAGAGGGAGCATGTAGGACGCTAACACATGGCCATACATAGTGTACCCCCAGTTGGTGCAGAATATGATTCCATTCAAGAGCCAAGAATACAAACTGGTAATGATGGTTTTGTATTTTCTATAATTCAGTTCCTTGAAGGAGATTATGCAGTTTGTGGAAGTTGCCACCAGAGTAGCACAAGTGGGTGCTTGCTTTATTTATTTTAACACATTTACTTACATCTGGGTGGTTGGAACTCTCCTGTGCCCCAAGAAGCTTCTGCGCTATCCTTATATAAACTAATACTCTTGGAGATCACTAGGTAGTTAGCCACAACTTATGACAGAGTGAGGAAGCAACATAAGAAAATATGGGTGCAGTCGATTATCATTGGAACTTTTAAGGTAAAGATAAATCAAGAAATAGCTACATATGAAATAGAACGGGATCAGTATCCCTTGGATGATTATTGACTACCTCAACCCTACTTTGACAACATTGCAATGGTCCAACATCTCATAGGGAAGTAGTTCATACTCAAGACTACTATTCAAGATCATTGGATGAATTGTGTAGATAACTATGATGTTTGGATCATGAACTATTGTAGGATGAGTCTACAACTTGTAAAATGAAGCCTCCATCTGACCATACTCGAAGGTATGGAACAAGGACAACCAAGATTAACTGGATCCTCTCTACAATAGGGGCATAATCTTTGAGAGGCCCATAATGAATGTCAAAATTGGTTGGGAAGAGAATGATGATATACAACATTATGCAAGGCATGTCATTCAATTGACTAAGGATCAGGTGAAGAAGCCTTTTTCACTTGGAGCTAGTGCCCTATGTGCCAACTTTACAAGCTACTTGGAGCCCCAAGAAGCATAAAGGAACCAAGGTTATAGTTCTGACATATGAGGAAAATTCCCTTGAGAGATCAGAGACCATGTATAAGCACAAGTGAGAAGTAACATACTGTTGTAGTGATAGGGTCAAGGGGAAGAAGAGGAAGAAGGTTGTGCATGAGGAGGAGACCAAGTCAGAAGAGGCCCAACTTGAGGAAGCCCCAACTCAACATGATGAAGCCCTAATTCAAGTTGAAGCTTGTCCATCAATGTTGAAGAAGACCATGAATGGAATGATGGTGATAGGAGTGAAAAGGAAGAAGCTAGAGAACAAGAGCACTGATCTGCCTCCTCAAATCCCAAAAACCATAGCCGAAGGGAAACGTGAAGTGCAAGGAGAAGAGATTGAATATATCCTACTTAATAAGAGGACCCAGTTAGCAAGGGCCGCATAAGAGTAAAGACGAAGGAGTGCAAACTAGATGCTCCCATCTACTTAGGAACAACCTAGTTAGCTTGAAGAATCTACATATTAAGAACAAGAAGGGTGGACCAAGTCTTTGGAAGGAGATGGTTAGATACCTTTTATCTATCAGAATTTGACTTTATGTCTATGAGGACTCATTTAGGAGGATTTATAAATGATACATCACGTAGGGAGTCATTAGGTGAAGATTGAAACTAGTTGCCTGCACTTCTGCAAGGGCTAGTAGGTATATAACCTCCCCCACCTAGGAATCCACAATCACCTCCTCCACTAGAATAGGAAACCACTTCACTGCCACTACCAATAATAGAATTTGAAAGTCAGAGGACAAGAGGAGATGACTTTAGGAAATTTTACATTGATGAAGTTTTAGAGGAGGGCCATATTACTAGAGGAAGAGAGAAAACCTCACCCATGGCAGAGTCAGGATCCTCTCCCCCAATGACCATAACAATTACTCTAGTAGCAGAGCCATCTAGTACAAAGAAGACCATAGAGAGGAGTGATAGGGGACTGCGACTAGTTTTCGAAACAACCTCATCATTAGGTCAATACATTTCTCCTATGGGTACCACTCCAACATGGTTGAAAGAAAAGGTATTGATTCAACAAAGTAGATATGCAGAGTATATAGAGGCATTAACAAAGGAAATGGCAACATTGACACCCATTCAGGGTGATTTTAAGCAACTAGCCTTCATCGCGAGGAACTAGAGCAATGCTCTAATATCATATATAGCTATTCCTCCCTGATATAACTATCGAGGACATTTCTCATAAAGATTATCACATAAAAGGAGGTAGTATAAGTAAATGCTGTGTAAGATATAGCCAAAGTTTTGACCACTACAAGCCTTAAGCAAGTGTTTTGACACTTACATGAAGACGAGGCAAAAATTTTGGAATTGAGAAAGAAGAACGATTTGTTGTGGGAGTATGTGAGGGAGGTAGTTGGTCCATTGGACCTAGATCATCCTGAGATCACACTATTAGCTGCCCTAAAGAAAGGAGCTTTGACCACTAAAAAGAGAAACTCATTTTTGGATGCTTGCAAAAGATGGTTTTATGGTATTGTAGATAGAGTACATGTAATTGAGTCAAATATGAACTTATTACATAGTATACAAAAGAATGTTGACAAGTTGGTTACTATAGTGGACCTTGATTTTGGGTTAGCGGATGAAGTGGTCACCTAGACCAACAACTTGGAAGCACTGCATATTATCAAAGGCCAAAGATACCAAATGTTGTTATATATATATATATGGTGGAGGAGTTAGATAAGGTTGATGATTAGATAGAAAAGATAGCGGTTGGAAACAGGGCTATGATAAGGTTATATGAAGATATTTAGGATGTGAAGAGAAGGGCCCTTGACCAATTTTTTGAAGTCGATGGATATTATAGCACGACCAGTTTGGAAATTTTTGAAGATGACTCTAGAACTTAGTTGTGCTCAAGTGAAGCAGTTGTACAATAGTTTTGAGCTTTATTTGAAGTTGCCTCCTCAGAAGATGACATCATGCACATTTTTAGGACTGAGGAAGCACTCAAAGAGTTAGACCTCAAACAGGATAATTTTGTAGGGATTAGGCAAGAAGTTAGCAAATATCACTGGGAGGTGAAAATGATATATGAATCCCTAGACTTGCTTAGTGCCCAAGAAACTGTTGACATAATCCAAAAGTTCAAGGTGACACACCTAGACATCATTTTGGTGGAAGGGTCACACAACCCAGATGCTAGAAACTAAAATTTTGACACTTAGACAAGTTTTGCCAGTTTTGGTCTTGTTACCTCTAAAGGTGTTAGGTGTGCTAGTGCGAAGGTGCACCATTTTGCAAGGTGTGCAAGTGCACTAATAGTTTTAGACAAGTTGCAGTAGTGCTGATATTTAATTGCCATTTTTTAAAGCATTTCATGCACCAAAAACATGTTTTGGCAGCAGTTTAACTGATAGAGACACATAATGGAGCCCATATTTGCATCTAAAAGTACTAGAGACTCCTAGATTGTCTAATACCTTCTCCCTTCTTATCGTCTTCTTCTTCTTTAGGATTTTTTGAGTCATGTAAAGGTCCATGCACTATGTTATTAATAAAATAAAGAGGGTAGGCCTACTTATTATCAAGTTAGAAAGTTTGTATGTAATTTACTTAAAATTAGTGATTTTAGCATGTTTTTTGCAATGAAAAATTCCTTGATCCAAAAATTGCATTAAGGATGAGGTTTCTTATAAATATAGAGATGTAATATGTATTCAAAGCTGATATTTTGATGTAATAAAGTATGCTATCAGTGGTCTCATTCTATGTGTGTATTTTGCTAGAATGCACATTTACTTTGTGAATTTTATGTTCATGAATAGCGATGAAGCCAATGGTTTTATTGTATGTTAATGCTTGTATGATCAATTAGTTCTAATGTTTTTTGTTTGCTAACAAATTCTTCTATTGTGATGAATGGGAGAAATGATCACCTTTGAGTTATTGCATAGCAATTTGTCTCATATAAGCACACTTTTCATGCCTATATGATATGATGAGTTGTAAAACATCCTATAGTTTTCATTGTTTCCTTTGATGATTGCATTGATAGAGTTAAGGATGCGATGTTTCTAATTTCACTAGTTTCTACTTGATCCTTTCATAGGTTTAATTCAGCGATGTGTTGTGACTATTACTTATGTGCATTAGGAATTTCATTTTCAACAATTTTTTAAAATCTCTTGTTACCTTATCTCTTTTATTTTCTTTTGAACATGTAGATAGAATAAGAATTCATATAGTTGCATTGTTAGAACTTGCATTCATCTATTGTTCTATGGTTGCATTTCTCTAGAGTTTTGCATATTAAAGTACCAACAAAGGCCTCCTTGTGAATATTCACATTTATCTTTAGTTGAGCTACCTAGTACATTGAAAAACAACTATTCAGAACCTTGGAATTTGCTAATTTGATCAAATTTTCAAGGGAGAAATTCTTAAGGGTTTTTGCCTTTAACATTGTGCAAAATAACCACTCAACAGATGTGGCACTAGAAAGAGGGCCATTCTGCCAACTATTAAGTCTAAAATTTCACAAATTTGTAAATTTCTAAGTCTAGAGTTTCACAATCTCTAAGGTGTGCAAGTGCACTAGTGTAAAGGTGTGTCAATCAACAAGGTTCATTGGACACAAAGGTGTGCTAAACACAATAGTGTGCCATCTCTGAGGTGCACAAACTAGGAGATCTTGATCCAACATCTCCCTTTTAGCGAGCATTGAGGTCCTCATAGAGAAAGCACGAGTTCTTAGAACTTGACCATTTTTGAAAGCCTCATACCAACAAAGGGATACCAAAGCTCTACCCATTTACGCCACAAATTCCATCATCATCTTCCACCTCACTTTCCAATACTTTCAACACAACCATTTCAAAGAACTTCTCACAATAGCAAAGTTTGCCACCATTACTTCCACCAAAGGCTTTCTTTGCAAAAGCACAAGATTCACCTATCAACTTATAAGGTCCACTTCATGACCTACCCAAGAATCCTAAAACTTTTTGCCTATTAATATAGTGGTTGAACCCCCCTCATTCCATTCATTTGCATTCAAGATCAGTAGAGTGTCGCACCTGCACAATGGTCAACTTGCACCAACTACGCTTGAGCACTCAAGGTAAAGTTGGGGTGCATATGTACACATGCACATTCTCATAGGTGAGCATGGTGCAAAATGTGTGCCACATGCACATGTATAACTTAAGACACCCCACATTTGGAGCACGCACCCAAGAAGAAAGTGCACATGCACATGTCTACTGCATGTGTGCATGTCAGGATTCCATTAGATGATGAAGTGCACTATGCACACATGCACAAGGTGTGATAGTGTGCTAGAATTGGTTTTAGGGTCTTTTCATCAGTTTCTTCTTTGTTTCATCAAGTATTTCCTAGTCTGGTTGCATGAGTTAACAACTCTTCAATCTTTAAACATTGGTATATTGACATATATCTTGTGCAGGTTAAACTGACATCATCATCCATAACAATAAACATTGCACCAAAACCAATGACATTCAAATTTTGGGGTGCACTAAAGAAATCTCAATTTGTGGACAAACATTCAGTTCTGAGACACAAAGTTGGGACACATACATGGGAACATGTTTGTGGTCCTTTGCAACAAGCCGAGGGAGAGATCATAGATGATCTCCTCACTGATTCTGAATGAGTTGGTGAATGTGGCATCCACCTCATGTTTAATCCTCCAAGTTGATCATGGCACTAGCTCATCATTATGTGCCCAAGGCGAAAGTAGTGAAAAGCATCACTAGTAGCTAGTTTTTGATATTCACCCTGATAACATTGAGGAGGTTTTTCACCTACCTCCTATAGATAAATTCTAGAAGATAACCTATGATATAGGAGACAAGTGGTACCAAGAGCATGAACAAGAAGAAAAAGGCTTGGTGCAAGAGAAATACCTTCTTTCTAGACCCCCTACAAATAGAAGAGTTGGAAAGGTAGACATGACCTAGGGATATATGATAGATGACATCACTTATAGCATAGTCAATTTGAGCAGAGTCATGGTACTCCCCACAACCGGCCATTTGGTAGCATGGTCCACTTCATAGAGACCATCAAAAGGAGAGGCTTCTCAATTGACTAGGCCGCAATCATTAGCAACAACATAGATGGGAAGCTTATCTTAGTGAAGTCAGACCGTCAATTCTACATGATTTCCTATGTTGTATATCTCTTGACAGTGAGGCCAATAAACTATCTAGGGTTGGTAAAGAAGAAGCTTTCATTCAAGAGATTAGTGAATGATTTTCTATAATCTAGTTCCTTAAAGGGAATTATGCAAAGAGGTTGTCTATGGAGGCTATCGCTAGAGTAGCACAAGTGGGTGCTTAGTTTATTCAATCTAACACATTTACTTACATTTGACTGGATGGAACTCTCCTATGCCCCAAAAAGCTTCCATGCTATTTTTCAAATAGACTTATACTCTTGGAGATCACTAAGCAATTGGCCTTAGCTTAGAGTGAGGAAGCAACATAAGAAAACATGGGTGTGGCCAATTACCATTGGAGCTTTTGAGGTAAAATAAAAGCAAGATATAGCCACATATGAAGTAGAATGGGATTAGTATCCCTTGGATGATTATCCATTGCTTCAACCCTACTTCAACAACATTGGGATGGTCCAACATCTTGTAGGGAAGCAATTCATACCCCATGCTATTATTGAAGATCATTGGATAAATTGTATAGATGACTACAATGTTTAGATCAAGAACTATTGTAGGATAAGTACAACTTGTAGAAAGAGCCCTCAATTTGACCATACCCTTGCATGTATGGAACAAGGACAACCTAGATGTGCTAGATCCTATCTACAAAAATGAAAATATATTTGAGAGGCCCATAATGAATGCCGAAATTGGCTAGGAAGAGAATGATGATATAGAATGTCAGGCAAGGCATGTCTTTCAATTGACTAAGGATTGGGTGGAGAAGCCTTTCCTCTTAGAGCCAGTTCCTAGTGCACCAACTTTACAAGCTATTGTGAGGCCCAAGAAGGGTGAAGGAATTGAGGCTACAGTTTTGAAATACTAGAAAAAGTCCCTTGTAAGACCAAAGATCATGTATAAGTATAAGCAAGATGTAGCATACTTCCACAATGATAGGGTCAAGGGAAACAAGCAGAAGAAGGCTATGTGGGAGGATGAGACCTAATCAGAAGAGGCCCAACCCAAGGAATCCTCAAATCATAATAAAGAAGCCTCGGTTCAAGAAGAAGCTTCCTCATCAGTATTGAAGAAGTCCAACATTGAAATGACAGTGATAGAAGTGAAAATGATGAAGCTAAAGAAGAAGAGTGCTTTGTCTATTCAAATCCTAGAAACCATATCCGAAGAGGAATATGAAGAGAAAGGAGAAGAGATTGAATATCTCATGCTTAATAAGAGGACCTAGTTAGCTAGGATCATAGAAGAGGAGTGCAACCTAGACACCCCCATTTGTTCAGGAATGACCAATTCACCTTGAAGAATCTACAGATCAAGAACATGAAGAGTGGACCAAGTCATTGGAAGGAGATAGTTGAGATGCTTTTCATCTATCCAAATTTGACTTTATGCCTACAAGGACTCATTTAGAAAGATGGGTAATGAAGGATACTCTATGTAGGGAGTCATTAGGTGGAGATTGGAACTAGTTACCTCCACTTTTGCAAGGACCAATGGGCATACCACCTCCCCAACTTGGGAATCCACCATTACCTCCTCCTCCTCCACCAAAACATGAAGCCACCCCACTGACATCGCCAATTGTAGAATCAGAAAGTCAAATGATAGGAGGATATGAATTTCAAGCAATTGCATACCAATGAAGTTTCAGAGGAGGGCCAAATTTCTAGAGGAAGAGAGAAAACCCATCTTGTGGAAGAGTCAGGATCCTCTCCCTCAAGGACCATAATGGTTACTCCAGTAGTAGAGTCATCTAGAATAGAGAAGACCCCAGAGAGGAGTGATAGGGGAAAGAGGCAAGCTTCAAAAATGACCTCGTCGTCATGTCAATACATGCCTCCTATGGGTACTACTTTGGCATAGTTCAAAGGAGAGGTATTGACTCACCGAAGGAGATAAGTGGAGTACACAAAGGCAAAAAGATTAGAGGCATTGACAAAGGAAGTAAACACCAATACCCATTCATGGTGATCCTAAGCAACTAACCTTCGTCATGAGGAGCCAAACCAATGATTTGATAACACATATAGCTATTTTTCCTCCTTGTACAACTATTGAGGATATTGTTCCTAAAGATTATAAGGTAAAGGAGGTAGTACAGGGAAAGGCCACCAGAGATATGACCAAAGTTTTGACTATTATACACCTTAAGCAAGTGTTTTGACACTTGGATAAAGATGAGGCAAAATTTTTGGAATTGAGGAAGTAGACCTATATGTTTGGGGAGTTGTGAAGGAGGTAGTTGGTCCATTAGACCCAAATCATCCTAAGATCACTTTATTAGCTACCCTTGACAAATGAGCTTTGGTCACAAAACATAGGGACTCATTTTTGGATGCCTGCAAAAGATGGCATGACCATTTTGAAGATAAAGGAGTATAGGTGATTGAGTCAAATATGAACTCATTAGTATACAAAAGAATGGTGTTAGGTTGGTTACTATAGTGGATCAAGATTTTGGGTTGATGGATGAAGTGGCTACTTGGACCAACAACTTGGAAGAACTATGTACAATCAAAGGCCAAAGATATTGAATGTTGCTAGATATGTATTTGGTGGAGGAGTTATATAAGGTTGATATCTAGATAGAAAAAATAACAGTTGGCAATAGGGTTATGATCAAGCTATATGAAGATATTTAGGATGTGAAGAAGAGGACCCTCAACCAATTTTTGGATGCTGATAGATATTATAGCATGACCAGTTTGGAGATTTTTGAAGGTGACTAGAACTCAATTGTGCTCAAGTGAAAAGATGGTGCAATAGTTTTGAGCCTTATTTGAAACTACATCCTCATCAGATGACATCAAGCACATTTTTCAGGACTGAGAAATCACTCAAAGAGTTAGACTCCAAACTAGAGAATTTTGTAGGGAGCGACAAGAATTTAGTGAATATCTCGAGGAGGTGAGAACTAAGTATGAATCCTAGACTTTTGATACCCAAGAAATCACTACCATACTCCAAATGTCCAAGGTAACATATCCAAACATCATTTTGGTGGAAGGGTCGCAAAACCTAGATGCTAGAAACTAAAATTTTGACACTTAGACAAGTTTCACTAGTTTTGGTCCTATCATCTCTGAAGGTGCATAGGGGTGCTAGTGCAAAGGTGTGCCATTTTGAAAGGTGTGAAAATGCACCGACAGGTTTGGACTAGTTGCGGTGGTGCCTATAGTTAACTACAAATTTTATTTTTTAGTGTTTCATGCACTGAAAATGCATTTTGGTGGTAGTTTAATTGATTGAGATACACCGTGGAGCTCAAGTTTGTATCTAAAGAAGTACCAAAGACTCCCAAATTGTCTACAAACTTCTCTCTTCTTATCTTCTTCTTTAAGAGTTTTAAGTCATGTAAAGGTCTATGCATCGTGTAATAAATAAAATAAAGAGTGCAAACCTACTTAGCACCTAGTTAGGAGTATGTTTGTATATAATCTACTTAAAATCAATGATTTTAGCATACTTTTGCAAATGGAAAGCCCTAGATCCAAAAATTGCATTAAGGATGGGGTTTCCTATAAATACAAAGGTGTAATATGTATTCAAGATCGATATTTTGATGTACTAAAGTATGTTATTGGTACTCTTATTTTGTGTGTAGTGTTTCTTGTTGGAATGTATGTGTATTTTGTGAATTTTATTTTCATGAATAGCAATGGAGCCAATGGTTTTATTGTACATTGATGCTTGTGCGATCAATTAGTTCTAGTGTTTGACATTTGCTAACAACTTCCTCTCTTTGTGACAAATTGGAGAAATGATTACTTTTGAGTTCTTGCATTGCAATTTGTCCTGTGTAAGAACACTTTTGGTGGCTATACAATTTGATGAGTTGTGAAACATCCTACAATTTTCATTGTTTCCTTTGACAATTACATCAGTGGAGTCAAGGACGTGTTGTTCCTAATCTCATTGGTTTCTACTTGATCCTTTTGAAGATTTAATTCGTAGATGCTTTGTGGTTATGACTTATGTCCATTAGGAATTCCATTTTCAACAATTTTAAAAAAATTTATTGTTACCTTATCTCTACAATTTTTTTTGAACACGTTGATATAATATTAATTCATATAGTTGCATTGTTAGAACTTGCATTCATCCTTAAAATTAGAAAATACAAAAAATACAAATGTGGTTGCATTTTTTCCAGAGTTTTGTAGATTAAACTACCAAGAAAGGCCTCCTTGTGAACATTTACATTTGTCTTCAATTGAGCTACCTAGTAGGTTAAAAAACAACTATCCTTGGAGTTGGCCAATTTGATCAACTTTTCAAGAGAAAAGTTTGTAAAGGTTTTTGTCATTGACATCGTGCAAAATGATTGCTCAACAAATAACAAACCACACAAATATGAATTCACACTTAAATTTGAAGTAAATACAAATTAACAATACTTATTTACAATAAAATTTATTAAATTATATAAACTAATATTATAGTTCTATGCATGAAATCAAATTAAAATAACAATACAGAGAAAATAAAACACACATCTAATATAAAACAAATCCTCATTATAATTACATAAATTAAAATTTCTAAACTAATACACTAATTCCATATATCAAATCAAATGAAAATAATAACTCATAGAAAATAAAAATAAAATACAAACAATCTAAATTAAATCATCCCAAGAAGTGGATTCTTCCTCTTTAGTACGCCCAATGAGGAAACACAAACAACCTTCTACTCTTTTGTAATTGTAATAGTGATATTTATTTCATCCATAAATAATGTAGAATTTATACAGTCTGTTGCAAGAATATTTGTGTAGAGAAGTTTCCGAATCTGATATAAATCTGCTCTCAAAAGCTAGAGTAGAGCTGAAATATATAGCTCAATATTATAACAATAGCTAGCTAAAATAGGCCATCTTAACAATATTATGACGTGCATTTTGGTCCTCATATTAAAATGGCCCAGTTAAAACAAGCACATGGATTTCTATTTCCACAAATATAATTGCAAATTAGCCACGAGTTTTGGCAAGTGGTCAACAAATGGGAGGTCTTGATTTACATGAACCATGTCTCTTATCACATATTAGAGATAAACATTGTTATTCATTCATATTGAAAAGGATGTTTGTTTGTCTTTATATAGTCAACAGTATAATAAAACATGGCTGCTATAACAACAGTTGAAGTATGTAATGACCAAGTGTCAACCATTCTCCTCATGTGGCTAAAGTGTTTTCAACCATAATTTATTATGTGCATATGATAATTATTTTGAAAGGGCTCAATATAATAACAAATGAAATAAAAAAATAGGTAGATTTTGATTTCTACCAAATGAATTTTGATTAAGCAAAATATTTCCTTCCATACAACTGGTTCACATTAGTTCCTGACTAGAAAGTATTAGAAAGGAAGATTAAATCTACATGAAGAAATATATACTTTTATGGCTTGACATAATGATTCTTATTATCAAACACAATAAATAGTTAATTCTCACATTTTAATCTCAAATTATATTAATTACCTCTTATAAATATATAATCATATGCAACATAAATGTGATAAAATGATAAACTACATGAGTTAAAACATGGAATAGTAGAATATGTATAAAGGCTAATAAAATAGGCTAAAATATGTTAAAGAATGGGACACAAATAGCTCTCATCATTCCCCAACTTAGCATATTACATGCCCTCGTGCAGTCATTATAATCAAGAGGTCTTTGAACTAGTAGAATTTTGGATTCATGTATTGGGCCCTCCTTTTCACCCTTAAATTTAATATTTTGTATCACTTTTTGCTTTAAATATTTAATCAATACTTCCTATAAAAAGTTTAATGGATCGATCTTTCATTATGTTTCATCATCTTTCACATAACAAGCCCTCAATCTATCTCATTTTGGTCGTTTGGTGTTTTCTTCATATTTCATTTGTAAATTCATTTTTAACACCAATTGTTTTCCAATTCTATATATAGAAGGTATCGTAAAAGCTTATCTTCACTTTGGCCTATATAACATGGGTGAAGTGATTGGATTCATGGAGGGTGGAATGAAAAATATGAGGGAAGACATAATAGATTCAAAGATGCAATAAATATTGTATACCTTCCACCAAGGTAAAGTGTTGACCATCCTTAGGAAACTAAAAGATCAATATAATAAGAAATATTAATAAAGTTGAGGTAAAATAATGAAAAATAAAATTGATTGTGCTACCAATAGGCATGCCTATGGATGCCAAGATTTGGAAGCTAAGCGATCACAACAACTGCGAAGCACAAACAAAGAAAGAACCAAAATGGCTTTTTGGAATTGCCACTACATAGAAGATCACCATTCAGGAGAAAGCAATATAGATCACACTGAAGGAAGCTTGATTCATTTTCCATAGCACCTCGACTGAATGTGTAGTGCATACTATGGATGATCAAAATAAAGGTGATCGCTAGAAATTGAAGCACAACCACACAACGAAGCAACAAGAGATGCAAGAAAAAATGAAAGATAAAGAATCTAAGAAGCAACTAAATGTCCCTAAAAAATGGTTAGCTCAACCCACTTATTGCATTGTTTTCTTTTTTTCATTTTTTTTTTCCAATTTTGATCATGAGAAGTGGTAGTTGGCAAGCTAGTTTTCAATCACTTATCGTGTAATGGTGTTGTAAAAATAGTTTTTGCTAATAAGAGCTTATTTTATAGTTAATACATGTCAAAAATCAATGTTTTAGATATCAACTAGCCAACAACGCCTGAAGGTTTTCATTGTTGGGTCTTTTATTTCTTTTCTTTTTCTGCTTCCTTTTTTTTTTTTTTTTGAATAACTACATAAAATTACCAAAGAAAAACAAACCCAGATATGGACAATGGAGAATTATACCATCCAAAACCTAAGATCTTTCTATGTCCCAATAGAAGGCATGCTTGAAACTAGATTACATAATGAGCTTGAAATGATGACCGAGGATCATGATAACCACTTTCCCACACAAAAAATCTTGATCCATGTATCTCATGTCACTAAATCGAGAAGCTTTTTATAGAACTTTGAAATACATATTGACATACTTGGCTGAAATAATTACTCATAATGATGAAAATCTTCGAAAGACATATTGCTCTATGATAACACCACATCAAGATATGTTATCTTATCTTGGTAAGAATAAGAGATACCCTTTGCATGAAATAACACACTTTCATTACCAAAGACAAGGTGGTAGAGTGAAAGACCAATTTTAGTTTCCAACGTGTTCATAAAAATATAGGTAGATGGAGAAACATCTATACAAATTAATGTGATGATCCACAATATGCTCAAGATTTTTATGTATGTCTTCAAGTTGCCTCTGGATGTGTTTCTCTATAAAATAGCACTACAAGATTTATAAATCTCATAGACCAAGTTACAAACCACCCTCTAAAACCATATCAAATATCCCAAGTGATAAATCTTCATGTGATCTTGAATAGTGAAGCAACATAGAAATTGACATGATTTGGATAGCCTAGCAAAGAAAGACAGTTTAATACCCTTTGTTTACTATCATTGTAGATTTTGTTGTTAAATTTCCATCTGACTCTTCTATAAACATGTTAACCCTTAATTGATAATTGAAATGCAATATTTTGGTATGTAGGATAATTGATTATATCACATAATAATGGTTACTTGCAATGGTGATGCTTTAATTATTCTAGTTAGTGAATGCAACTACCTTCATAATGTTGTCATATGATGTGTCTTCAAATGATGTTTACCATATCTTTATGATGATGAGTTTCTTATGTTAGAATAGTTATGTTTATTAATTATACTCACCCCATACTTGCTCGTGTGTGTGTGTGTCTATTTTGCATTTCTATTTAATGTGCTTGATATGGTTGAGGGAGGGAGTCCTAGTCACCTACGAGTCATGATCTACACAATGTACCACTCTCCACCTTTTCTTATTTAACATAGATATATACGCACATGTATTTTATGCAGGTTGAAGGTACCAAACATCGACTTCCCTGAATTGCTAGGATGAGTGTGCCCTATTGCAATAACTCTTATAAGAATGAGGAGATAATGTTCAGGTCAAATCCTAGCCAAAGCATAATTACTTGTCCTAAAGAGGACATTTATCTCACTATCTACCCTTTTGTTACCCATGAGTTTTTCTCTGTGTATGTTATTTGACTTTGACTTTGGTAAGTTTTTCTTATGTTGCTTGGCTTGACTATGTGATTTTCTTGATAAATGATTTATTTATGATGATTGGATTAATCTTATGAAATTACAATTATTAAATATTAATTGATTAAAAAAATATTAAAGTATGATGATATTTAATTAATTGAAACATTAATTAAATATGTGCTTTAATTTAAAAGTCTAATTTGAAAAAATTGTAGAAAGATAATTAAAATATTTAAAAGTAAATAATGATTTATTGTAATTATTTAATTAATAATAATTAAATTAGAGTTGTATTTAAATAATGGACTTTAATTATTATTTTAATTAAATTAATAAATTATGATTATAAATGTGTTAAACAAAATAAATAAAGTGGAGAAAAGAAAGAAAATATTAGTTTAAATTAAAAGTGCTTTGTGTGTGGATGAAAAGATTTATTAAATTAAGTTATCTAATATTTAATTAAAACTAAGTGAGTTTTTATTAAATTAAAAATTAGGAAACCTTAGAAGGTTAGAGCTCTTGATTAGATACTTTATGATAATTTTAGAGTTAGACAAGTTTTGGGAGAGCAACTAGATGAAAAGATAGAATCAACAGGTTTACATAGAGGTTCATGGTAATTTAATATTGAAGTTAAAGAGTAAATTCAAAGCCCAGTATTTTGGATTGTGTGATTTGTGGCTTGCGTTATCTTGAAAATTCTATTGATAGATTTGAGGTAGGGTTTGAGAACCTTGCAAATCTTTCCTTTTAAAAGATTGTCTTCTTCATGCCTTTCGAATTGGTTTGTAGTGATTGATAAATTTCACAAATGGTTCTATTTGTGAAATGTAAAAGAGAAATTACTTTTGGGTTATATTTTTTTAAGAAATTAGAAGAATGAATATTTCGGTTCTTGTGTAGAAAACTCTGGAAAGACCTAAATCTATAAACCTTTGTTTTAAATTAGCAAAATCAAGTTGCATGAAATTTGCCAAAATAGTAGGTTTTTCTTGAGAAAACTTGCATGCAAAATAATTAAAACAAAATGATAATTTCATCTAATTTAGAATCTGTTTAAATGCCTTAGAAAATAGTTCATAAAAATCAAATAGATTAAAATGTCAAAGATAAATTAGATTTTGTTATGCAAATTAGAAGCTAAATATAATCTCTCAATTTTTTTTGAGAAAGATTATATGTGAAAATATATTTGTGTAGTTTATAAATAAAACAAAATATATTTATTATGGAAACAATTATCTTTGAAATACACGTATAAAGATATACATGGAAATCAATGTAGTTATGCATATATATGAATGAATATAAATAAATATATTTATTCATGTGAAAATAAATAAATGCATGTTATAAAAAAAATTAAAATAATCATGCATGTTTAAAATTAAGGAGGCATGTGAAAATAATGGATGCGAAGCAAAAGGAAAGCAGTGAGCAAAAACAGCGAGATTTAGCAGCGGGAGGAAGCAGCGTGTTTTTTAGCAGGGTTTTTTTGGCAAATTTCCTTCCAGATCTCTGGTCTTCAATGATGTACTACTAGTGACGCATGCCCTAGACACGTGGATATAGTTTGTGGAGGAGAATGCTCCTCCACTTTGGTTTGAGTTTTCTCACCTACTCTCATTTACTCTCATTTATTTCTTTCAGTTCTACGTTTACTTTTCCTATGGAAACAAGCTCTGATGGCCCCGTTAAATTTGATAATGTTATGGTATCGCCTCCAACTTATACTTTTCCCTTGGCCTCTGATGCTTCTACCCTACCCTCTAGTTCTTCACCGCACCTTCGGCTGCCAAACCTAACCCTAGCCCTTCGACCTTACCTCCGAAGAAGTCCTTTGCTGAAACAGTAGCACCCAACAATCATGGGGTCTCCATTGATGCGAGATTTGTGCAGGTGGTTGGAGGCAAGAGATTGTTCAATGAAGATAAGGACTCTCCCAACATCTTGACTGAATTTTTTGTCTCTCCCAATGACGCTATGCTTAAAGAAATTGCAATAGAGAAGTCTCAGCTCTGTGAGACAGCAATTTTTTTTGCTTACGTAGATGTTGAAAAATGCCCTCCTAGGAAGTTTCTTGATGATTGGTTTCATAATTTGTGGAATTTGAAATTAGGGCTTAAAATCTCTTTCTGTAGATAGGTCCAAAAAGGGCTTTTTATTATTTTCTTTGGCAGTCATGAGGTTTAGATTGAAGCCCTAAAGTGACAGTATTGGAATGTCAGTAAAAATTCCTTTAGGTCTTTGGCCTTGTCACATGATGCGGTCTGTGAAGAATTTTTGGCATTGTCTTCACCTAGATGGATTATTATAAAGGGGGTTCCTCCTTTCTTATGGAAATTTCTTGCTCAATTGCTTACATCGTTTGGATCCATTATTAGAATTGATGAAACCTCCAGGCTTGTGTCTAATCTGGATGCTAGGGTTTTAGTCTCTCTAAAACTAGGAATTGATATCCCTCATAAACTTACCTTGAAAATTCATGGAGAAACTATTACCTGCCTGATTGAAATCCTCGGGGGTCTTAACGCCTATTATTTATGTAAAAAAGGACATATTCAGAAGAACTGCCCAATTATTAATAAGAAGAAGAGAGAATCGACTCAAGGGGACATTGATAGTAGCATCCCTAATAAAAGAGAACTGGATATTATTCCCTCTACTTCAAATCCTAATAGGAATGTTGATAAACCTTCCGGTCCTCTCACTAGAAAAGGTGATGATAAACCCAGCACTAATAACTCTATAGTTAATCAACCTAGTAAGATTCAATATGCTACCATCTCTAATCAAAGAAACACTTTGAGGGATAATGAGGATTTTCAAGCTATTAAAAACAAGAAACCTAGGGAAAAGAATGCTCAACAATTGGCCCTTGATTAGCTTAGTGCTACCCCTAAAACTAACCCTTTTGCTGCGTTGGCTCCTCCTACTTTGTTGATTAAAGATGGACCCCCTATTGATAGTATGATCTCTAGTAAGAATATTTCAAAAGGCTAGAGCTTAATTCATGGTAGTTTTGGTGCTGCTACCATGAGCGAGGTCACTACAGACTTGGGTAGTTGTCCTAACTTGAATGTAGTCCCCCCTTCTCATGATAACACCATTAGCCCTCCCATCTCTACCTTAACGAATTGGATGATGATTGCTTCATTGAAGTCATACTTGCTAACAAAGGTCCTGATAATAATAAGTTTTTGAATCAGGTTGGTGCTAAGTTTAATGAGAACATTGGACATTCTGATTGCATGATGACCTAGACCCTAGATGGATCTCATGCTATTGGGGATTTTGACTTGATTGGCCCCTAGCCTAACTTTACCTAGCCATTGAATGGTGAGAAAGACGATGATTCCCTCACGAGATTTATTGGCTCTAAGAAAAAAAGCAGGCCCTTAGGCTCTAAAAATAAAAAGAACAATGTGGAGATATCAGCTCCTCTTATTGGCCCTTCATTGCATTCTTCATCATGAAGTGCATATCTTGGAATATAAGAGGCCTTGAGTCTCCTGATAGGAAATCTATCATTAAGAGATTTCTTTTGGGGCATAAAAACATAGATTTTTTAATGATACAAGAGCTTAAAGCTGTTAACTTTCTTCTTAGTTCCCCTCTGGACTTTATCTGGAGGGATGCTATTAAAATTTTCACCAATCATCTTAAAGGGAAAGGTGGTGTTGTTTTACTCATCAATCCCTACTGGGAAAAATATATTAACTCAACTGGTTGCTCCCCGTGTAATCGAGCAACTTGGGTTGTTATTGATTTTAAAGGTTCATCCTTTGGCGTCTGTTCTATTTATGCCCCTAATGAGGTTAAGGATAGGATCACTTTATGGAATTGGTTGTATAATCTGCCTGACATTCGATGGATCCTTTTCGGAGACTTTAACATGGTCGAGGATCAAGATGATAAGTTTGGTGGTCTTCCTTTTGCCTAGAAACATCAAGAGAAGTTACATTGGGATCATTGTAAACATAAATTTAATTTTTTTGATCCTATGGACATAAAAGGGATACCTCTGGCCTTTGGCACACATGGTGTAATTTTCAATAGGGCTCTAAGAGGATTTACTCTAGGTTTGAGAGATTCTATGTGAACTTTGATTTTTTCTCATTCTCTCCTAACCAACAACATTCCCCTATTTTTCCCTCTTCCTCTACTCTTTCGGATCATCTCCCTATAAATGCTCTCATTAACATTAGAAATGCTCTTGCTCCTTGCATTCGTCATAATGAAAAATTTATCCTTAATACTTCATTGCTTAATGACCAGGACTCTTGTGTTGCTGTTAATATGGTTAGGTTGTTTAATCTTGCTAATAATTTCTCCTCTCAGGTTGATAGGTGGAATAGAAATGTCTCCTCGTGGCAAAAAAATTTCCAAACCCTTGGCCAAAGGAAGGCAAAAAACTATAGATGAGTGGAAAATGTATTAAATGAATGCCTTCATCTTGCTGAAATAGATATGCAAGCTAATCCCACTTCCATTCCTCATGTTGAACGTGTCTCAGCTGCCAGAGATACACCGAGGAAACATCAACATATTAAAACCATTGGAGCCTCTATTAGAAGCCATCATCAATGGTTGAAATTTGGGGATAAGGGTTCTAAATTCTTCTTTAATTACCTTAAACAAAAGCAGAGTAAGGAGAAAATTAATAGAATTGTGGTCGATAACTAGGAGCTCAGTGATATTAATGACATTGCTGCTGCATTTGAGAATTTCTACAAAGCCTTATTCAATTCTGAGGATAGCGGCAATGCCAAAGAGCTCAGAAGTAGATGTCAAAAGCTTATTCCCAAGAAAATTTTGGAGGATGCTGCCTCCATCCTTAGGGATAGGATCTCGGTTTAGGAGATCTCTGATGCTATATCTGCCCTCAAAAAAGATAAAGCACCTAGGCTTGATAGTCTCCCTGCTGAATTTTACAAATCCAATATTGATTGGATTGCCAAGGACTTATTTGACTTATATTCAGAAGCCTATGATCGTGGCATGCTTGGAAATTCTATCAATATGGGGATGATCAAAGTTACCCCTAAGGATGGAGATAAGTCCCTTATCAAGAATTGGCAGCCAATTACTTTGCTTAATGTTTCATATAAAATTTTGGTGAAAGCCTTGGCTTCTCAGCTTGTTAATGTTCTTCCTAAGTTCATATGTCCTACTCAGACAGGATTTATTAAGGGTCACTATATTTTAGAGAACCTTGTCACCAGTTGGGAGTCAATGGATTGGGCTAAGACTTTGCATTAGAACTCTGCTATGTTTCTTTTAGATTTTGAGAAAGCCTATGACCATGTTGAATGGGAATTTATCTTTTTTATTCTTTAGGCATTTGGATTCCCTGATGATTTTTTTTGGTATATTCAAGTCTTGCTTAAGGATTCATCTTCTCGAATTGAAATCAATGGTTTTCTATCTAATCCCATACCTCTGTCCTGGTCCATTCGATAGGGATGTTCCCTTGCTCCTACTCTTTTTGTCATTGCTTCTAATGCCCTATACTATATCCTCAGAGATAACACTATTTCTCCCAAAGTTAATGGGATTTCTCTCCCTGATAATTCTGAGCTTCTTAATATCCAATTTGCGGATGATACTTCGCTTTTCCTTGAACTATCTTGTAGTAATTGTAAGGTCCCATCCAAGTAAGGACTAGTATGATTGTTAATTTGTCTACAATATAATTTGATTAGTAGTAAATATTAATTTTCTCATTAGAACATTATAAGACTTATGCAGTAATATGATTAGGGAGAATCCTTATGTGACTTGCTATGATTAGTATTGTTTAAAAAAGATTGACTTATCATTCATAACCATCTAAATATTAGGTGTAAATGTGTATGTGGTACTTTGTATAGAAGAATTCTACTTATTTAATTAATGTGCAAAGTTAGACTCAACTTATGATCAACTGTGGATTTTGTTCATACAATTGACAATAATTATAAATAGAAATGGTCGGACCTCTTTACATATGATACGATAGTTTAGATAGTTTATGAGACTGGTAGCATTAGAACTAATTCACACTATGATGAATTGTGTAATTTATGTTAACATCTTGATTAGCTAATGTGAGTTACCTTATGGATAAATAATTTATATTATTCATCTTATCTCATCATGATAATTAGATAGTTTTAGTAATTGAAATTATGGCCAATTGAATTGAATAGATATTGTGTTGTGGTAAATACATTCTACATAAGGTGACTATGAAAATGGAAATCAAGTTTGCATTATGTGATTATTGTTTTGAAGTAAATTATGTATCATTTTAATTCAAAATAAAGAAGTACAGAAATGAATAGAATATAGATAACACAATGAATACTAGTGATACTTGTTATGTTATTCTAAGAGATATTATGATTTGAATCCTATAATTAGTGAGAGTAAGTACTTATGCTTGATAAATTTGATTAATGTATGTGTAAGGTGTAAGGTGTTTTGATACATATGCTATGAATTATTAATGTGGTTATTATTCTTGAAAAGTTTGTAATTAGAGAAATTAAAGTAAAAAGAATGATACTTATTTGTAAATGAATTTCATATGCAAATGATTCTGAAGAAATGATGTTGGAATATGATATTGATCTAATGGGTTGATCTATGGTTAATTCAAGGATATGTATTAATGTTTACAGTCTTATATTTATATGTTTGAGTTACTGATGTTAAATTTGAATTTGTACAACGGATGATTATGAAGGCCTAGTCGAATGATTATGAAGACCTTTGAGAAAACTATGCCAACTCTTGTACAACAATCAAAGTCGACCTCAATGCAAACTTTTTGTTAAATCGGATATGAACTAAAGTTGGACTTTAGAGGGGTTAAAATGGATCCTAGAGTGCATTCTGGGTTAAAATAACCTAACCCACTTATACTACCTAAGGTTTGGGGTTAGTTGAGGGTCAGATCATGGTTAAAATTTACATTATGACACCTCAAAAGGGCCCCACTTCAAATGTGACGAAAATGAATAGTGGGAAACAATGGGTTATGACACATTGATAAGAGAGCCATGTGCCTTCATTAAAGAGGGAGGAAGACTTTGGAGGAGGGACTTTTTCACCATTGTTGGAGATGAAAAGGGGAAGATATATGCAGAAGAGGAGGGGAGAATGACATAAATATGGAGAGGAAGAAGAAGATGGAGGAAGAGGAGGAATGATTCTTGGTTGAAGATGAAGATCCATCTAAAGGGAGAGCTCTTGAAAAGATAAGTAACTTATATACATTTAGAGTAGTTCTTACTTATTGGGATGAAATATTGTTAAAAAATTTATGACATAGTGTTTAGAGAGAACTCTTAGGATTGCATCCATGATCTCTTGGTTGAAATGAGTTCTCTTGCCTGGGGGTATGGCTAGGGCACAAGCAGCCTCATGATGCCATTATGGTAGGGTGGAAAAGAACACTTGTGTGAATAGTTTTGATAATTATTGTTGTATCTTGCAAAGAAATGAAAATGAAACTTATAAAAGCTAAGCCTTGCTACTTGATTTAAGATTGTGTATATGATTCAATGCAAAAGAGAAGTTTGTGATCTTACATTTGTGATGTATGAAAGGTTTCCTATTTGAATACAAGAAAACCAAGAAAATAAAAGAAATAGTTCTATGTCTTATTAAGATGCATATTTGAAAGACTGTTAAATGGAAATCTAATGCTCTTTTGAGTTCAAATCAATTAGTTAATCAAAGTTTCAATTTCCTTATAGTGTGGATCTGAAATTTGTAGTTGAAAATAGTTATCTTAATCATGTCTTCCTTTAAAGAAATTTATTTCTTATTTTTGGGTAGGAAAATATGGGCATGACATTTGGTATTAGAGCCTGGTTTCAACATTGGGACATTGTTTGGGACCATTATAGGCATGGGAAAATATAATGAAATTTCTTCATGACTTAGTACCATAAGAAAAAGTCTATTAAAATACCATTATGATAGAAAAACCCAGTTTATTAGGTTCATGTTTGATCATGTTTTAATTCCATTTTATAGATTAAGAGATTTTTAATGGATTCATTGATTTAGATATTGCTTTGAAACATTAAAATACCCTCTTATTAATATCATTCACAATATCATTATTGAAGGATTTATAAATCAAACAAATACTATAGACAAAATAATCTAAAAAGAAACACAAGGGCAAGATGAAAACTAAAAGCTGGGAGAGAGTATTAACTCTCTGGAATTTGTATGAAAAGTGGAAAATATCCTACTCCCAATTACAGAGTAATATTTTATTGAATAAGAACCTACCTAAGACTCTAAAAGAATTGACAACTCCTAGCTAGAAACAAAATTCAAAACAAACAATAGACTATAAGACATAAATGTCTCATCACTATCAATAAAGAAACAAATTTAAAAAGATATATATAATAGTGCTAAATAAATGCCATTCTTGACTTTTGTGACAGCCCTTTGAAAACCCAAGGCGCCATCTTTTCATAGCACTAAACAAAGCCTAAAAATATAATAGAGTAAGTATCTTCCATGCTAAGTTGTAATCAATCCTAGGCGCCATCATTTAGGGATATTAAAAGGAGTACTTAGAGAACATTAATGCTACTGACTATGTCTTGAACCCCCTTTGTCCTTTTTGACAGCGACACACTCCATGAGTTTTAGGAAGGGAGAGTTGGCGCTGGAGAAAAGGGAAAATAATTTAATGCAAGAAATGACTTTGTCAGTCCATGTCAACCACCCACTTTTGCAATAAGGCATATCACATTTTGGAGAAAGGACATTGTTTGGAGCGCATGCCAAGGCAAGGAAAGAGATAACAACAAACATAGTCCATAGGTTCATTTTGTCAAAAAGATTACATCATCTCATGCCTTGGAGGAAGCATCCACGCCTAGTGTATGGGCCTTAAAAAAAAAAAAGAATAGAGATTAATTCTTCATGTAATCATATGTCTAGATTAGAGAAAATAGAGAATGATTAATACAAATAAAGTTTAGTAATAAACGTCTATAGTAGAGGGCATACAAACAAAATTTACAAACTTGCAAAATGAAAGTATGGGTATTATTATGTCACAAAAAGGATAAGCATGGCTCTCTGCTCAAATCTGCAACCCTAATGGATGAATATGCTTTATGCATATTTACACAACCAACATGAGTAAATATGCATCAAGTATATACACACACCATGAATCTTTCATCAAAGCTTCATTTTCAACCTGCAACAAAATCTAGAATAACAAAATTTTGAAAAATAGAGATGAAAAGAATGCTAAATCTCTTTCATTGAGCTCTTGAATCCAAACCTGCAACACAAATAAACAAGAGCAAGAAACAATAATGAATAAGAACAACATGCATCAGGGTTAGAATATGAAAGGAGAAGAAGAGAAAATAAAAGAAACAAGATTGAAATGAAAATAATGAAAGAGTAGATTTAGGTTTCTTTCTATAATTTTTTTTGGAGAACCCTAATTAGGTTGTGATTATTTTATTTATTTTCTTGTTGACTTTTAATTTTCTATTGGAAAGTGAATTTAAACTTCAGATTTAAAATAAAAAAGAAAGTGTTTTCATTTTAAATGTTGAAGTGGGATTTTAATAAAGATTTCTTTCTAATTTCAATATTAGCAATTTAGTAAAATATTGAGCTTTTAATCTAAAAAGATTTCCTTCTAAGCTCAATATTTAAGTGGTGTAAAATGATTTTTTTGATTTATTATGAGGGAAACATGATTTTTCTCTTTTAGTAAATAGTAGAATTTATAAAATGCTTTAAATTTAATAAATGCAAGTTTTTTTTCTAAACAACATTTTAGAAATTGTATTTTAAATTTAGTATTATTATAATAGTAATTAATAAATTAAAGAGAGTAATTAATTAGAATATTTCATTACTATCTTTAGTATTTCTTACATTTAAGAGTGAGCTTAACAAGGAGGATTGTTAGATTAAATATTTGTGTCCATTTAATTAATAGAATTAATAATGTTGTTTTAAAATATTCATTATGATGTTAAGGAAATAATTAATAGTTTATATACAATAATGTAATGGAATTAATTAATCCATTTAGATATTAAGTCATTAAAATGAAAATAACATTGGGGATTACAAAAAAATTATATATATATATATATATATATATATATATATATATATATATATATATGATTTCACTTTAATAAAGTTAGTCTAAAATCAATAAATGAAAATTTATTGCTATGTTGTAAAACAAAGTGAAGGGGAGCTACCAATAAGGAAATAATATAAAGTGACCTTGCAAAGAAGTAGCATAAATGGCAACCTAGTTGTAAGTTATATTTTTTATACATACATATGTATTGGTAATTTAATTGTCTTGAGCATTCATTTTATTACCTGGTTAAATAATAATAGTTATCATTTTGTCACTTGATTCTTATGGGTTTAAATGACTTTGTATTGATAATGCATAGAACATTTGAATTAATGGTTGAAGGGATTGTACTATTAGTAATCAACCTATGCCATCCTTATATTAAAGAGGGAACAATGAAAGATTTAGAATTTTAGGATTTTTTTTTAAAAAGGGGGCAATAAGTTTATAACTAATGGCATCTCATATTGGTTTTAAAGAAATACAACTCATATTATGTCGAATGCAAATATTTTGCTTAGGACATTTTATCTTTTGGTTTATCATTTACTTTCAAAAGTGAAATTAAACTCAATAATAAATAATTAAATAAATAAATAAAATTGGTAATTAGATAAAAATAAATAAAATCCTATATTAAGTAATAGCTGGAAGTGAAGACACTGGATGTTCAAGTTTGTTTGAATTTTAAGATATTGAATGTTGTATAATTAGTCAAGCGTGAATTTTATTAAATTGTTTTCTTTGAAATAAAATCTTGGGATTAATGTTAATCTTATACCACAAAAGTGTAGTTTAAAAATAACATTGTTATATTCAAGAAACTACTAAATATAAGATTTCACATTTAACCTACGAGATTATCAAAATTAGTAGATATCATGAGAACTCTAGTTCAAATGCTAAAAGTCTAAACTATGAGAGAAGATTCAACTTTTCATGTTTTTACAAAGAAACATAATCTCAAGGAGTATAATTAAATTAGTATTGGCACATTTAGAAGATAAATAAAGTTTTGTGATGTTTACTTGTGATAGATATAAGAGGGTACTAGACCAAAGGGTCAAGACTATAGAAAACCGACATCATTTTTAATAGTCATTCATAGTTTTTAAATTTTGAAGGATGTAATAAGAAACTTCTTATAGGAATTAGATTGCTAAATGTACTTAAAACCTTTAGTAAGGCCTTAGTATGAGGATAATCAATACCTATAGAGGAATTGGAATATAAGTTATATATCGTTTTCACTCTCAAATCTAAAATTAGTGATATACCATGTCATTTGGTTAATTTTCTCTATTTTTTTCCTTGCTTAGGTGTGTATTCAAAAATTGAATGTTTATGTGTACCATCTTATATTAGTGATTGAAAATGTTGATTATGCAAGTTCCCAATAGATGCTCCTTGCTTAATTTAAGGTATGTATTGTAAGAGAAGAAAATTTATATGTATGTGGATAGCTTGTATGTTATGGTAATGACAATGTGAGCTATTTTGTTCAATAATAAACTAGTGGATGGAATAATGAGTAGAGTAGAGATCCAATGAAAAATGAAATCGTGCAATGATGTACATGGGCTAATATGTTCTTGTGTTGATAAGATTTTTTTTTAATGTTGTGGGAATATCTTATGTGGCTATAAATATTGTTTGATGTCCTCATCTAGGGAAGATTAGATGAGCATTGTGGTTAATGCTAATATTACATGTGGTTATGTAGATGCAAGCGTATGGGTTCATGAAGCAATATAATATATCATACCTTCCTTTATATATGTTAGTAACCTATGTGAAGCCATGACTCATGATGTCTTGTGTTTCCTCATCCATGCGATTAAACCAGTGTTGCCATTTGTGTTGAAGTGTTGTATAAAACCAACAATTGTCATGTGTGCCCATGTAAATTAAAAACAAATGTTCTTGGAAATTATGTTTGTACATAAGTATGTGGAAGTCATACCTTGTATGAGTTATTGCTTGGTTGTAACCCTACTAAATACCACCTTTAAGGATGTTTACAAAGGATAATGTTGTTACCTATTCCCATAGTTGAAAACAAAATACCAATACTCAGAATAAGACTCCTTAGACATATTTGTGTATATTCTCCTATGAGATCCAACATGTGGAAGGAGGATTTTCCCATGTTGTGATAGATACCATTTCCGCACATGTTTCGACATGATGCAATGGGTAATGATGTCGTGTTGCTGATGGTAGCGAGCCGAGCTCGAGAAAATGATGCCACGTATATAGTTACGTGAAGGCGCTATTGTTTTTGTATGTTTCAGTTCCCACTTGATGTAGAGCATATAGGAGATGCTTGCATTCTTGTGGAGGGGTACCCATGGATGCTCGGTCATGTGTACGCAGAAGTGCATATAGGTGGACCCTAGTCATGTATACCTCTGGCTACGGCGATGCTTACATGAGATTGCTATGCGGAGTGTGTCCTACACGTGCTTTCTCCGTGAGGAACACTGCCATGCGACATACGACTAGAGTGGGTGTTCTCCACCTGGTGTATGGTCATGTCGGGTGAGTCAACGTGCTTAGTCTATACCACTCAATGTGAGGTGTTGCCGAGGTGAAAACCCCATGCCATGTGGTTAGTGCACCTAGAGTGCCCACATGAAGGGCTACTGCGCTAGCCAGACGTTGTTCCCTCCTTCCTCGTGAGGTGGCTAGATATAGTCACATAGTGATGTAATGTGCACTTTATGATTTATTTTATTGTGTAGACCAACAAGTTTATTTACTTTCTCTTTGATAGTCTAGCCACAACCTTAATCTTCATTTTTTTTTTTACTTAGCTTATTGTTGCAATACATTGAAATTTTCTTGTTTTATTGTTGTTGAAATATATGATTTAACTTCTTTCATTGGAATTTTTTTTTTTTTGTGGCTAGACTAGTTTCCTTGGTGTTTGTGGATTTTGGTCTTGTGTTGTAATGTGATTCCTCATCAAGGACGATGGAGATGAACTTGATGAGTGTATACGAGGAAGCAGACACAGGGAACCCTCAAGGATGGGGGTATGTGAGGCAGTTATGTAGTTATTATCCACTACCTTCCTATGCGTGTGGTGTGTATTCCTTGGGGGCTAACCACCTTACATAAACAAGGGATATGACAAGTGGTTTTGTATGGATGACCTCTTGTGTGATGGGTCTGTTTACCATCGAGCCACCAAGTGAGGCTTGGATCACAGATTATTGATTTTGGACTATGGATGTGGGTTCAGACAGTTATATGGTACAATGCACTTTAGACTCAGATGAGATTAACATTTTACCTCTTGACCATTCATGAACCTTGTGATGTGTTTATCCCAGTGATGTGGCTTGTGTTTGAGTGTATAGGATGTCAATGGGTGTGAAGGCTTCACTCACCCTTGGGAGGGAAGAGATGCCTTAGGTGAAGGGCTTAGTTGGGCTCAACATTGAAGTTGAGAGATTCTCCTCCTTGGAGAGCGCACCTTCACCCATTGTTTCATGATTCCAATGGTGAATCATTGCGTTAAGCCTTGGAAGGGAGTTTATGTGTTGTTATGATATGTTGTATGCCTTGTTGGTGCTTGAGTGTAACTCATTTGAGCCTTGTTTCCCTAGTTGAGTATTTCAATTTTTTTTAATATATCATGTTTTATGTATGCTCATACAATTATAAATTGCTAAATGTTGCAAAGATCACTTACATGAGTAGGAATTGATAGATAGAACAAAAAACAAACAAACAAACAAACAAACAAACACTGGTGACTTCCAGGATGAAGTCAAAGACTAGTGGAGGGGAATGTAAGGTCCCATCTAAGTAAGGACTAGTATGATTGTTAATTTGTCTACAATATAATTTGATTAGTAGTAAATTTTAATTTTCTCATTAGAAGAACATTATAAGACTTATGCAATAATATGATTAGGGAGAATCCTTATGTGACTTGCTATGATTAGTATTGTTTAAAAAAGATTGACTTATCATTCGTAACCATCTAAATATTAGGTATAAATGTGTATGTGATACTTTGTATAGAAGAATTCTACTTATTTAATTAATGTGCAAAGTTAGACTCAACTTATGATCAACTGTGGATTTTGTTCATACAATTGACAATAATTATAAATAGAAATGGTCATACCTCTTTACATATGATACGATAGTTTAGATAGTTTATGAGACTGGTAGCATTAGAACTAATTCACACTATGATGAATTGTGTAATTTATGTTAACATCTTGATTAGCTAATGTGAGTTACCTTATGGATAAATAATTTATATTATTCATCTTATCTCATCATGATAATTAGATAGTTTTAGTAATTGAAATTATGGCCAATTGAATTGAATAGATATTGTGTTGTGGTAAATACATTCTACATAAGGTGACTATGAAAATGGAAATCAAGTTTGTGTTATGTGATTATTGTTTTGAAGTAAATTATGTATCATTTTAATTCAAAATAAAGAAGTACAGAAATGAATAGTATATAGATAACACAATGAATACTAGTGATACTTGTTATGTTATTCTAAGAGATATTATGATTTGAATCCTATAATTAGTGAGAGTAAGTACTTATGCTTGATAAATTTGATTAATGTATGTGTAAGGTGTAAGGTGTTTTGATACATATGCTATGAATTATTAATGTGGTTATTATTCTTGAAAAGTTTGTAATTAGAGAAATTAAAGTAAAAAGAATGATACTTATTTGTAAATGAATTTCATATGCAAATGATTCTGAAGAAATGATGTTGGAATATGATATTTGATCTAATGGGTTGATCTATGGTTAATTCAAGGATATGTATTAATGTTTACAGTCTTATATTTATATGTTTGAGTTACTGATGTTAAATTTGAATTTGTACAGCAGATGATTATGAAGGCCTAATCGAATGATTATGAAGACCTTTGAGAAAACTATGCCAACTCTTGTACAACAATCAAAGTCGACCTCAATGCAAACTTTTTGTAAAATCGGATATGAACTAAAGTTGGACTTTAGAGGGGTTAAAATGGATCCTAGAGTGCATTCTGGGTTAAAATAACCTAACCCACTTATACTACCTAAGGTTGGGGGTTAGTTGAGGGTCAAATCATGGTTAAAATTTAAATTATGGCACCTCAAAAGAGCCCCACTTCAAATGTGACGAAAATGAATAGTGGGAAACAATGGGTTATGACACATTGATAAGAGAGCCATGTGCCTTCATTAAAGAGGGAGGAAGACTTTGGAGGAGGGACTTTTTCACCATTGTTGGAGATGAAAAGGGGAAGATATATGTAGAAGAGGAGGGGAGAATGATAGAAATATGGAGAGGAAGAAGAAGATGGAGGAAGAGGAGGAATGATTCTTGGTTGAAGATGAAGATCCATCTAAAGGGAGAGCTCTTGAAAAGATAAGTAACTTATATACATTTAGAGTAGTTCTTACTTATTGAGATGAAATATTGTTAGAAAATTTATGAAATAGTGTTTAGAGAGAACTCTTAGGATTGTATCCATGATCTCTTGGTTGAAATGAGTTCTCTTGCCCGGGGGTATGGCTAGGGCACAAGCAGCCTCATGATGCCATTATGGTAGGGTGGAAAAGGGCACTTGTGTGAATGGTTTTGATAATTATTGTTGTATCTTGCAAAGAAATGAAAATGAAACTTATAAAAGCTAAGCCTTGCTACTTGATTTAAGATTGTGTATATGATTCAATGCAAAAGAGAAGTTTGTGATCTTACATTTGTGATGTATGAAAGGTTTCCTATTTGAATACAAGAAAACCAAGAAAATAAAAGAAATAGTTCTATGTCTTATTAAGATGCATATTTGAAAGACTTTTAAATGGAAATCTAATGCTCTTTTGAGTTCAAATCAATTAGTTAATCAAAGTTTCAATTTCCTTATAGTGTGGATCTAAAATTTGTAGTTGAAAATAGTTATCTTAATCATGTCTTCCTTTAAAGAAATCTATTTCTTATTTTTGGGTAGGAAAATATGGGCATGACAGTAATATTCAGCATATTAATCTTAAACTTGATTTATTTGAGACCATTTCTGGAGCTCACATCTCCAAATCCAAATCTGTTATGCTTGGTTGGAAAGAGGAGCCTCCTAATTGGTTTCTCCAGTTTGGATACTCATGGGGTGGACCTAATAAGATTGTCAGATATTTGGGGGTTCCTTTTTCCATCTCCTTGTCTCTCAAAGACATGTGGATTTGGATTAAGGGTGAAATTTTTAAGAAGCTCTACAAGTGGGATAACAAGGTGTTGTCACTTGTTGGTAGAGTGCAGGTGTGTCAGAAAATCTTATCATCCTATAGTATATACTACTCCTTTGTCTAGATGTTTTGTAACTACCAAGTTTTTGAGATTCAAAAATCCATTAGGAGATTCTTATGGTCTGATGGCAAAGGTCATAGGAAGAAACATGTGTTAAATGGAGTTGGTGTCATGTTGCCAAGAACTCTGGTGGCTTAGGCCTAATAGACCTTAGGATCCAAGGAATTTCCCTTGCTGCTAAGTGGATTTTTTAGGCTCTTGATGGTCAAGAGCCCTAGAAGATCCTTCTTAGAAACAACATTCAGTCTAGTTATCCTAAGCAAGCCAAACATTGGAAAAATCTTCCTTTTGCTGATCTAGTTGCTGGGTCCTTCCCTTTCTCTGTCCAGGGTTCCCTGGTTTTCAAGTCTATCTGGAAAGCTTGGGAGCTTGTGAGGGGTTTCATCTATAATTCCAACTTTTCTAGCAATAACTCTATTAACGGTGAGTGTTTTATATGGTGGAATCTGCAACATAAGGGTAAGCCTCTTGCCATGACTCAAGGTTGTTTTGCAAAATTTTGGAACAGCCTTGGTATCCAAAGTCTTATTGACATTTTGGAGAATGATAACCTTGTTAGTTGGCAGGATATTAGAATCAAGTTCGATCTTCCTATCTCCCATAAATGTACATATAATATGGTTGCCAATGGGTGCTGCAATCTTAATCTTCCCTGTAGGTGTGATGTGGACCCTCATAGATTTATGAATTTCCATTGGGATGATGGATCTCTCCTACATAAAATTAAAGCTAAAGATATATATATGGTGCTCAATAAAGAAAACTCTATTATTTCTCACCTTAATACCACTTGGTATATGAGCTTGAACTCTCTTGAATGGAAAAAAATTCTTGATAGATTTTGGAAATCACATATTCCCCCCAAAATCTTACATTTTAAATGGCAACTTCTTCTTGATAGACTTCCTATTAAAAATCATGTTGGTGATACTGAACTTTGTACTGTTTGCCAGGTTCTTGAAAATTTAAGGCATATATTTTTTACTTGTCAATTTGCTAGGATTATATGGAAGTTTTTTGGAATTTATATAGCTGATCATGTTCCTGTTTTAGATACCATTCTTGGCAACATATCTGGTCTTTAAAAAGATGCTAATTTTTTTTGGAACATTCTATCCTCTCATATTCTTTGGTTTATTTGGAAATGTAGAAATGAGGAAAAATTTCAAGATGTTGGTAGATCCCTTACTTTGTATCATTTGAAACTCATCCATTTTAAGATTGTCTCATAGATTTGCTACATTATGAAGCTCGAGATGGACAAGCTAAAAAGATTCCTCCATGATGGGCTTGCTACGATGTTCATTTATGAGATGAAGCATGAGTTGGAATTGGCCAGCATTCTTGATAACCAGACTGCTTTTGGAAAAATTCTTAAAGAGCTACTCAAGGAAATACATGAGAATAGAGGCCCCTTTTCTAATAGACTTGACTTCTTTGCTCAACTTCTCAAGCGGAAGAAAGTCGTGTGGATGGAAGGAGAGCTAGGATGGACAGCTTGGTTCGATGATCATGATGATGTTTAGGATTAGCTTATCTATCTCCTCTTTTTGTAATCTTGTTAGAACTGCTACCTAATGTGTTAGTTGGCTGATTTCGGCTGATTATTGGACTTTGAGCTTGGTGGTTGAGGCTTGCCTCCCCCCCTCTTTTGATACTGTACCTTTTTTGTTCTCTCGATTATTTAATTTTAAAGAAATAATGGATGCAAGCTTATTTTTATTTTATATCTATTAATTTTTCAGACTTATAAAAAAAATAAAATTTCATTATTAATTTCACATTTTAGAAATAAAATAAAAATTATTATTATTTATTTATTTTAGAAAATTAAACAAATAATTAAATTATTGTTATATGTGAGTTGTAAAATAAATAATAATAATGCTTTTATTTATACAACTAAGTTCAATCAACTCTTGGTGGAAAATAATCTAATTAGATATTTATAAATTCATATATAGTTGTAAGTTAGTGAATATTTAATTATGTTTTAGTTATATTTTAAGTGAGGTTAGAGTGAAGTTAACTAGATAATCATTTATTTATGGTGAGTAGATATAATGGGTGGAATTAAATTAAATTAAATTTTAATTATAATTGCAATTCAAGTTGAGTTATTTATAATATAACTATGATTTCAATGGAGATTGTATATTAATATTGGACTTATATGGAAGTTAAATTAATACTTTAAGAATGATATTTCTATTACTATTTAATCGAATACTTTATGTTATTAATTAGGACATGTATAATCTAAGATCATTTAAATTAATAATATGAAATAATATCCTATAGTTAGAATTAATAAAATATTAATATTTAATTAAGAGTTAATGTTTGAGTGGAATATTAAATTATTCCATGAATTATAAGAATTAATATTATTATAATATTGATTAATCATGATGATTATATATATATGAAGTATTTATTTACACCTATACCGTAGGTATTAATGCATGTTTTGAACATAAACTATTATAGTCAAATTGAACTTTAGAATACAAATTAATTTTGTTGCAAAAGTAAACTTGTTTTATTATCGTGATTTGTTACTATATAGTTTTGTTGTATTTTCTTTATGACATTTTGGGAGTTATGTAGTTGACTAATTAGTATTCTACACTAGAGGCTACAAGACTTTATTTTCTATGTGAAATGGTATAACCATTTTTATGTGTCGATTGATCTATGTATGGTTTGGATTGTGAGTGTAATTAATCCTTCTTGTTTTGATCATTATATCTTTTAACCAAAACTAGGTGACGACCATTTTTTTGTTAAGTCTAATTTACCTGGTCACCTTATTTTATCATTTATGTTGAGCTATGTTCTAGATGGTTGTGTTGTGGAGTGTGTTTTTTTATGATTTATTCTATAATTTGAATGGTTATCTTTATTGTGATTTACTTACTCTAAGATGGAGATGGATGTTATTGATATTGTGTAAGGTTCCTCCTCATATGTACTTATTAAATATGAATTTCTCTATTAAATCTATTATATGAGATTGGAATGGATATAAAGTAATGTTTTATAGTTGAGATGTCCTAATGGAAATTGAGATCAGTTGATACATTCATGTTTTAAATACTCTATGATTTGAAAACCTCTACATTATGTTGACTGTTTAAACATTAATTTGCACTAACGATGATATGAGGTGTTTCACCTTATGATGACGATGTTAATTATGGTACCTTGATGATTAGTTTATATGCATTTAGATAGTTCAGTATGCCCTATTGATGATGTTTACAATGTTTAGGTATATGCATGCTTAATGATGATTATTCTAGTACTTTAATTTGAATTGATGAATAGGTTATGTTATATTAATCATGCAATTACTGATGATTAATGTGTGCAGAAATGAGGAAGGATTATTTAAATGAAAGTTGATGTTTTGATTAATGTGATTATCTAAATGAGTTTTAAATATATACATGTGATTTTTCTCAAGCTACTAATGTGTGAATTGAGTGCATAGGATTATTAACCATGGGATCTAACGGAGAATCAATAATCGACCCTATGTTCAATCTGTAAAATGAAGGTCAAGTCTAATGAAGAGATGCAGACCTGATGTTTTGTACTTTATTATATCATAATCTAAATGTGTGTATCATTCTGTAATCATAAAATGTTTAAATGTTACATAATAATGAATCTTATGGTGTCACTTGGCACTCATAATTCATATATCTATATCAACATGATAATTAGGGTTAACAGGGTAACTTGATAATCTAAGATTGATTAAGTTAGTAATCTAAGACTAATTAGTTGGGAACCTAGATTAATTATCCTAATTAGGGTTTAGTGGAAAGGTGTCATTCTTAAGGTTCTAAAAGATAAAAATTTTCAAGCCAATTGTCATGCCCTAATTTTACAAGACAATACACAACAATTTTTTATTTTGAATTTAAACTAAGGTAATATGAATGGGTCTTTACTTATAACAACATTCTTATCAAACTAAGTCACATTCAGATAATGATTCCTACCCACTCAAGAATGTTATCAGGTTTCAACTTTGATCATAACGATTCATAACTAATGAGGTATTATTAATTATTTTTTTGATCAATAAAGATTAACTAATAATTATTTAGTTGATTGATACTCAATTTGGATAACAGTATGCATTAGGGTTTTCTAGTTGTCTTGCCCTACATTCAAGCTGGTATGTACTTGAGCCTTGCACCTGAAGAAGTGTTGCGTAAAAGGTACACCTATAGAAGATGCAATACATATATGTTATGTGTTTAATCATTAGGGTCATTGTTAGATCATCTAGTACATTATGATGTTACATGGTATAGAGTCTTAGGTAATTTGTTTCCATCAAGTTCTATACATTCATATCCTTGAGTTTGATTCCCTTATTTTCCTATGCAAGGTTATTCAAATAAACTCTCCTAATATCAACATGTATCTAGGTCTTCCTATGTGTTATGGCATATGATTAGTTAAAGAAGTTACCAAGGGAATTCACATAAAGCCTCTCATATTCCATTACACCATTACTACATTCAATTCTATTCTATTATTAGAATAATATGGAAGCCCCTAGTTAATTTTCAAATTACCATATTATAGGGTAACATCCTAAGTTAAATTCACTTAACTAATACCTATTTTTTCAATGCTAGTTAAGTTGCTTGACTTAATCATAAATTAAATGGTATACTTCACTGATTTAATTTCATAAACTATTTATTGCATACTGATAACTATTAGTCATTTGCAAGCCCACTAATACTTATTAATTTATTAGATGAATCCTAGTTCTCCTATTTATTATTAAAAATTCATCCCCATTTATTTAATTGTGTTACATAACATACTTTATTATTGTTGAATTTCAGTCCTTCTCTATACATAAATTAAATTCCTAAAATCAATTCCCTCAACTTTTTCACTACCTAAACTCTTTCTGTACCCCCGCCAAACTTATTAGTACTAAACTGCTTAGAACATGATCATAAATCAAGACTAGCCTTTGAACCTAATTGAATTTTATTTAAACAATAACAACCCTTATCTACTCCCTAACAAGTATTTGTTTGAAACAAGGAAGCAATAAGAATCATTCTCATGATTACCTTACTCTTTTCCCTCCTTTCCAAAATTTGAGCTTACCTAGGTCACGTGCTCTAACATCATTCTTTAATCATTATTTATTTTAAAATAATGGGACTTGCTATTCCTTGACAGGGAGGATTTTCCATCTCTATTTGATGTTGTTAAGGCCCCTAGGGACCCTCCCCAATGCCTCCAACTCTCTCCCCTTCCACATGTGTGGAACCCCCTACCTAGGTGTGATGGAGTGGGTGATGTCTTCCAAACAAAACCTTGCACTTTTATGATTATGCTAGGTGTAAAGATAGGAATAGGAAGAAAAAAGTTTAAAATCATATCAGTTGTGATTAATGCTTGTCCCCTCTCTCATGTGACTAGGGAACTCGCCAAGTGGAGCCTTGGCTTGAGTTTGACTTGACTATTCTTTTTGTATTATTTATTCCATTTTATGGCCGCTAGGATATATATGTAAAAAGTTTGAATAGTTCTTTAGTATATATTTATTATTATTATTTTTTGTTGATATGTTGTGATAGTGACTTGGGAGTCATGGGTCTTTTTTTATTTTATTATTTCTTTTCTTTTTTTTACTAATATAATAGGTGTTGGTTTTAAGAAAGTAGTGAGGCCTCACACCAATTATATAGGTCCTAAAATGATCCTAGAGGCCTAAATTAGTGCAAACCAAGTGCCTAGGGAGGTATGTGTATGGGTTGGGGATATTTTCCACCCCTCTAGACCCTTTTGTTGACTTTTATGACCTCCTAAATATCCCATTTTTCCTTAAGTGCGAAAATTGAACTTCTTCATGAGTTTGCCAAGTTTACACTTCACCAAAAAGGTTGGCTTAATGGTAGGATCAAGTTGTAAGACCCTAGAAGGCTATAGTCAAGTTTGGAGTTATTGCGATTTTAGGTGGGTGAGTTTAGAAATCTATTTAGTTGTAAATTAGAGGGTTGAAGAGTGTTCACCCAATCTCTACATTTAGAGAGAGTAAAGCTAAGATTGAAGGAGGAAGAAGGATTATCTTTTCTCAAATTTTTAGTTTTTCATAACCATTTGTAAATGTAGGAATTCATCAAGGTCTTGTTCTTTATGCTATGTTTTTATTTTCTTAAGTAGGCCTTTTGCATGTGCATGTGTTCGTATATATAATGAAACATGTAAGAGATGGGTTGTTATGGGTTTCTTAATTGTGTTCCTTTCATGTTTTACATTTTTTTTTGTGATGAAATTGCAAGGGTTGTGTTGGAATTACTAACCCTCAGATAGGGTAGAAGTGGCCACGTATGGGAGGAGGGCCTCAGTTGAACTCCGGGTTAGTGTAGAGTCTCTCCTCATGATGAGGAGAGGGAGAAATGTAGGGTGTTATGGGCCCCTACTTGTCTATACAAACCATTTTGTGTTTGGGAAGATAAGAAGTGTAAGAACAAAAGTTCTTGTCATTATTAGTCTCGAAAGAGACATATTTTTGGTGTTATGATTGACTTCTCCTACCCTAGAAAAATCCACCTTCTCCCTAGTCTTAGTTTGATAAGGAACCTAAGATGAGAGTAATTGGTTGAATGCGTATATGTGTTGAATCTGTTTGTCAACTGGTGAGTTTCAGTTTCTATATGGTACCTTGATGTAAATTTGCAAGTTTTATAGTTGATACCTTGATATGGAGCCAAATTGGATTTAGAGTTTTGGTGTTTTGATTCAAATGTTTTGGAGACTTCTCCTCCAGATAAGGATCTTTATGTAAAATTCATTGTTAACCTTATTTTTGAAATGACTATGATATCGGGTTTTCTTCCCTGATTCTTTCCCTATGGAGTCCTTGAATTAGGTTTTGAATAAAATAAATATGAAGTGGCTAGCCCACTGTTGTTTAGAAAAATAAAATGATAGTCCCTTATATAAGAGAATTTTCATTGAATTATTGAAATGTTTCAGTAGTCATTCGAGTCTCTAAATGTAAATATTTATTTACATTATAGTGACAAATTTATTCCCTTGTAATTTGTATAAATGATGAAGGAATGAAAGGATTTGATCTTAAGTATATTTTGTGTTAATTTTCAATATAAGTTCAAGTGCAAATTAAATCGGGAACATGGTCCTTGGATTAACCTACATTGGATATAATAAATTGCATAATAAACAAGTCGATAAATCATTAGATTTAAATATAAGTTGGAATACATTCTTCTTACCTCTCAATTTGCCCTTAAAATTATTGAAAATGGTCCTAATATCATCACTAGGAAGTTGAAATTGAAACCATGTAACTTTTTCCTTTTAGAAAGTTAAGAAAGAAAGAAAGAAAGAAAGAAATACTCAAAATGAGCATCTACAGGATGCTAGATAATACATGGGAGGATTTGAAATTCAAAAGGATAACAATTAATCTTCCCTAGATACCTTCACCATTTAACATTTAACCTTATTCAAATAATTTATATTATTTACAAATAGAGTAAATTCAAAGTCTTTACTTTACTCATAACTACTCTTACCTGATCACATCACTATCTTATCTTAACCCCCCCACTGTTCTTCACTCACACAGATAATCATTTATATCTATTAATAGTCAAAGGAAATGCAATGATGGATTTAAAGTCTTATACTAATTTTGGATAAAGGCCTACCATTAATGCAAACACCAAAAAAAGAAACATGGCCTTATAAAATTAATGTCATTTTTTAGACAATGTCTCCATCGATCCCTTCCAGTTTCCTTCCCCTCTCCAAAAAATATTCTCTCAACCCCATGCATGGAAGTACCTGCCAAATCCCTATCATACGTGTGTAACTCTCTAAATTTCACTGGGGCAAGTTTGGTGAAAATCAGCAAGTACACATCTCAAGTATTGATTAGTTTATTTACCTTATTTTCCTCCTATCCCATCCCCATGTATCTCAAAACTCCACATCAAGTGTACTTCATGAACAATTTTGCTACCCAAGGAAGGAGGATAGGCTTGCCAACATGTGGAAGCTCTCAGGCCTTGGGGAAGCACTCCAAGGGTCTTTGGAAAGAGAAAAAGGTAAGTAGCCTAGTTTAGGCAGATGTTTAGAGTAGTCAAGTAAGATATTATAATTTTTAATGTTGATTAGTAATTTGGTGATTGGAATTAGTAAAAGTGCATGATGCTATGTAGAATTTCTTTATTAGTAAAATGTGATAGAGGGCTGCCTAGTGGCCGAGTGGCCCACTTGTGTTGAGTAAGGGTTAGGACAATAGTTTAGCATGTTATTGTAGCTTAAGGGGTAAGGTTAGTTGTTAGGATGGTTAGAATATTAGGGTTAGTTAGTTTAGAATGTTAAAGTAAGTTTATTATTTTAACTAAGGATAGTTTATTTTATATATGATGTAAGTAGATTTAATTAGTGTAATAGATTTTAATTTATGTTTTATAAAATTTATATTTAAATTTAGTATTAGTGAATAGTGTTTTCATTCAAAAATTTTGTGTCATTATTTACATATTTAATTACATTAAATTGAAAGTGTTAGATGTTAGATAGGTTTAGTATGTAGTAAAGAGGTTGATAATACATTTAAAGATTTTTCACTCCATAGTAGAACATGATTGAAAATATGTTTATATCTTATCAAGGGAATTATTTTTTTAATGATTTCATAATTATATTATGGAATAAATTATGGGTTTAGTAAACTTGAAGTTGCATTAGGGTTAAAAGCTATTATGTCAAAGGCTAGTATTAGTTGTCTCAATAATTAAGTGAAGAGTAGGATTGGAATTGGATTAGTTAGAAATTTTATGTTATTAGTCTTTTGTTGGGATCTAAATTTATGTGGCAATTATAGTATTGGGATATATTGCATTTGAATTTTAACCTAGAAGGTGGTTGGATAGGGAACTATTATAACTCAAGTTGACTAGGTAACATAATATGATGAGTTTAGCTATGATAAAAGATGAGTTATATGTTGTAAATAGTTTAATGATAAATGTTTTAATATTTTAATTTTTTATAAATGAGTTATGATAATATCCAAAATTAAGTATTAGTGTTATGATAGATTAACCCTTAAATGTATAATTAGATTCTCCCAAGGATTGATCTAGTATAGTGTTAAAAGGGAGAGCATCATAGTCAACTTAAGAACTTGGAAACCTTGAAATGTGTTTTGAAATTGATGTCATACCTTGGTAATTTGAAATTAATGTTTAATAAATTGACTCATTCAACCCATACTACATGTTCCTGTAGCATTAGAACCTAGGGTTTCAAACCCATGTAGTATGATTGAATACTGACTCTGTATGCTTTGGTGATGTAATCCATACAAAATTAATACCTAAACCATGTGACTCAAACTTGACTTACCTTGTTTTTTATCTCTATACAATACATTATATGCTAGTATGTTATAACCTTAGTCACTGCTATTCTAAAAATAAATAAATTGTTGGTGTTCTTTTGCCTCAAATTTTTGGGCATGACATATTGGTTTATTGTTCTCATGATTATGTGACTTTATGGATTGTTAATATAATTATGGGATAGATCTATTATGTGATGGATGATTCTTTGAGATGCTATATTGAGATGGATAATGAATCCTTGCATGGATGTGATATTCCTTCCTATGCTCCATTATTTTACATTGGCGACTTTCATGATTATGGTTTAGGAGAATATTTTAGGTATTTTTAGATTATTTTTAAATGGAGCATTAGGGTAGGTTATCTAGGTGTATAGGGGGAAGTGGCTTGCAATGGGGGTCATGGCCCTAATTGGATGCCAAAGTAACTCATTGTAACTTTATGAATTAAGTGATAACACCTCACATTACATGAGGGGTTTTAAATGAATTAACAAGATTAAGTGTTCATCAGCCATGCCTTGAGCACTATTATGGGCTATGATCTTGCATAGTTAGGTTCCTTGTATGTATGAAAAGGATTATTGATGCCACATAGACTTATTAGGGGGCCAAAGTCCAAAAAGACTACCAGGGTAACTTTAGAGTTGGGTATGTGTAGGATCATGGTCAACCAAACTATGCTCTTAAGTTGCAATAAAAAATTAGAAAATCAGGGTTATGTCAACTTGATGTGCAATTTTCTACTTGTTATTAACTTTATATCAAAAATTTGAGAGAAAAGAGTCTCTAGCAAATTGAATCTAGTTTCTAAACTATTAGGACTTATCTCAAAAAAATAAAAATTGATTGGTCAAAATTTTGAAATTTTAATGCAATATTACAAAAATTTCTAAAAAAAAATAAGTAGACGTATGTTTGACCACCTTCATCAAAATCAAATGATAATTTTTTTAATAATATTCTAGATATAAGTAGTAGACTCATGCCTAGATGTGACACATATTTTTGAGTATTTTTATTCTAAATAAATAATTAATAATCAATTTTTGACTTTAGTATTTTTGGAATAAAAAAACTCTCGTGTCTGACCACCTTAACTAATTGAAAACTCTACAAAATTCAATTTTTCATTTTTTTCCCTTATAGTAGAAGAAACATAGAATGTGATGCATCTTTTGGATTTAAAAAATGTTGTACCATTTGAAAGTTATAGTTATTTTTCAAGTAGTGTGTCAGTTAGCACTTTATACGTACTCCATTAGAAAATAAGTAATAATTACTTACTAAACTCATAATTTGACAAACCTTACATTATGGAAAGAAACCCTTAAGAAACCCTTTTCATTTCATCAAATTTTGGTGAAAAAAAGTTATCAACTACATGTTTGAAGTAAAAATCATATAAAAACATGCCAAAAGCACATTTTTAGGATGTTTTTAAAGTTGACCATATAGTTTTGGTATCAAAAGATTTAGTAGACCTTATAAAGATATTAATTGTTTTCATTTAGTATCAGGATGGGTGGGAAAAAAGTTGGAATAGATTTTGAAATGCTTTGAGATATTTCAAAACTACAGATTTTTCAGATCGCCACTTTTTGGCACACCATGATCTTGCACATACCTAGTTGACTTATGTGATGACACCTACTCATATGCAGCTTAGGTTTCCTATTTATATTTATATTTATGTTTTTATTCTGGATTACCTCTAGGATCATCTTTTCCTATGAGTAGTACCACTTTTTGTATAGAGCTTTTAGGATCCTTTACTAGGATTTATATTATTGATTTTGTGGTTTGATTATCTGTGTGTGGATCATACATTATCTCCCCTACATAGTGAGAGTGAGAGCCTAATTAGGGACCACATGGTTGGGAGGTAGTGACTTCTTTCCATTTGGGTCCCCCTTAGATTGGCACCAATATTGGATGTTCATTGATTTAGTTGTACCACTATCACTCTTATTTTTATGTTGGAGATTCTGTTCATTTGATGTATCTATATATCATGTACCTTATATCCTAAGATCCTACAAGATGATATATTATTAATTGATGTAATTTTATTTTTTTTAATATACCATGTGATATGTGTAGTGGATGTGGTTATTTGGATGTGCTTCATTGTATCGATTGTACTTATGTATATGCTTATGATAAAATATCTTTGAACTATTCCTTTCTTATTATGGATATTGTACTTAAGATTAAAACTAATTAGTAAAAATTTCTTTAACGTGTTTCAATGTGAAGGAATCCTTGAGGGTAATAAATTGTATTTATAATTTCTTATGTGTACTTGAAGTGTATGTATATATTGCTTCCACATCATTATCTTATGTTGTATAAACTAAAGAAAAATGTTCACTAAAATATTGTAACATAGTAGGTTAATTTCTCTTGTGTTCCCAAGTGAGGTGTTATAGATAGAGTGTTACTCAATACTCATGCAGAGAAACTATTGGAAATCTGATAAGGAAAGTGAGATACTGAGAGGAGGGGGGTGAATCAAGATCTAGAAAACTTGAACACTTCAAAAAGGTATCAAATTTGATAGCTTCACCATAAACCCTTACTTCATCAAGACTATAAATTAAATGAACATTTACTACAATGTATAATCAGATCTAGCATCTAATATCATGAATAACTCACAGACATGTAAAGTAACTCATAACATATAAACACAAATATTTGGTTATACATAAACCCTCCAATGTAAAGAGAAAACAATGGTGGGAATGACACCCATAAATATCCAGTACTACAACAATAAAGTTCACTATTAAGGATACAAGTTTGATCACATCTAATGATCTACCTTGTGAAGGGTCTATCCTTTTAAGAGCTAACATGACTTATTTAGTCTACTTTGATTAAATGATTTAACCTTACAACTAAGTAAATAAACTATTAAGAGATTTACAAAAGGTTTGTTAGGACCAATATGTTAAGAGATTTAAACCTTGATTATAATCAATTAAAATGTACTGTACATGATCCTTTAGTTTGCACTAACATGCATATAACATATCTCTCCTTTTTATATTAACTAATCACCTCTCTAATCCGATATGTCTATAACTTTGTACTTCATTATTGTAGTCAGCTTCTACACTCTGTTTGATCCACCTTCACCCTTGCATGGATCCAATCCTTCATACTTCACATGCATGCATCAACTCTCTCTCTCTCTCTCTCTCTCTCTCTCTCTCTCTCTTTAAAATTAGGTCATAGACCCTCCTTAAATAGATAACTAGGTGAACCTTCTAGATCCAAATCAATGATCTATAATCAATCCTTTTTTTGCTTAGGCTTTACAATTTTATAATTGGTGAAATCCTTTGCATAGGGATTAATTATGCTCAATAAAATGTATAATCACATCCATTATTAACTCCTTGATCTTCAAAAACTAGTTCCTACTCAACAAAAAAGGATAATGTAGATTTCAGTGCCATTCCATACAAAAATGTTAAACTGTGTTACTTGGCAATAACAACATATTGACACTTTGCATAATTTCTTCTTCTTCATGCTATCCCTTAGCCTTTACTATGCTCAACATATACTAAAACAATCAGTCTATATAAGACATGACATCTACTAACCTATCACTAACTCTGAAATCATGTGAGTACTCAATGACCATTAGCACACTCAATAGTAACTAATGCTCACCACTAGACTTAGAATATTTAAACATTTTCATCCCTTTTCTCAAACTATATAGGATGACTCGGTCACAATCATGAACAAATAATCCTACCTTTTTGTAGAGAAAAATTGTAGTTCTATAAATGATAAATTTAATGAGCTAGTTCATCTTGCATCTAAATGTCAATCTAGGGTTATAAACTGATGAAAGTTATAGTGGTTGTTTGCTCAAGGAATGAAGATAGCATATAAATTGGGGATGAATACAGCTAGAACACATGAAAGAAAAAATACAACAATCCAAAATAAAATTAGTGACAAGAATTGTCACTTCTTGGCAACAAGATCTTCTCTGCTATGTTCAAGTGATAGGAAACTATATAGAAATTGTGGAAAACTCTAAAACACCAACTTTAGCACAAATCATACAACCAAATCTAAAACATAGACTCTAATTTAAATTAAATAAACATTACTAAAATTCTCAAACAACAAAGTCTAAAATGAAGACCTTAATACGACTAACACAATTCTTAATGATTAAGCATGAAACACATGAATAAATTATGAATACAAATAATACATGCAATACTAGTATGGAATACAAATAAATAAAATAATTAAGACACACAAAAATACTAATATGAAATTATACATGACAAAAATAATTAAAACATACAATTTACAAAAATATACAAAATATATTTATATACATTCGATAGCTGTAGAGTGGTCACCCTTCCTCCCAGCAAATTGATTGAAGAAAATAATCAAATAATTCTTAAATCAACTTAGAAGAACAATATTATATTTATGATATTATGATTCATACATTCTTCTACCTTTCTTGAATATATGATGACTTATATAACCTTTTATAGATAAAACAACCAAGCCTATTTTGATAATGGAAGTTCAGTCTTGATGGATGAAACCTATCATTTTATTTTTATTAAAGAGTGTAAAATATATGATCACTCTTTCTATAACATAAAAACTGATTTCTTAAAAATTTACTAATCATGAATAAACCAATTTCTTAACAATATAACAAATATATGATTTGGAAGCTTGGTCATAATAGTAAATCATGAAATTTGACCTTTAGAAGCCCATCCATAGTTCTTTTCTCATTTTTTTATGAAGATTTTATTGGGAGAAAACCTAATTAGGTCTATTCTGGACAAAACCCACATCTAGGATTTTTTAGATTCTTCTTCATTTGTTCAGAAAGTGCCACACAATACTACTACAGAAAATGTTTGAATTTTTATTTTAATTTTTTTAAAAATAAATATAATACTATCATAATATTTACTTCAAAATATTCCTTAGTCAATATTATTGGAATAGATGATACTCCAAATGAATACCAGTAAGAGTCCCTTCGTAGAAGGTGATAGAATGCATGTTACAAATATATATTTCAAGGCAAAAAGAATAATGTTTATTAATAAATGATGGAGACACAACCCAAGAACAGAATGGACACAACAAAAAAAGGGAAATTGTATTATCTGAGAAAATAAGCTAGTACAAACAGTACAGAGAAAATAAACTTCAAGACATGCCCTAAGGGCTTACAATAGCATAAATTTGGAGATAATTTCTCCTTTCAGTACCTCCTCTCAAACTCTACTCTGAACTGCCTTTTACAATGCCAGAAATCTCCTTAAATAGACTCTGGAGGGTTAAGGACTAGGAGTACATTCTAGAAAGTGCTAGTAGGCATCCACCGATCAAATAGAAGGTTTCGAAAGCTGCGGTAGAAGTTGGCGCAAATCTAGAAGAATCTAGAAACGGTAACCGAACTTTCGAGAGGCATAACTTTTGAACCGTAGCTCCGATTGACGAACCATTTACATTTTCAAAAAGCTCTCAAAGTGCTCTATAGCCCTATGGACAAGCTTCACTCATCCCCATTTTTTAGCCCTTTTCAAGCTCATTTAATGCCCCTAACCTGACTTTGAAGCATTTTTAGGAGGTCTCCAAAACCCAAAAAATTGCAATAACTTTCAAACTGTGGGGCCTTTTGACCTGATTCTTTTTTTGAAATGCTCTAAATCATGATTACATTCATCTGGTCAATTCACACCTTCTAGGTCACCAAAATGATGGCCAAATTGCATGCTCCTATTTTTTCGGGATTTTCTAGCACACTGATAGTTGAACTATGAGAGTTGGAACCTTTATTTGACCCAAATGGGTATCCAAAAATGTAAAGACATTAAACAAAAACTAAGTCTAAGTACATTTTTTTTGGTGACACAGGATTGGCCTTATACCTTTGGATGCTCCTGCATCAATAAAGATTATCAATAATTACTTTCCATAATATAATCTCAAAACTAAGTTAAATATATCTTATATATTAAATCATTTACAACATAAAATGGTGAAATGATATGAAAATAAAATAGAACTGGAATACAAGAATAGGATAAAATGTAATGGGAAATTGAACATTATTTTCTCTCATCATTCCTCCCAACTTAGCATATCACACCTCCTCGTACAATTCGTATGATCAAAGAAAGGGTCTTTGGTTTGAACTAGCACTTTGATTTATGGCTTTGGTTTTGTCTCCATCCCAAACCATGACAACTCATGTATAAACACAAAGTCCTTTCATTGCTTCATATGGAAAACTTTGTTGTTTTCTCCTGTTTTCATTTCCTATTTTAAATATTGATACCTCCTAATTTAATTTTCATTTTTTATAGCATAATGGTTCAAAAGGTTACATATAGGAGAAATTTATCTCACTTTGCACAAGAGGATTTTAAATGGGTTAAATAGGAGAAAAAGAAAAGTATTATATAGGATGGACCATCCATGGGAAACAAGGAAAGGTGAGGTAAAGATGTTTCATAAAGATCAATATAATAAGAAATATAAAAAAAGTTAAGAGATAAAAAAATAAATAAATAAAATTGATTACTTTACCAACATGCATGTGCAAAGAGGCCAAGGCAAGAATGCATAGCATCTTGACAACAACAAGAAGGAACTGGAAACTACACCAAGAACTGCAACACCATAAAAGATCACCATTTGACTAAAATCATCAAAGAGCTTACTACTAGAAGGAAACAAAATCTATGATAGAGTTTGTAGCTATGGGAGCCACCATCATTAGATGGAAGCATTGTAGAAAAAATAGTAGGTGACACATTCCATTGGAACACCTCAACTAAACATGTATCACATATGATGGGTGATCAGAGTTTTGATGCCCATACAAAATAATGCATTTTCAAGGTAATCCAAACATAAAAATTAAAAATGAAAATTGGAGGAATTTCATCGACCAAAGGTGATATTTTTATACCTTGTCTACCTAATGAATGTAACTCTGATGCTCTTGATCTTCCATTATCATAGGTATGTAAAAATTCCATGTTTGAAAATGAGACAATAATTGATGAATTTTTAAAACAATGTGGTTTGGAGAATAAAAATGTAACCACTTGTTCTAAATGTTACAAGAAGGATTATAAGTAAGTGCATATGCCTAAATGATGAGTGTGTGGTGAAGGAAGTACAAGATATTTATGAACCTTGTCATTCTAAGGATGTAAGTGAACAAGTTTTCCTTGTAACTGGCGAACCATTTCAAATACCAACCCAAGAAGATCAAGGTATGAATTATGATGGTAACATGTATTGTCACTCTATTACATTACAAAAAAAAAATGTTTCTTCAAAATACACTTCTTCACATAATATGCATGAAAAATATAGTTGAGAATACTCACAACAATCACTATATCCATCCTTACCATCTCTATTCTTTCCATCCTACTTATTCATGCCCACTTTATATCCTCAACAATGTCATGCCCAAATTTATAGGGCAAAACACAACCCAATTTTTTTTGAAAGTTAAACAAAAGGACATTGCATAAACATATACTTATATTCTGTTATGAATATTCTATCAACTATGGGGTGCTTGGGGTAATGACTCATATCCCTCGAGAATATCAGAATGTTACTTGAATCGATCACTAAGTTGGAAATGCATAGATTTAGTTAATACACAAGGGTTAGTTTTCATTTAAAATGCGGTGCTTCAAGTTTTCCATGGGAGTCCAATTAGTTTTTGAACTTTCATTGAAAGTCTAAGATATAACATAAAATTAGACATTATTATCTTTTTGATTCCTCATCTTAGCCTTATGGTAAGATATTATGTATATAAGTATGGAATTTTTTTTTGGTATCAATGAAGTTGTAGAAGTTCAACCATTTGTGAATGATATTGTGCATGCCAACCCTTCATCCACATAACCTTCAAGATCTTAATATTTTTTAATTTTTAATTTATTATTTTATTTTATTTTATTTATACATACAAAGTAATAATGAGCCCTTGCATGTTGTCATTTCATTAGATTCTTGACTACCATTATTTGGCTATTGAAAAGGTGTATATATATACATAATATTTATTTTAATTTTAATTTCTCTAAAATCTTCCTATTGGTTAACAACTATTTAGCGTTGATTAACATCTATATTAGATTACATGAATATCGATTCATTAAGTTTATATCCTAAGGATCATACTATTATTGATATTAATAGATTTACATAAGTTAAGAAAATATAAAAGCCCTACTAAGAATTACTAGTCTATTTTATAATTTATTCTTTTATTTTTTATTTTTAAATATCCCTACACTAACCCCTACCTATTATCCTACCTTACCACACAACATCCCCTTACCATTACATAGAGAACTATTACTATATAACATCTCACACTTAATTTAATTTTAAAACACTTTACTACCTCCACCCTTTCTACTACATACTAACCAACCCTACTTTCCACTTTACCCCCTAACTCATCTACTAACACATGACTAGTCAAATCTAAACATTTTAAATGTTAAAATAAAAGAAAAATGACATTCCCTAAGTCCAAATCAGGTGCCCATCTTCCCAGTGAAAGGATCATCTACTCCCTTTTTCTCCTAGCACCTACCTCTAGGAGACAACATTATGAGTAGTAGTAAGACCAATGGTAGATGCCTTTTATCCTCTCCCAAGGGCGGAGACGACTAGGAAAAGGTCACTGACTTAGGATAGCATAAGACTCATGTTTTAATGTACCCAAAAAGGTTGATGCAAATGGGAATGTGCCTAGGAAAGGTTCTATTACCTATGTTCAAAAAAAAGGTCAAGGACTAATAGGAGCATGATGCACTTGGAGGATAAGGGAACTAATACCTAGTTCACATGTTTTAGTTTGTCTTTTCCACATCATGGCACTAGCTACCCACCTTTAGGCTTGTCTTTAGTTGTTTTCTTTTTTAATGTAAGTTTCTAGTACATGGTCTATCCTTGGAGGTATCTTATTCCATCTCCTTTTTATACTAACACACACACACACACACACACACACACACACACACACACACACACACACACACACACACACATTTATAATTATTTTTATCATTATTATAAATATATTCTCCTTTGGATGTGACTTATGCCATATCTTCTTAAATTTATTTTATTTATATTTGTTTTTAAAGGGTTATACGAATATTTTCTATGAATATTTTATAGGACTATAATAGGAAGGAATTATTTTTTTCCCCCATACATTTTCCTAAGTATAAAATATACACCTACAACAACTTTTTTTTTTTTCTTACGAATTTTTAAACACTACCATTTACGAAGTTCATTCTCTTCCACCTCAACTTTGGAGATAAGTTGTTTGGTTTTGGTGGTAAAGTTGATATTATCATATCTAGAAATTTATTGTTTTAGGCTAACATTTTTTAACACATCCTTGTACAAGTTTGATTATAGTGTTCACTGGTATGACTTGGATTACAATGTTGTTGCTTATTATAGAAAACAAATTGAATTATTTCATAAAATCTATTTGAAAAGCATAAAACTCTTACTTCCATTATAGCAATTAAAATCAAAAAATCTTGAAGTGAAGACTCTCAGATCTAAAATGAATGTTCATCTCAATATTTATCTCACATGAATACTCCATAGGCTTATTGATGGAACACAAAAATATAATCAAGGACAATGAGTTAATCTACCTTACTTCAATATGTTTCCCCACAATATTTTTTATTCCTTCACATGATTTGATATTCCCTTCCTACACAACTATGATAGTCTTACAATAAGTCTCTTGCAAACACATCTATATGCAAAATCTAAAATTTTTCTTTACACAATTTACAACGATGGACAATGGGAAGTGTATCTCCTTCCACTTTTTAGCAACACAACAATAGAAACTCAACATCACAATGAGATGACATGGAAAATATATATCTCTTCACAACCACTCAGTTCTCCAACAAAGCCAAGGTGAACCCTAATCTCTTCAAGGAATCCATCTTCACAAAAGCTGCAAACACACACAACTAGGAACCATCGAGGCTCATATCCCATCCTAGGCTTACATGAAGCCATCCATCGAGCATAGGAAACAAGATCCAAATGGGATACACACGTACAACATTTGATAATGCATAAGAAACATACAAGAAAACACATAACACTCCCTTCTAAGGTTTACACATTGAATCACCATTGTAATCATTATCACATTGGGTGAAGGTGGACTCTTCAAAGAGGAGATGCCATAACAAAATATTAACATCATATTGCAATTGTATTTTGTGTCTTAAGGCTATCATAAAAATCTCCTCCTTCTTACACACAAAACCCATTGTATCTCCCAAAACAACAAAGGTATATGGCTTCAATGGAGCCCATGCTCCATGAAAAAAATAACAACTCCTCATCATGAGGTAAATTTTCTCAACTACAATGTTGAACCAAACTAACCCCTTCACCTAAGACTTCTCTTCCCTCCCAAGGGTGTGTGAAGTCTTCACACCCATTAACACTTGACATTTAAAACAAATCAAGAGGATCAAGAAAGAAAGCCAAGAAAATTAAATGATCACAATACACATTCACACCATCATAATACAATACCAAAATCTACAATACAAAGATTCAAAATCCAATACATGATCCCATAACCATTACTCCATGCTTGTAAATTCATTACACAATACTAAAAGAAAGAAAATGCTCATGGGTTGAACACCAACCTTTGTCCAAGCTAAAGGAAATGATAGTTGTTGTAGAGCTCCCTTAGTTTTCCTCCAAACCCTAACTCTCTCTAAACTTATAGAGTGGGTGAACAACCCACTAGTTTGTACAAGACTCTCTAAAAAGGCTATCCTACTAAATATTCAAGAAAAAAAACCAAGCCACTTCCTCTTGCAAACTTGTCCTCCCAAAATTTTCTATTTCTAACTTAGTGGAAACATGGGAGAGAGCTCATGTGACAACTCCAATTTCGAATTGATGGAAGAAGGCATTGGTAAAGGGGTCCCCTAGGCTGTCTAGTTACTATCATGGTAAAATTTGTGTCCCTAACATGTTATACTATCATGTGGGCAGCTTGTTTTCACACAAAGGGCACTTTGGGACAACCTAATGACCCCTCAAACCCTTGGCCAAGTGTAAATTCGAATTTCCTTGTGATAGTGACCCATCCTACCCCTTGTCAAGTTGGGTTTATTTAATCACTAACCAAGTAATTAGTTTTAGGGTAACATGCTACCATGACTAAATGCTAGATGACATGCCATTAACAAATGAAATTCACAAGTGTTAAGTGACACATAAAAGCACATTCCATATCATCATGACATGCCCCTAATGCATCTTTGAGATTAAAAATTTGACACACAACCAATATTACATTTTCAAAATAAAATACATCACAATGAGGCTTTTGAATCTTCCAAATATTTGCCTTGGCTAAATCATGTTCACATAGGTTTGGAACATTTCCCCCCCAAAATTTCTATGGTTCTAGTTCCTACACACTAAGCTCATGCATCAATAGTCCAAGAAGCTTATATAAAATACATCTCATAAATGCATAAGAATTTAAATGTTATGTAATCCATATTAACATAATTCAATGAGATTCTTTTTTCTTAACCATTTCAATATAAACATTCAAAATGTTGAAATATCAAAATCTGCATATCAACATTAATATCTAATCAAAATTCATTTCCTATCATAGCGATGGAATTTTAAATTTACACTACCAAATTAGTCAACATGGAAATTAGTTCCAAATTCATATTTTAGGTCAAAATCATAATGAAAACATCTCTACTAATATCCTTTGATTTAGTTGATATCATTTGGTTGCTGTCAATATCTTGTTATCATTATGAGATAGTTATAAAGTGTATCAATTATGTCAGGTAGACAAGATGTTGCATAGTCATGTCACATGGTTTTCAGGATCCAACCATAGAATAAATCAATTATATTTAATTGTTTCATAAAATATTTCCTTATAAATGCCAAGATATCCACCTAAGTGACTCATCACGTTACATCATATCAAGTTATTCCATGTAGAGCTTTATCCAAATTTGACAAAAAATTTCATCTTATGACTATTAATATTATTCTCAAGAGTGGGTGTTGATTCTTTTCTACAAACTAGTTTCCTTATAAATGCTAAAATATCCACCTAATTGACTCATCACGTTACATCATATCAAGTTTTTCCATGTAGACCTTTATCCAAATTTGATAGCAATTTTCATGTTATGACTATTAATATTGTTCTCAAGAGTGGGTGTCAATTTATTTCTCCACACTAGTCATCTAATTTAATTATCCTAACAGGCCATCAAATATTAGGAACCCATTGGTGTACTTTTTTAAGCTATGACACCTCAAGTCTTTATTCTATAGTGTCTGAGCTTATCAACCTAATGAAATTTGAACATGATACTTAGCACAACCATGACTACAATATACATCAGCCTTAGTAAGATTTTAGGTTCATTATAAATTAAGGAATACTTAGATTCCAAGACCTTCTTACCATCGTTCTATCATAAGGTGTGTGGTAATAGTCTAACATCTAAAAGAGATAGAACACAACATCTTATCTCCTTAATTCCTCCTAGATCTAACCATATTCATGATATTAAGATTTATAACAAGGTACTAGGGAAGGGGACTTCCATCCTTCCCCCCCTTGCTTCTGACTTCCTCCTGGAAGTCACCTAAAATTAGAACATAGTCTTCATATATAGGGCTTACCTAGTCATAGCATAAACAATCAAATTTTAGAGGTCTCTTCCATAATATTCATAATAGGTTTATCTGTATTCATAATTTAATTTAAGAAGTTATAAACTTTGGACCACAACTCATGGTATGGATAAATCCTCATAAGATGAATTATTTCACAATTTCATTGATTAGTTATCATCCAACTATTGGTGTACCTACCATAATCCTCAACTTTTTGACATAAATATCCCTTACATAATCCTTTACTTGGGACAAGAATTTCTTAAAGTTATTAAGGCTTGCAGGTGTTTGCATGATGTCTTGGGGTTAAAAAATACAATCATGATATAATGTATTTGTTAGGTCTGATCATTCATGTTTGTGAATTCTTATTACTGGTTTCCTAATTCTTGTTTAATTGATATCATTCCCATTTACCAACTAATAGCATTCTTAACCTACTTATTTCACATAAGGTGTTATTTACTCAAAATTTATTCTTCTTTCTTTGTTACCCTTACCTTGGACATTCATTCTCTTGGTAATTCTTATTCCTATATACATAACCCTATGTTTAGTAATTATTTTCTTTCAATGTTCTTATATTAGCTATTAATTAGCACAAACTAATTTATTCTTTACCATCCTGAGTTATTTACTCTCCTAGTCACTAACTAAGTTTTATGACTATAGTCCAAAATTTAAATTTTGATGATAGATTTCTTCCCTTGATGGGGTTGTTTATTTTTCATCAGTATTCCAATAATTCAATTATTTTGGTTAAATATCCAATTTTACTTACTATCTATCAAATGTAGACACTTGATTGTCACCGTGTTATATTCTTGGTTAAGTCTTAGTTGTACAACTAGGTCATTATGTACTATATTGTTTGGATAATTATTAAATATTTGGCCAAAATTTGTATCGTATGGTTTCTACTCCAAGTTACTCACTCTTACTTTGATCATTCTACTAGTTGTCTATTACCATAGTCTTATCCATTATTTAAATGATTACACCATCTTACTATAGCAATTCAAATGCCCATTTAAATTTTTATGACTTTTAACACTCTTACTTAAGGTCCTTAACATGGTGCATGTTCACCTTGTAATAAGTCAAAGGACAATCTATTTCTATGCTCTATGCAATATGAATAAGTCCATATTTATGATGTACAAAGGGATGGTGTTCTAGGGGCCCTATCTAATAGCTTCGTACCCCATAACAATGGGATCTTATGGTGTCCCAATCTCTTGCTCAAATTATTATGAATATCTCTTGGTATGGCTGTTTCAAAAATTAAAGTACAATGCATTTATCCACATGAAAATGCCTTGTATCTAACTTAAATCCAAGATACAAAAATAACCAATTAAATAATAAATAAATACAAGTGTGGCCACAATGATAAATTTCCAATTAAATACAAAGAATGTCCCTAAGGCAGTGAGATCATAACAAGAAATCAACAAAATAAATACTCAACATAACTAACAAATAAATTAAGAGAAATAGTGATGCAAAATTTTAAGAGTGGTGCAGTCATACCTAGGTTTCTTGATGGAAAGAAGAGAAAGGTTGTCTTTTAGCTACATTATAAATCAATGGTATGCAAGGAAAAATATCTTATATCTTTCAATCATTTTCCACAATAGATAGGAGTGTGATCCAACTCTTATTCTTGATGGGGTACTTCATTCCTTAATTGACTATGGTTTCTTACCTTCCTACCTATTATTATCAAGAACTACTTAAAGTTTTCTGGGGCAGAAATTTTACACCACTTATATGAATGGTCCTTGGCTATACAAAAGGGATCAAGTTTAGTGTCCCTCACCTTGAAATCTGATGCAAAAAGGGTCGTGACTAGGAGGACTAGTGAGATACCTCTATACCAATCTAGCACACTTTCCTAATAAGCACCATTTGAGGTGTAATGATGAATTCTTTGAAGAATAGGTCCTCACTAAGCATTTGAGGTTGGTATGTTAGTTTGTGGTGACTGATAAGAGAAGTATTCTACATACTTCATAATTCCTTGGCATTCGAGGCATTGGCCTGAAAAAAAAAATTTGCTCCTATTTTATCATGCCTTATATAGATAGGCATACAATAAACCTAAAGTGGGAAATAATATATAAGATATCTCAAGGTTAGGGATGGCATGAAAATGTGTTGTATAATGAGATAAGTTGTTCTATACCATAATCACTGGATAAGAATCTTTGGATGATTGTGCAAGTGAGCGTAGCCAAGGTTTTTGGGTGACTTGTGTTAAGTCTTTGAGTGTTATTTGTGTTCTTATGGTTTTCTTCTTTCTTTTGTTTTATGAATTTAACTATTTATTCATGTGTTGTTCCAGATTTTCCAAAACCTAATAAGGTATCACATACAGGGGTACTAGCATCTTTGAAATATTTCATTTTAAGGGGAGTCTCCTACTCCTTATCCTCCTATATGGCTTTCATTATCACAATATATAGAGTCACTGTCATGATAGTTGAAACATAAAACATTACCATCAATGTATGGTATTTGA